>JACMZG010001870.1:44251690-44276526 GCA_018340805.1 Microvelia longipes | reverse complement strand
CACATATCGTCCTGGCTTATGAGAGAAATGCAGTCATACAGCACTTTTTCCATGTCGATTCGTGAAAATTATGACCGCCTTCCCGTGATATCTGCCTAATTTCCTTTCACTTTTAAAGCATCCCCTCAGTGTTTTATATATATATAATATATATATAGGAGATTCCGTACTATATTATGATGAGTATATTAATATATATATTATTTTTTATTATACTTGTTGGATAAGAAATCGGATATCCCAATTGGGAATTCCCAGGTGGTCATTAAAATACCTTGGGTACCAGTCGTGGTGGCGGCTCCAAATTATATGGAGCGCCATTCGTTCTAGCTAGCAATCATTTTTGCCGCTCCCAACTTACGTGAGAGCGCCGACATGCCCTTCATAATGGAGCCACCAATATGAAATGGCGCGTCAAACGGAAGGGCATGCTACTTTAATTTACCTTCGCGTTGATTCTCTAAAATTGGCAGTCAGACGCTCCCCAGTCGTTACACTCGTTATGCGGCGCGTGCTTTTAATATGGAGCTCTCCTTACGATTAGTTGCCTGCACTTACATTTTTCGTCTGCGTATTTCTCTTTTCTCGTAAAAAATCTTCATAGATCGCTCTCATAACGTGAGCTTCCAATTTGATGTGAAATCGCATGGCGAACGATCTGGAGCGTTATAACTTATGATGTAAGATAGAAAGTTTTTACTTATCTGAAAAGCAGTCAAATCGTTCACATTAGCGTCATTCATTTCCGCTCTCATATGTTGAAAGCTCCAATAATTACAGTGTAATGAATCAAACTTGACCTTTAACTTCCTTTTTTAAAATGCAGAACAGTGCAGCCAACCAATCAAAATTGTGAAAATAATAACAAACATTTAACTTAATACCAAAACAGAGGGACCAAACGGCGAATCGGAACGGATTTTTAGGCTTTGGTGAAACTTATGGAACTAATGCTCTACAATATCTCTGACTTGACCTCAGCAGATAGACATCTACAGATTTACAGTAGTGTATTTGCTTATTAGCATACTCTTCGAACGCTAAGGCGTATTTTTCTCGTCGACCCTTCACTAAAGTAACTGAAGAGACTACCCTAAATCGATGGCCTCAGTGAAGAACAGGTTAAGTCTGAAAAACTAAATTTTCAGGGGAGCAGTTTAAAGTTTGACATGCTCTCAAAATTAAAGTATAAAAACATAAAAATAATCTGATTTTACCAAAAATTATAATTTTTAAAGCATTTATGGTGCTACTAGCCTTATGTCTGTATTTTTGTTACATGGACGGTATAAGACTTATCTGGTTCTTTCACGAATGACTTATCTGGTTTTTTCACCCGGTCTTACGTTTTTCCACACCAATGTGATATGATGGTTTAAAACAAGATAGTCCTCTAAATTTTGTAATTTGTATCCCATTTTGCGATATCGTTTTTAAACTTATTATTAAATTAAATTTTTTAAAGTTTTGACAATAAATTTATTATTTGTGTTACTCTTTCAGCCTGTTATTTTAACATTGAGAGCATATTATCTTTTTGGAAGAAATTGACTTACCTGATTTTTCACAGTGACTTATCTGCGTTCTTCCACAGAGTAGATTTTTAGTAAAACTCCATCTTGGCACTTTAAAAAATTTTAATTATTTAAAGTAAAAATAATCAAATATTAAGTTTATGAATCAAGAAAATAGGAGAATAGAAAAATGGTTAATATGACTTTTCAATATTTTGATTTTAAATATTTCATTTTACATACATATATATATAAAAATTTGATATAATTATATAATTTAATTAAAGCATAAGAAAAACTTTGTTATTGAACAAACGATAATCGTATGAGCCCACCTTTTCTAAATTCGGATTTAGAAAAAAATTTAATTCTGAAAATAACTATCTAGGAAATCTTAAATATAAAATTTGTAGAATGTTTTATGGTAATTTCTTCTACTTTATTACTATGCCTAATTCTACTATATTAACCCCCTGATTTCCTAGATTAGTTATTTTCAGAAATTCTTATTGATTGGTGTATTTCGGTTGTTTTTATGGTAAGATTATTTTACTATAAAAAACTTACTATATTTACTATAACGTTTTTTTTATTAGTTATAGTATGCAGTAAGATTTTCACACAAGTTATTACTAAGCTATGGTTCAACATCGCATCGAGTTTCTTAACAGTCTAAGAAAAAATGCACTAAACATTATAATGCAATCAATTATAATAATAATACAATAATACAAATCTACTCGTTAATACAAATATGTAATAACATTTTTGTATTAATGTCATGAGAGTATTCCATGATTTTAAGAGCTAAAAAAAGTCAAGTCAAGTTTACTATTGTTATCAATAAACGGGTTTTTGCGATGTTTCAAATAGTTAATATTTACCCCCGAAAAAGTTCCCTTTTTGGGTATCACAGCTGCGACTCTTAGGGGACCAAAACGTGTCCCGTTTTTTACGTTTTTGTTAATAACTTGGTAGAAATACAAAATATCAATAATTCAACCAGAAGAAGTTTGAAGCTAGGTAAATTGTTTAAACAGCTTCGTGAGTTTTTTGGACAAATTTTCATTTTTCGTTACTTGGGGCTTTTTTCTATTGGTTTTAGAAGAAAATGGAAGAGGAAATTTTGTCTTCTTTCTTTTTAATCTCTTCATTAATTGCCGGACAATGATTGTCGATTCAAAGATACAGTTGAAATTCTGTTTTCCCGTTAAAAGAAAACTTTACCAGACCGGTGCTCTGCGGCTATAATTAACTAAATGCTGTAATTTGGGGTAATAATTTGATCTGTAGTTGGCTACATAAGGTCGATTTGCAGTTGGTAGTGAATAAGGAATAATATCTCGTCAATGTATAACTTTTTAGTTTGTTTACGTTGTAAAAATTAAAATATTTTTTTTTTTTTACTTAAACCCCTTTGTAACGGTGTGAAAAGAAAAATCTGATTGTAACTTATGTTTATACAATTTGCCTACCTTCAAACTTTGTTCGAAAGAATTATTAATATTTTTATTTCCCCCAAGATATTATCGAAAACATAAAAAATGGGACACGTTTTGGCCTACTAAGATCGCAACTGTGATGCATAGTTAGGGGACTTTTTATTGGGGTATCCCTAAACATCCCCAAATTGATTTCCAAATTAAATTTTTAATTTATCCTGATTTAGAAAAGGTGGGCTCATACGATTTATCGTTTGTTCAATAACAACGTTTTTCTTATGCTTTAATTTAAATATAAATTATATCAAATATTTTTATATATATGTATGTAAAAATGAAATATTTAAAATCAAAATATTGAAAAGTCATATTAACCATTTTTCTATTTCTCCTATTTTTCTTGATCATAAATCTTAATATTTGATTATTTTTTACTTTAAATAATTAAAAATATTTTTTAAAGTTGCCAAGATGGAGTTTTACTAAAAATTCTACCTGTGAAGAACCAGATAAGTCACTGGTGAAAAATCAGGTAAGTCAATTATCTTCCAAAGAATAATATGCTCTCAATGTTAAAATAACAGGCTGAAAGTATAACAAAAATAATAACTTATTGTCAAAATTTAAAAATTTTAACTTTAATAATAAGTTAAAAACGAATCGCTAAATGGAATACAAAATTACAAAAATTAGACTTATTGTTTTAAAACCATCATATCACATTGGTGAAAAAAACAGGTAAGACCCGTGAAAAACCAGATAAGTCATTCGTGAAGAACCAGATAAGTCTTATACCGTCCATGTAACAAAAATACAGACATATGCTAGTAGCACCATAAAATGCTTAAAAATTTAAATTTTTGGTAAATCAGATTATTTTTATTGTTTATACTTTAATTTTGAGAGCATGTCAAACTTTAAAACTGCTCCCCTGAAAAATTTAGTTTTTCAGACTTAACCTGTTCTTCACTGAGGCCATCGATATAGTAGAAATTAGGCATAGTAATAAAGTAGAAGAAATTACCATAAAACATTCTACAAATTTATATTTAAAGAATTTTATAAAGATCAAATATTTTATCAAAATCATGTAAATTGATTTGTCTGGTTTTTCACCAAGAGTAAATTATAAAAAACGACTTTATTTAAGTTAACTAGCCTGGTTTGGAACCATGATGTTAATCAGGTAAGTTGAGTTATCTGGGTTTTAACTAGAAGAATTATTCGGATATCAAAAGTTATGTTAACATGTGTGGTTCTTACTAAGATTACTTACTTGGTAAGATCCAGGTATGTTGACTTGTCTGGTTTTTTACAAGTATTTTTTTAATAAGAGCAAAAGTTATGTTAACATGTCTGATTTTGACACTAAATAAGAACCAGGTAGGTTAACATATCTGTTTTTAAAATTAAAAAAGCTGAGAAATCTAAATTTTTAAATTGGTCTCCTAAGCATAAAAATCATCGTAGAACCACCAAATTTTGACACAATGTAGATATTATGATTCTTCATCTTCATCATATGCAATACATAACTCATTTTCGCAAAAATGACGACTTAACATGTTCTTCACTGAGGCCATCGAAATATTCTACTAAAACACTACCCTCACTATTCCATTATCAGAGACTATAGATAATCAGATACTAACTAAAATAAATAAAATTATTATATTTCATCATGTATAAGTTGCGGGCAATGTAGGAAATGTTTTTTATTGTTTTGTTTTTATTTCTGTTATCACATTTCCTATTATTTTTATGTATATATTTTTTAATCTTATTTTCATCTTTGTACTTTTTTTCTTGTATTAATTGTAAGATATTATTTTTTACTAGATTATTATTTTGTACTGTGTTCAAGTTTTAAATATTTTTGTAAAATGGCTCACGCCGTCAATTATAAATAAATAAATAAATAAAATGTGAGCATTGTTCATAATGCCCGGCCTCCTTGTGTATTTGGGAAAACATGAGTAAATAACTTTTATTACACACTATGTCGGTGCGTAACTATGGGCCAAACTATGAGACTAAAGGAAATTTAATACCATATCGTATAAACACAAATTAATATTGTCAAATCCCTTATAAAGAAATCCGAGTTGCGAAAAATTGTATTACATTCGTAAAGATTACTATGCGTCGGATGCAAATTTGTGAAATAACAAAAAGAACTAAAATATTGCATTCATAAATCCCGCGAATATGTTGGCAAAACTTTTAGTTCATACTTCTCCCACATCTGGAAGCATAGCATCATAGTCACCTTTCAGAGTCAATTTTTAGTTGTATTTAGTTCTCTATCTTTACCATAAACAAAACTTTACAATAATATGTTGGTAGGCCTGACGAAATACTTGAATTATCAAGTGCAAAGTTACTTAAACCCTACTATACTCGGAGAACTGCAATTAATTATTTTTGCATAAAAATTGTACGCGCGCCATTTAAGAACGCTCCAAATCGTTCGCGCTCCACTTAAAATGGCGCTTGAACAACATGGAGCGCCAACGAATATTATTGATTTCGGGTGTAATCGTTGGCGCTCCACATCGTTGGAGCTCCATTTAAAGTGGAGCGCCAATGATTTGAAGCGCCAACGAATGGCACCCTTCAAGACGATTACTTTTTAATTTTTTATCATGTGGTACCCTCGCTTTTTACTAATAATTAATTAATAAAATATTATTAAAATGAGAACTATTTGTTAATATTGTCCACAAAATTTGTATGCATGAATATTTACAAAAAAAATAATTGTTAAATAAGCCGGCAATGAAATAAAAAAAAAACTAACTTTTATGCAGAAGTTAAATACTATGCTTAACATTTTTTTTAAATAAAATAAAATAATAGTCTAAACTGGTTTATATTTAATGGTTTTTTATTATTTTTTAAATAGTATTTATAACTCAATAACATTTTAACATAATTTAGTGGTAGTATATATTGTTTTCTATAAAATATACTTTGAAAATTAATATACTTCATTAAAAATGTGTGTGTGTGTGTGTGTTAAACATTTTAATATAGTGTAGTAAAAAAATGTTGACAATTTTGGAGCCTGTGGTCATGCAACACATATGGTTTGATTAGAATTCAAAGTTTCACAAATTCATAATTGTGATTTTATGATTTTTCTGTAAAAAATACAACATTAAATCTTGTACTTGTAAATTATTAAACAAATTAATAAAAAAAACCAATTGGACAAATTTTAAAAATTGTCTACTATTGAGAGGGGGCATAGCCTATCTCAATACATTAAAAGGGCTGAGTTATCATTTTTGGGCCTTCAGGGACTCTGTGTAACCTCCATCAAGAGTTAATTAGGGTTAGTATGAATTAATTGATTTCTTCTTTTTTCACATTTTATGAGTTTTGATATGTATTTTAAGCATAGTAGATGAACTCTTAATGCAAGTGGATCCCCTGGATGGAAAGCAAGTCCGTCCTCACCTATAAGGAAAAAGGTGGGAGTTGGAAGGCTGTCTCTACCCCTGACCCCTCATTTTACATCACTTTGATTTATATTAGTTTATAGAGGGCTGTCCTCCTTGTGCTCACTGGCCAGTTTGCCACTGTTTGTGATAATATTGCATGAAAACTCCTGTTTAATAACCTTTTAGCAACGAGAAAACTGCTAAGTTCCACCATATGTAATTTGTAGAAAATCTTTAGTCAATTATTAACTTCGTGCCAAGTTTCATTAAAATTGGATCAGCCATTTGAGCTAAAAAAAAAGGTTTACAAAAAATGTGCACATCCATTCATATATTTCGAGAACTATGCGAGCTTCAGTTGTGTTTTGAGGTCTCTCTCTATCCAATAACTTCTAAGCAACATAGAAACACTTTCCATCAAAACTTTTTTTCCAAAAATTGTATGCTGTCTGCCTTGACACTGGTGGACAGCTATATAAATAAATACATGCCAAGTTACTATTTGGCACATATTTAAGAGCTATAGTGTGCGTCTGACTGTAATGTAGTATGCTAAGGTAAGTCAGAAATATAGATTAAGGGTTTCCTAGGGGCCTGTATGACAAACCTCCTAAATTGGTGTTGGTCATACAGAAATTAGAACAAAAAGAAAAAAATCAATTCAGCTTAGTTTTATTATAATATATAATTTTAACAATAAAAGAGTTTAAATCCTATTTAAAGTGGAAATTATCATCATGAAGGTTGTGACTGACGCCCTTTAAGTCTTTCTCCGGTGAAAACTTTTTTTCTTGAGGTGGGCATCGCTTCGCAGTTGTAGAGTCGATGAAGTCCAGACTTCAGATAATATGCCGCAGCACCACGGAGCCCAGCTTTAAACTGATAATTTTATTTTACCTGAAGTTAGGTTTAGACTTCATAATCTTTTGAAAGCAGAATTTGAACACATAAATTAAGTGAATGACATTGCCGTCTAACAGCAGCTCTTATGTATGCACTAAGTTTATTCAAATGGTGCAAACATCTCAATGCACCCTTCATCAGTTAAAATAAGCCAGCATACAAGTCTTCCAGATGATAAAAAATTATTTCACTTAATAATGTACTGCAACGAAGCACAGAAGTGACTTGAGAAACTTATCTCCAAATTTACTAATATTCCACACCACAAAAGCTGATAGCATACTTCTTTATTATAAACAAATTACCTTTCTGTTGTTGAGTACAAATAATAACAATTTGAACTGATTACAATTAATAGATTCAAAATTTGAACACAGATCAGTAAATAACAGTGACGTCTAACAGTAGTTATGTATGTACGAAGTTAAATTGAAATAAATTGTCGAAAACGTGTAAATGATCCTTGAAATTATCCACAAGGGCGTACAAATTAATTAAATAATGATAACTCGAACCAATTTTCAATAATAAATTAGATATTTATTATTATTTATTAAATCGGTTTTTTTGTTTGCCAAGCTCTCTTTTGCCTTAACATGTCTGAAAAAGCACACGATAAAAGACATAATTAAACACTATATTTAACATAAAACTTATTAATAATAAGTATAAATAAACCATTTAATTTCTCTGTAAGTCACGGTCAAACGACGTGTTTTAACAATCGAAGTATGGCTTGTTTACAATTTTTAGAAGCAGGTGTTTGTGAAAAATGTTCGATGAAGTAAAAAGAAAATTGTTAATATAAAATACATTTTTTATGCAAAATCTTACAGTTATGACCATTTTTAATGGAACATTTGTTTTCTTTTTGAAAATTACAGCTGGAAAACACTTTAAAAAATTGGTGTCAAGAATGTTCGTTGGAGCAAATTAGGAGGAGTAGGGGATTTGCTCCAGTAGCCGATTGTGACACTGAACATTTGCGTCAACGGAGGTGACTCCGAGAGAAGCCGTAATTTCTGATAAAGAAACACTATTTATTACCTTACCAGCTTGCTAAAAAAAATGTTAACATAAATGATATAACACACTAGTCATCAATAATACAATTTTTATATCCTCAATGTGGTCGATTAAATAAGTTTTAGTCACCAAGTTAAGCACATCGCAGGAAACCGATAGGAAAAAAATCCAGAAAGAAAAAATCGGGTACGGGGTACCTCAAAACGTTTCTTCATCACATTAGATTCGCTGTGCTCATCCTTCCTACTTCTTCCTACTAGCTTCGCTCGTCCTTAAAATATACAACTGCCAAATTTATACTGCAACACGTCTTCGGACTCGCTTCGCTCGTCCTCAGATAGTAAATACTTTCGTTATATTCTCAGCCGTCACCCATTTAACACAAACCACACTCAATGCTGCCTAACTTTTATGGTCTAACCAAAACCATAGATAAACTCGTCATATTAAAACAGAACTTAGTGCACTTATTTATTACGTAAAGGTATACACTTGAACTAAATTTCAACATAATTGATTAATTTTCCAATTTTATAACATATTTTAAAAAACGTACATAAATCATATGATAAAAATTGAACTTATGCTGATAATGAGATGAAACTTAGCACATATGTTAGTCTTATACATGGCTACTTGCGTGCCAAATTTTACAATCTGATCGCATTATTTTTCCGCGATTTATAATTTTTCGAAATGTTCGCTGAGTCCTTATTGCGGGTTAATAACGTCATCAAAAATTATTTTCCGAATAGCACAACTAAACCTAAGACTAATTTTTGTACTGAGTTTTAAGTCTCTAGCATAAATAAACGACGATGATAACAGACACACACACATACAGACAAACAATTTTGTAAAAACCACTGAGAAGGCCTTAAAAACACTTGAAACGGATAATTCCGGTGACATCCCGGTTTCGGATTTGTTTGCAAACTCAATACTTTTCCTATATAACTACGGTATAAATGAAGCAAAGTAAAAATTGTTGATAACACCCTACATCGTTAAAAATTTCAAAATTTTAATATTATTGCTACTTTAGAATATTTGTATTAAGAGATTTTTGTATTTCTAACATGACCTCCTGATTTGAGGCAACCCATATGACTAATTATCGCATATAAGTGAGTAGTAAGGGGTCGCTTGCGGTAGACATGTCAGCAAAATTCCTGAGCCCTGGCGCCTGCCACGTGCCACCCCGGTCACTTACCTCTGACGTCACCTTGCACTCTCATGTTTGTTTACATCTGCCCCCCCCCCTCTTCTATGTGTATTGCGGGTTCCATGTTATGCACTATCCTCTGACGTCACCTTGCCTCTCTCCTTTGTTGTTTACATGTGTCCTCTGACGTCACTTTGTTTGTTTACATCTTACACGGTCACCCATCCAGTTACTTTTACATGTTGAATTTAACATTTATTATGGGTAAGAATCAACAAAAAGTGTGAGCCTTTTGTTGGATTCGAACCCGAGACCCCTGCGTAGAATTCAGATGCTCTAACCACTAGACCAACTGAGTGAGTTGGTAGACAATGGCGCGGACTGGTACATAGCCTTCTTTCCGCTACACTACCCTACCCTACCCTATACTAAAGTGTTAGTGACCCCGAGCTATGTTCTACTCTACACGCGTTATTACTTTAAGGATTTACTTTCTCGTGTCTGTTAATGAGAAAGTCTTGATGAAGAAATAATTTACTTTCTCCTGTCTGTTAATGAGAATGTCTTGATATAGTAATTATCTCGGTTAAGTCTGTATTGTTGTAAAGCTTGTAGTTAGTTTCAACATTTCTTTAAATGTCAATTAAGTAAATTTAATTATTTTCAGTCTTTTCATTTATTGTTAGTATAAGTTTAAGTCTAATAAGTCTGTATTTTTTAAGTAAGTTTAAATTTCTAGTGTTAATATATGATTTTGAGTTGTAATTAGTCAATTTTCATGTTCCCGTTTGTCTAAATGTCTTTAACTTTGGCTGTAGTCAATTTCTTATTATGCTACTTTTATAAGTTTACTAGTGAATTTTCTCTAGGAAATCGTGAATCAGTAAATAAGTTAAATGAGGTCATATTAAGTGCTACCTTTTAAAGGAAAAGAGTTTCTGCGCCTATTATTTTGCAAAATAGCCTAAACCCTCAACACATTGACGCATTAAAATTATGCATTTGCGACATCGTAAATGAGTAATTTATAATAAAGGTCAGACGGGTCATTTTAAACGCTACTTTTATTACTATGTTTACTAGCGAATTTTCTCTAAGAAAATCGTAAATGAGTAAATAAAGTTAAATGAGATTGTTTTAAAGGTACTCTTCTAAAGGAAAATAGTTCTGCGCCTATTATTTTGCAAAGTAGCCTAAACCCTCAACACTTATACATTTGCGACATGCAGCCACGTGCCTCAGTGTGCCTGGACTGATTACTAATCATTTTTTGTTTTATTATTTTTAACATTATTAAAATATACGCCATGTCGCAAACATCGATTATAGAACTGTCTGATTTGAATAGTAACGGCAGTAGTTATTATGAGAATTTTATACCGACCGAAGAGTCGTTTAATTATGAATATAATTACACACCTTAGCGTGGTGTGTGAGTTTAAGCTAGTGGTAGTCATGAATGTCTCCTCTAGTGAACTAATAATAACTATATTTCAACCCATACTTAACATTATATTCCCTTTAAATACTGATGACTTCTGTTTCTTATCAGTAGTAATAGTAGGTAATTCAAGCATTTGATACCTTCAGGTAGGATGAGTCTTTTACGAGATTTAATACATTTAAAATATAGTTTGAAGAGCAAACGGCTGAGAAGCAAAATTCTAAAAGCTGACAGAAAGAGATGGTTAATAGAAAATTATTTGCCTATTATCATTATAAATGACTCGAAAAGTCCCTGTCTTACGGGCTCTCCTACGCATAAATATTCTAAAACCGTAGAAGTCGGGACCGATCCTGTTGTGTCAGAAAAACTTCTACCGGGTGACTCTCCACCGTTAGAATTGGAAAAAGCCAAATTTTTAAATGATGTTGAAACTTTTGAGTCAACCCCTAATAAAACTATTAGAGATCACTTTTTAGAGGCGTCTTTTAAAGACCAAGACCAGTACCTGGATGAATTACCCTCCGTATCTAAGCCCTATATAGAAATGATACTAAAAGATGACCGCGATTTAGACCCTGTATACGGCGTTAATTTAAACCAGCAAAACCAATTGCAGATAGGTAATGCAGTCGTTGATATCGAACCTTTAGCGGGAGACATAATTTTAAAGAGGTTTGTTGAAGACGATTCGGAGACGTTCAAGAAAATATTTTGGGTGAGTACGCCGGTACGGATGGTCTATACTCTTTATTATTTAAAAGGAATCCTATTTTATTTTCAGAACAAGATGTGAATAACTATAAAAGTATTTTAAATCAGTCAGGGCTATTAGGAGGGCGTATAATAAAGGTCCTGGAAGGCTGTCGAATAAATTTAAATCAGTTATAGTAAATTCATTGTTTAACGTTTGTGGTATAGATATTTATAGATGTTTTTGAAAGTCAGTAGTAAAATATAATTGTACTTTAATTATTGTCTGATGTAATATTATAGTTTTAATAAAACTTATTTTCCAAATATAGACTTGTATTTTTCATCTCCAATATCCGTGAGAACGTCTTTCTTTGGTTTGAAAAAAACACTCATTTTATTTAATCAAATTTATTTATTACAATAAGAGTTTTACAATACAAATAATAATAATAATTCTTATACTATTTTCCTGACGACTCCGTCCGATGGTGTATAAGTGATCATTCGATCATGTAAAATGAGACAAAAAGCTGTAGTTTGGGCGGGAAATGCGCTTCTCGCACTAAATTCCAGCCTTACGTTTACCGTAGATGACTTTACAACGTCTTTTGTTTACTGCAGTCTATAATGACTATTGGAGCGTTGTCTTTAAACTCTTCTAAAGAAAGTAACGGGCAAGGGTAATCACTGCCATAGTACGATACTTGAAACTGCGTATACATTTCATATAAGATGGCGTAATTATTGGTATCAAAATTTAAATTTAAAGGTGTGTAGGGGTAATTTTCTTCGTTAAGATATAACTTAACATTTCTTAGATTACACGCGTCAAAAAGACTAGAACTTTTATGACTTTTAGCGCGGCGGTCAACTTGAAACGCCAGAATTACAAAACGTGGTTTTTCCAAACTGTTTGAAAGTTTTACTGCCCAAGTTTGTCTTTCGCTAATTGGTAATAGAGGGTAAACATTCATTTCCCAACTTCTAAATGTAAGAGTTATAGGCTGGTCCCTTTCCAGTATTGTTAATATATTCAATCTAGCACGATCATCTAAAGTTAAAATCGGCATGAGCCATGCTATTTTTTCAACTTTTAGGCTAAAACTATCGTCTTGAATCTTATCTTCTCTTAAAAGGGCTTCTGTATCACTTTGAGATCTGACCAATATTAACTCTTGTTTCATATTGATTATAATTTTTTTATAATCTTCAGCAAATCCGAGTACATGTTTCAAAGGAATCATAAAGTCAAAGTGACCGTTTACACTTAGTGTTGAATCGGCCGTTGGTAACCAGCAAGAGTTCCCTAAAGCTTTTGCATATTGAGGGTTGATCGATGCTAGCGCTTTAAGTGTCGTGGTAGGGCCTAAGTGCCTAACGGTGTCGACTTCTACGCTGTTAAGTTCATATCGAATTTCGTTGAATAAAAACGCAATAGCATTATTTATTAGCTTAGTTTTGGTTTCATTTGTATCAGTAATAATACCTGACGTGAGTTTACCTTCTATTTTTATATAACTGTTTGCAGGGTGAGTAACTAAATCTTGAGAGTTAATAGCAATGCGAATCTCATCATTATTAGCAAAATTAGATGAATCATTAAACGGTGTAAAAGCATGCCACTGATAACGCGTGACAGCTTCATCGAAAACAGGGGGTTGACCGATGTCCAGTAGCTCACTCATTGTACTAAAGTCTGTTTTGAATAAACATCCTTTATATATCTAAAAAAACCATGATGGCCGTACATGATATCCCTTTCTTCTAAGTAACATTACATAACGGTAAGGAATATAATGGATATATTCGGTTCCGTATATTGATCGGTAAGTTTTATTTTTAAAAGTTAAACCCATGCTTATTTGTAATATTTAAAACTATAGTGATTAGCTCGCCTCTAAAGTCAAGTAACTTAAAATGCTGATCTAGCAGTCTGATTTTTACACTTTCTATTCTTTTTGTGTTGATAGGATAATACAGAGGTCTTGAAGGGGATTCAACTAACTTATAACCTGGTGGCACTTTAGGCGTAAAGCAATGTAATATATGCGTTCTTTCAGATGCGCTTGAAGTGTTTAACGCGTTACTAAAGAACCCTTCCGCTAAATTGCACTCGATATTAATGCTTGAAATTGGTGCAATGTCCACAATGCGATCAGATACAATTAAACCCTTATTTGACGATATCGGTGGAACTCTAGTCGGGTTGAATCCTAAAAGAGGTCCTATAGACTGACTTTTACTGAAATCTAGACGCACATTAGATTTTATTTCGGTCCTGAGAGTATTATGGTTAGCCGATACTTTAATTATATGCTTTCTATCAATTTTTAGAAATAAAGTCGTTAATTCCGTTTATTTCATAACAGCCTGTAGGAAATGTAATGACATGAGGTTTTTCTAAAGAACCGTCGTCTAAATAATAATGTAGTTTATTTACGTTATCAAGTATGTTAGGTACGGAATAAAAGCTATCAAAGTGTATAAGCGCTATGTAGCAATCCTCACCCTGTGGTAAATCGATGGGTGGAAATATTTGAGAAGTTATTTCGGATTCTCGACCCAAAAGCCGCAGCGTGTAATTCATAACTGAATAGTTTTTAGAGTTGACATTATGTTATATAGAAACACAAGACACAATTGACCACAAATTTCTCCGTCGAACTGAACTCTTTCGTTGTTGTAATATATGTTACAATTTTTAAATACTTCAAGACACATTTGGGTGGGGGTAAACCAGCTATCAAATACAAGCGACACTCCGTTGAATAATGATAGGGCACACCAATGGGTACCGGGGTTATTCGACGAATCTATATTATACACCAAACACTCGATTGCATTGCGCTTCTTGGGCAGATTATCTCTCATAAATGTACCTTTATAAAATGGTATTTTTAAAACGGACAATGCATAATAATCTAATTGAATATTAGTCATGGCTCCTGTGGGGAGCCAAGAGATTAGTTTTTTTGGTTACAACGATTCTTTTTTACGACAGGACCGGCTTTAAAAGTTGAAAGTCCTTGACCATATTTATAAGGTGCCAAATAAAGTCCTTTGCCCGATTTACCTTCTAATGCTCTGTTGTGACGTTTTAACTCTTGCAGAGTTTTAGCTGTTTTTATATCTTTATACGATTTAACAGCGGCTGACGTGCCACTAACAAGAGTGCCCAAGGCCCCTAGTCCAGCTAATACCAAAGGCAAAATTCCTCCACTTTTCGGTTCCTGTAACTTACGCTTTTTGGCCGCTTTGTTCTTTTTAAATTTACGCTTTATTATATTACTGCAACATTTAAGCTTACCACCCTTCTTTTTAGGGGCTTTCTTAATTTTACCCTCCATCTTCACCTTAGCTTTCATAGCGTTAGTGACAACGTAGGCAGCGATTTTTTCACCAAAAGTAGAATCTTTAGCTTTGACTCTTGACCAGGCCTTTTCGATAAGGTCTTTATCTGCGACTCTGCGAGATTCAGAGTCCTTTGTTTGCGCGTATAGTAAGTCGTGATTTAGACAGGCCTCATCTAATTTATTTTTCGGTAAATCACCTCTCTTAAGTCGCTTTTCTAATTTAGTTCCGGGTCCTGCAAAATTATAACTCGGTATATGCAACTCAAAGGGTAACTTATCAATAATACTATTAAATATACCTTTGCCTGTAACAGACATACTGATTTACATATAACCCCTGCATCCTGTATATATAGGTGAGTGCAGTCCGCTACACTGGGTAGTTATCAAAATGAAGTTGGTTCAGCAAGAATTAGTGCTGGAAAATAACGATATTCTACCCCCTGTCGGTAAAGAAATAATTAGGCATTCGCCCCTATTTCCAAATTGCATCCGGTGCCTAGTAAGTGGGGGTTCTGGTAAAGGTAAAACCACAGCGGTGTTGAATTTAATACTTCACCCGAACGGATTACGTTTTGAAAATGTCTACGTGTTTTCTCAGTCGTTATTTCAACCTAAATTCGTATTATTAAAAGAAATTTTAAGCCAAATTCCTGAAATAGGATACTACACCTTTTCAGAGGAGGATGAAGTTATAAAACCCGAAGATGTAAAAAATAATTCTATTTTCATTTTTGATGATATAGCAAATAAAAAGCAAGACACTATTACGGACTATTTTTCTATGGGTAGACACCGCAATGTGGATTGTTTTTATTTATGTCAAACATACAGTAAAATACCTAAAAGACTTATTCGTGATAACGCAAATTTCTGTATAATTTTTCCTCAAGATAAATTAAATTTAAAGCATGTATATGATAATCATATATCGGATTTAACATTTGATCAATTTATGAACGTGTGCAAACTAGCGTGGGGAGACGATAATAAACACAATTTTCTTACGATATGTCTTGATTTTGATCTAAATAACGGAAAATATCGTCGTAATTTCGATCAGTATATAATACCTGAAGTTTAAGTTAACATGTTTAGTTCATTATGTCGTTTGATAGAGAAACAACTGAAAGAATAGTTAATCTTGCTAATCAGGTTAAGAAAAAGATGTTGGCGCTTAAAAAAGACTTGGCATCTCAAGAAGAGACTTTAAAATTTCAAATGGAGCCGTTGAAAAAGCCTATAGAATCATTAGTTAAAGTAATATCATCTCAATCGGATCAAAAAGTTAAACCTGATCCTGATCAAGAAGCTGATCCTGATCAAGTAGAAAAGGATGAAGAATTACCCCAAGAATCTTTATCTGATGAACTTAAACGTTTTATATCGGATTCAAGTGATACCGATAGAGTTTTTGGCATCCGTTCGGATGGTAAAAATTATCTTATTGGTGACTCGGTTGTAAAAATTAAAAAATATTCAATCAAGATAGGGGATGACAAGTTTAAACTAACTAAAGGCCTAATTGAGTTACTCACTCGTAAGCACCCTGAAAATTACGATGAAAGCGATTTAAAAAAATACAAACAGATTTTAATAAAAACAAACGCTCATCGCAAAGGTTATAGTTCTCAAAACCCAATCGCTCACAGTAAATATTCAAAGTATACAAATGTTATAAAGCCTTTGTTTTATAGAGGCCTAGGCTTGCAATACAATCTTTCCAAACCCAGCCCTAGTATTGTCTTAAATTTACTTGAACGTCTTGAACTGTTATGGAGTTCTGAAGACGCCGGTAACGATTCTCATTCACAAGAGATAAATAGTATAATAAACAAACTTAAAAATATAGGAGTTATATATTAGAATAATTTAAGATTATTCTTTAGTCTCACAATGCCTGTCGATAAAGGAGTAACCATTTTTACCCCCATCTCTACGGGTCTACAAGCGTCGCCCCACCCGTTGAAGATGATGACTTAGTAACATTAGGTTACTTAAAACATATCATGCAACAAGAATCTTTTGATACTAAATTTATCAGAGGTGACATAGTGCACTTTTCAGGAAAGCAATTGAGAGGTGTTTCTGAGCCCATTATGGCTTCAGATGTTGTTAATAAAAAATATGTTGATACAAACTTTGTAAGACTTAAAAATGCAACGGCCATAAATAAACATAAAATAATTTATCATAATCATGACCCCGAAGCGCCTGTCAACTGGGGTGAAGCAATGGAACTTTTTTCAGAGTTGTTCTTCATTAAATTTATAAGACGAAGAAATGAGTGATTAGACTTTAGTATATTCTTAACGACGCCATGGACAGCGTTAAAGAAGATATTGTTAATGAAATCTATCGCCCTGCTAGAAAGCGATTTCCAAGGCGTAAAGTGAAAATAAAATCTTACAACGATCTCTTGGAGGCAGACTTAGTTCAGTTAAGTAACTTGGCCGCTGAAAATAAAAACTATAAATACATACTTACCGCTATTAACGCTTACTCAAAGTATGCCTGGGCAATACCTCTTCGTGATAAATCTGGATCTTCTGTAGCTGAGGCTTTTAAAAAAATATTTAAAGAACAAAAGTTTAAAAACCTCAACAGTGATGAAGGTAAAGAGTTTTATAATTCGGTGGTCCAAAATCTATTTAAAAAATATGGAATAAACCATTACTCTACGCATTCAGGGCTTAAGGCAACCATCGTAGAAAGATTTAATAGAACTCTTAAAACTAAAATGTGGAAGCAGTTCGCAATACAAGGTAGTTACAAATGGCTAGATATCCTGCCAAAATTAGTCAAACAGTATAATAATACTACTCATTCAACAATTAAGATGAAGCCTAGAAACGTCACCCCTGATACAGTTCTTAATCATAATGAAAAAAGAAGATTGGTTTTTAAGAAACCAAAATTCACTGTAGGTGACTATGTGAGAATTTCCAAGTATAAAAATGTATTTTCTAAAGGCTATGAAGCTAATTTTAGTACAGAAATATTTCAAATATATAAAGTCCAGAATACTGTCCCTGTAACTTATCTCATCAAGGACGCCAAAGGCAACCCATTTTGGGTATTCACAATCCAAAAAACTTAGTTAACATCCTCATTATATTTGAGGTGGTAGAAAAACTATTAAGAAAAAGAGGTAATAAGGTGCTTGTGAAATGGTTAGGATTAGCTGAAAACAGCTGGGAAGATGTAAGAAAAATGAAACAAATGTAAAATAATGTAATTTATTATTATAAATATATACTTATTGTACAATAAACTGTTTTATTTTATTACAAGTTGTGAATTACATAAGTGTAATTTCTTTAAATCAATAAATATACAAATTATTTACTAACTATATACATAAAATGAAGAATAAATATACAAAATTATTTACAAACATATACATAAAAATAAAAACAAAAATAAGTACTATGGTTTTTTGTATCCATAGGGTACTGAGTCTAAGTTATCAATCAACCTTCTTTTCACAAATTTTACTTCAAATGTTTTAGTTGAAGTTTTTGAATACACGTCATTAGACGTTGTTTTATTTATAGTATAATTAGATACTATAACCCTTTCATCCCTGTTGTTTAAGACAATATCTTTTAACCTGTCAAAGTTTAATTTTTGTGTATTTCTAAAGTTCAATGTGAGTCCTTTAATTTTACAAACTGATTTATACGAGTCACTTTTGGTGGAGTAGAGCTTATAAGCGTAACTTTTAGGACCCGAGGACACGAACTCAGTTATAAAGCTACCTTTGCCGTATTCTTCTAACTCATCTGTAAGGTCGCCAAGGAAGTTACCCGTAGGTAAATCCTCTTCCCCTCCTTACAGGAAAAAATTAGGCTGTCGGTGTCAAAATAATGACACCTTTCTTTCAATACCTCTAAATAGCTGTATAACTTAAGCCGAGCCTGGGCCGTTACAAACGATGCTACTACGACGTTAGCATTGGTAAGCACCCGCTCATTTTCATCGCGGTCACACCAATTAACGTATATTGTGGACTCATTTACCGGCAATATATAATTGGTTATTTTAAGAGGATCTGTTAAAATTTGCAGAAGATCATAAGGCTCATTAACGATTGTGATTTTGGGGAGGGTATTGCGCTGCCCAAATTTACCCCATGGAATTTAAGCTGTTTTGAAACTGTTCGCAAGCCAGGGTTGAAAGCAATTTTAGATGAATCTAACTGGATACCCTCAACTTCTAGGTATTTTTTTACATAGTTTTCCCGATCTTCATCGGTTTGGCACTCAGCGGGGTATCCAGAGACTTCTTGCTTTATTTTTAAAAAAGTGTTAACGTAGCGTGCAAACAGACCCTCTTCACCTGTGCTCTTATTATATTGCACAGTTTCCCAAGTATATATTTCCCACGCGTCAACCAGTTTGTAATTCATTTCTAGAGCTTTGGCTACCTCAAGAATAACCCAGACACCATGTATGGTTCTCTCTTCTTCGGTATGAAAACACTCGCTTGATTTAATTTTTCGCACAAGTACGGCAAAGGGGGAAGAATAATTTATTGTGAATTTTTACGGGTAAAACAGGAAGTATAGCGATTGAGGAGTAAAAGTGAACATTTTCATAACCGTGTATACTTTTTAGTGGGTCACTCTAATTACATACACTCCTCAAACCCCACTAATTTTGGGTCCTTAATAGGAAAAACACCATATTTGTAACCCAAGGATATAAGACATACATCATAATATTTTATTCTTCCCTTCACCGCATTTGTAATACAACTTCGTTTTCCTGTTCGCCCACCGAAGAACTTTGACGTAATTTAATGGCTCCATCTTCAAAATTTCATTACTATTTAACCATAGCTCGATGTCTGGGTTAACCTTAAGGTAGTTTTTGAACTCATTCCCAAATTTCAATCAAATCATACCCCATAGACTTAATTTTAAGGCTTTTGACCTGGTACTTTCTAGTCTTTTGTTTAAAGTTTCCATGAACCCGGGTATATAGGGCTATCTCTATTACTTTTAATACATGTGTGGCCATGATAGAAACAGCCGTTATATTCAAAAACCTGATTGGTGTCACCACAAAAGCCGTCAACTTTTAATTTTGTGCCCGGGAAGAATCACCTCGTGCCCGTTAAACGCGTGTTTGATTTTAATGTTTTGAAGTTTTTCTACCGTTAACAACCATTTAATTGCGCTGAATGACTGGTTATCCCGGCATCTGTACCCCCCTCTAGGAATTAATTCAATCGTGTTAGGCTCGAGGAAATTCCGCCTATAGCATAAATTAACAGCTGAGGCGATGGTGATCGCCGATTCAGAAAACGGACACACATTGCAATATTCAAGAAAAATTTTACGAAACGCAAGACATGCTTGCCGAAGAATAGTAACATCATTTATGGTATATCCCCTTAATTCATCTTCCATGTTAAACACAACATTATTGCTTACTTGACTATCATACCAGGCCAAAAACTTATCCCTATCAGAAGACCTCATACTGTCAGGGTCGTAAAATTCAACGGGTGGCATGGGCCCTACATAATTTTGATTTTCCCAAGTATTAAATCGGTACGGAAAATACCCTTTTTTTAATTCAACCAGATTAAACGCTTTGGGTAAACTAGACAGCGGCATAGGTAGATAATTAAGTGAATCTAAAAACCGAATATTTTGATATTTTAATGATAAAATTTTAGTTCGCGCATGACACTTCAGGATTGATTTTTAACAATTAACTAATGCTTTTAAATGAATTGATTATCGAATCGATCGTTTTGGCAAGACAAATATATGTTTTAATTTCGGTCGATCAAGAATAGGTAACTTTAAAAATTGTTGAATCACGTTTTCGCCATATAAAACGTGTTCTCTAACACCGCATGTATACATAATACGTATGTCATCATTGTCTTCACAATGATGACATACCTGTTGAACACAAGCATAGGCTCATGTCTTTAGATAGGGTCGTTTGGAAATGTTTTTCCTGCTAGTTTTAAATCAAAGAAAATAAATAAACCTTAGTTTTAGGGTTTCCCGTATCTATTTGATTGTAACATAGTGTTTCGGAGGGCTGTATTTTATTACATATTTACAAAAACACTTCACCGCGAAAAAGTGTTCGACTAGACTTCTTGCCCACCTTACGACCCGACCATGAGGCATTTTAACCCTAGTTATATCAAGAGTCATAGTATCGGTGTGAAGGGTCAATTGATTTCTTTGGATAACTGACACAAGTACCTCTAGTATGTCTGTCGGCCGCATGTAATGGACCGGCTTAAATGACACCATGCGGGCTCCTTCAGGTGTTCGCTGCTGATGTACATTCCTAGCATGTCGTCGGTGCGGTACTCTCCATAACATTGGTCATGACGCCATGAATTCCACGTCGTAGCCATCGATAGGGTCGGTATCATCAGGGACGGGACGTAACTTGAACGTTTTCTTGAAGGAGTGAGTCCAAACCTCTGATTATGCTTGGTGTCGCCGCTTATTACATCGTAGAGTACATCAGAGGTAGGCTAAACAAATAAAACAAAACTAATTAGGACACTTGACTATCATATATTAAGTAGGACTATATTTAATTTATAAAATAATTCTGTACACATAATTTATCAATTTTATTTAAATATTATTTTTTGTAAAAGGGTAATTTTGACCATTATTGTATTAATAAATAAATTTACCTCATCAAAATCTTCGTCCCAAAAACCTGTGGTGTCAAACACACACGTTTTCATGCCTTCCTATATCCCGCCCAGGAAGGACACGTTGCAGTACCTGCAGCTCTGACGGTCTCACTGTTATTCAGGTCCGACACCCAAAGGCAGAGGTCTTCGTGGGTGAGGTATTCACCCTCACCACGGTATACAGGACTCCACATACCCTGCAAACTCTTTGAGTCAGCGACGAAAGACATTTTTCTGTAAAATTGAAAAATATATAAAACATTAATAAAATATTTAATACTGTAACAAATTTGAAATTAATTGTCAACATTGAAATTATTTAGAAATTAATACTTCAACGGTAGCAAGCGCATACCATATTTTAAGTTTTACTTCAAATTTTAAAACTAATAACCATTAATAATATTTGAAAATAATTTATGTGACATTATTATTTAAATACTAATTTTAAAAATCGCTTAAATGCGCTTATAAATAAAACGTTTATAAATATAATAATTAAAAAATTTACCTAATTATTTTAAATATAATTATTATTTCTTACCTGGAATAGGGTATCCAAAAACTGGTAAAGCAGAACGTTTAAATAAAATTGAAAATTTAATCAGGACTGATCAAAGCTAGATACCGTCTGAATTAATTAGGAAAACAATGAAGAGGGGATGCTTTTCGTGAGAATTGGCGATAGGGAAGGGGTTATAATTTACACGATCCGACATGAAAAGTGCTGATGACTGCATTTCTTATAGCCAGACCGGATATTGGATACTCTTTTACGATAGAACTTCATACCATATTTTAATAAAAAGAAACTAAATTCAATTTATTACAACAATTTAAAATAAAATAATTGTAATGAAACTACATACACAAGGTTTTTGATGTATGCTTCGATTTTCAAAATTTAAAAAGTCCTATTTGTTTACACCGTCTCAGACGAGGATCGAACCAGGGTTCTTTAGAACCACATTTAGCTAACACTGCTACTTTATCCCATACGGCCTTCCTTGGAATGCGGATAATCAGTTAAAGCGTGTGTAACATATGAATGAAAAACACACACTCGGCAGATTCCTGCCTAGACGACGCGTTGCACCATCCTAGCGTACTATACCCTTATCAATTACTACACATTTAAATACCTCACATACGGTTAAATAATATTTATATTAATGTAACAGTTTATCCCACCCGTCACTTTAAATACTTCATATACAAATAATATATTTTAGAAATTTTAGTCACTACCTAGCTTTCTAATGGATTACCTCAAACATTTTGATCTGACCCGATTTTACTGTGAATCCTATAGTGGAAGGGTAGCTAAACTATTTAAAGTTCAAGAACTTGTAAGTGAAATAGAAAATATACTCAAATAGGCTGTACCCGACGCTACAAGAACCGTTTCGGATGGCACTACCCCAACTGTAGTTGGGCTAACGAAAACGCTCTGTCAGGTGTAAACTTTTGTTTTTTTATTATTTAAACAAAAAGCAAGAAACTTAACCGCTTATTAGAGGAACTTTATCCAGAAGATGTAATAAATGGTTAAAGCACATTCGTTAAATTTGTTGGTTTTAAAATTCTTTTAACGGTTTGAACCAATTAATTTAACGAATACTATGTAGAAATATGTTTATAAATTTAGCGATATACAATTACATTGTTTGTCAACCGTACAGACAACTAGGGGACTTTTCACAGGAAAGATGAACAAATATTTTAAAGTATTATCAGAACGTAAAATCGTTATACAAACTCTGCATAACAAGAGTTTATGTTACGGCTAGACTGAAATTTCCAAAGGAAACTCCGTACATATGGATTGAATCCGCGGTATCTAATTTAGTTTACTATGCTATACGAAGCGCAGGTAAGGAGGATTTGATTAGAGTTACCGTAGAAGTACCGACGAGAGACTTTACTATCATGTTTCCGATACTAAAAAGAAAAGATTTTACCGCTGAAGCAGACTTCTTCGACTTCAAGTACGGTGATAGCGTAAAAGTGTCAGCCTGCATTTTAAAAAAAGTTAAATTATAATTAATATCTTATTATATTTATTCAATAAATATTTTATAAAATAAATTTCGAAATCTTTTTACCTTAAAACATACAATTTGCACAAAAAAGTTAAATATAATGCGACATTTGTCAAATTTCATAACCTGATTAAAACTATTTTCCTAAAATAATTACTAGCAAAGTATACCAAGTGGTCGCATGTCACAAATGTGTAAGTGTTGAGGGTTTAGGCTACTTTGCAAAATAATAGGCGCAGAAACTATTTTCCTTTAGAAGAGTAGCCTTTAAAACGATCTCATTTAACCTTTATTTACTCATTTACGATTTTCCTAGGGGAAATTCGCTAGTAAACTTATAATAATAAAAAGTAGCATTAATTGACTACAGACAAAGTTAAAGACATTTAGACAACGTCGGAACATGAAAATTGACTAATTACACCTCAAAATCAATATATTTACACTAAGAATTTAAACTAACTTAAAAAATACAGACTTATTAGACTTAATACTTATACTGACAATGACTGAAAATAATATAAATTTACTTAATCGACATTTAAAGAAATGTTGAAACTAACTACAAGATTTACAACAATACAGACTTATTACCGTGACTATATCAAGACATTCTCATTAACAGACAGGAGAAAGTAAATTATTTCTTCATCAAGACTTTCTCATTAACAGACACGAGAAAGTAAATCCTTAAAGTAGTAACGGGTGTAGAGTAGAACATAGCTCGGGGTCACTAACACTTTAGTATAGGGTAGGGTAGAGTAGCAGAGAGGCTATGTACCAGTCCGCGCCATTGTCTACCAACTCACTCAGTTGGTCTAGTGGTTAGAGCATCTGAATTCTACGCAGGGGTCTCGGGTTCGAATCCAACAAAAGGCTCACACTTTTTGTTGATTCTTACCCATAATAATTGTTAAATTCAACATGTAAAAGTAACTGGATGGGTGACCGTGTAAGATGTAAACAAACAAAGTGACGTCAGAGGATACATGTAAACAAACAAAGGTGAGAGGGCAAGGTGACGTCAGAGGATAGTGCATAACGTGGAACCCGCAATACACATGGAAGAAGAGGGGGGGGGCAGATGTAAACAAACATGAGAGTGCAAGGTGACGTCA
>JACMZG010001870.1:44214190-44249190 GCA_018340805.1 Microvelia longipes | reverse complement strand
AATTATTAAGCGCTATTCAGAACTATTTTTTTCTTTATTTATCAAAGCAAATATGGTAAAACCTGATAGCTAACAAATTTTTCACAATATATTTAAGTTCCCAAGAGTCAATTTACTTGAAGTAGAGACCCTTTTCGAAATTCTAAGACCATATTTTCCACATAGTTGTTAGGATTTAACATTGGTGCATCTAAAATGTTCCATCCGGTATAACCAAAAGTAACATAACGCGATCTTTGGTTAGTCCTTTTGTCACATTCTTATACTTAGTTTAAAATATATCTCATAAAACCCAACTATCAATGCTCCTTTTTATACATACTTAAAATAGCGAAAAGAAATTCTTTAGAAAACTCAGTTCTCTAGAAAATTTCAATAGGAAAACCTCAAAGAGAGGTTATACGACTAGTTTGGATTAAAGAGATAACGCCAAGGAAATAAACCCTCCGAACTACAGTGTATTGTTCTACACGACGCTTTTGTTTTTCTTATGATGATTAAAGAGAAAATTTGATATTATACAAAATTAAATTTAAGATTCAGAGTATAAACAAGCAAATAGTTTTCATAAAATATTTAACATCTTAGAGAGAAAAACTGAATTTTTATAACAAAACCATAAAATCAATATATCGGTTGCGGGTTTTTCGCAACTTCTGTCGCGTCACGCTCGCTTTTAATGTGAAAGCAATAACTTTCGTCTAGCTACGCTCGACCTTAAAACGGAAGGTTGGCCCAAAGCCTAAAGCCCAATAACTAACTTTGGTCTAGCAACGCTGGACCTTAGAACGAAAGTTTGGCCCAAACCCGAAAGCTTAATAACTTTGGTCAAGCTTCGCTCGACCTTGCAACGAAAGGATAATAGCAGAAGGCTCAACGTCAAATCACGCTCTCACTTTTTTTAGCGAATTTCCTTTGGGAATAAAAATCGCTAATGGAATAGGCGTCATGGCGGAATTCGAACCTCGGACATATATATATATATATATATATATATATATATATATATATATATATATATATATATATATATAATATAATATATATATATATATATATATATAAAGTCTCACGAAACGTATTTTTTCGTCATTAGGGACCTCTGAAACGGATTTGTGTCGTGTCCGAGGTTCGAATTCCCCATGACGCCTATCCCATTAGCCGAATTTCAAAAGGAAATTTCCGCGCAAAAGCAATATATCGGTTGCGGGTTTTTTCGCAACTTTGTCGCGTCACGTCACGCGCTTTAATGTGAAAGCAAATAACTTTCGTCTAGCTACGGAGGTGGTTAGATGTGGTTAGCTCGACCTTAAAACGGAAGGTTGGCCCAAAGCCTAAAGCCCAATAACTAACTTGGTCTAGCTACGGCTGGACCTTAGAACGAAAGTTTGGCTCAAACCCCAAAGCTTAATAACTTAGGTCAAGCTTCGCTCGACCTTACAACGAAAGGATAATAGCAGAGGTTCAACGTCAAATCACGCTCTCACCTTTTTAAGCGAATTTCCTTTGGGAATAAAATTCGCTAATGGAATAGGCGTCCATGGCGGGAAATTCGAAACCCTCGGACATATATTAAATAAATATATATATAATATATATATATATATATATATATATATATATATATATATATATATATATAAAGTCTCACGAAACGTATTTTTTCGTCATTAGGGACCTCTGAAAACGGATTTGTGTCGTGGTCCGAGGTTCGAATTCCGCCATGAACGCCTATCCCATTAAGCCGAATTTCCAAAGAGAAATTCGCTAAAAAGCAATATATCGGTTGCGGGTTTTTTCGCACTTTGTCGGCGTCACGCTCGCTTTTAATGTGTGAAAGCAATAACTTTCGTCTAGCTACGGAGGTGGTTAGAGGTTGTTAGAGGGTGGTTAGCTTAACCTTAAAACGGAAGGTTTGGCCCCAAAGCCTAAAGCCCAATAACTAACTTTGTCTAGCTACGCTGGACCTTAGAACGAAAGTTTGGCCTCAAACCCCAAGCTTAATAACTTTGTCAAGCTTCGCTCGACCTTACAACGAAAAGGATAATAGCAGAAGGTTCAACGTCAAATCACGCTCTCACCTTTTTTAGCGAATTTCCTTTGGGAATAAAATTCGCTAATGGAATAGGCGTCATGGCGGAATTCGAACCTCGGACATATATATAATATATATATATATATATAATATAATATATATATATATATATATATATATATAAAGTCTCACGAAACGTATTTTTTTCGTCATTAGGGACCTCTGAAAACGGATTTGTGTCGTGGTCCGAGGTTCGAATTCCGCCATGACGCCTATCCCATTAGCCGAATCCAAAGGATAATTCGCAAAAGCAATTATATCGGTTGGGGGTGGTTTTATTTTCGCATTACTTTGTTCGCGTCAACGTCGCTTTTTAAGTGTGAAAGCAAAAACTTTCGTCTAGTCTACTAGGGTTGTTTTTTTGTGGTTAGAGGTTGTGTTTTTTTTAGTGTGGTTTTTTTGTTTAGAATTTTGGTTAAGTCTTTTTTTCTTTTAACCTTTTTTTTTTAAAACGGTTTTATATATGCTTCACATTTAAAAGCCAAGGTAGCCGTGATTGGAACCGCCGGAAACGTGTTGGACGCCTCAATAGCGCCTATTAAACAGCCAATTAACTTAAGCCTTTGGTCTAGTTACGCTGGAACCTTAGAAGAATAAAGGGTGTTGGCCATCAGAATCCACAAAGCTTAGAAAACTTGTGGAGTCCAAGCTTTCGGCATCGACCTGTGTGTACAACGAAGGATGAATAGCAGATGTGAGGTTCAACCGTGCAAATCACGCTCCACCTTTTTTTTAGCGAATTTTCCCTTTGAGGATTAAAATTCGCAATGGAATAGGTTTCATGGCGGAATTCGAACTCGGACATTTAAATATATTTAAATTTTTATTTTATATATATATTATAATATATATATATAATATATATATATATTATATATTATATATATATATATATATATAAAGTCTCACGAAACGTATTTTCGTCATAGGGACTCTGAAACGGATTTGTGTCGTGGTCGAGTTCGAATTCCGCCATTGACGCCTATTCCCATTAGCCGAATTTTTCAAAGGAAATTCGCTAAAAGCAATATATCGGTTGCGGGGTTTTTTTCGCAAACTTTGTTCGCGTTCACGCCGCTTTTAATGTGAAAGCAATAACTTTCGCTCTAGCTACGGGGTGGTTAGAGGTGGTTTAGAGGTGTTAGAGGTGGTAGGCTTGACCTTAAAACGGAAGTTGGCCCAAAAAAGCCTAAAGTCCAAATAACTAACTTTGTCTAGCTACGCTGGCCTTAGACGAAAGTTATGGCTCAAACCCCAAAGCTTAATAACGTTTGGTCAAGCTTCGCTCGACCTTACAAACGAAAGTGATAATAGCAGAAGGTTCAACGGCAAATCCCGCTCCTCACCTTTTTTACCGATTTCCTTTGGGAATTAAAATTCGGCGTAATGTAATAGGTGTGTCATGGCGGAATTCGAACCTCGGACATATATATAAATATATATATATATATATATATATATATATATACTATATATATATATATATATATATAATATATATATATAAAGTCTCACGAAACGTATTTTTTCGTCATTAGGACCTCTGAAACGGATTTGTGTCGTGGTCCGAGGTTCGAATTCCGCCATGACGCCTATCCCATTAGCCGAATTTCCAAAGGAAATTCGCTAAAAGCAATATATCGGTTGCGGGTTTTTTCGCAACTTTGTCGCGTCACGCTCGCTTTTAATGTGAAAGCAATAACTTTCGTCTAGCTACGGAGGTGGTTAGAGGGTTAGAGGTGGTTAGAGGTGGTTAGCTTGACCTTAAAACGGAAGGTTGGCCCAAAAGCCTAAAGCCCAATAACTAACTTTGGTTAGCTACGCTGGACCTTAGAACGAAAGTTGGCTCAAACCCCCAAAGCTTAATAACTAGGTCAAGCTCGCTCGACCTTACAACGAAGGAAATAGCAGAAGGTTCAACGTCAAAATCACGCTCTCACCTTTTTAGCGAATTTCCTTTTGGAATAAAATTCGCTAATGAATAGGCGTCATGGCGGAATTCAACCTCGGACATATATATAATATATATATATATATATATATATATAATATATATATATATATATATATTATATATATATAAAAGTCTCACGAAACGTTATTTTTTCGTCATTAGGGACCTCTGAAACGGATTTGTGTCGTGGTCCGAGGTTCGAATTCCGCCATGACGCCTATCCATTAGCCGAATTTCCAAAGGAATTCGCTAAAAGCAATATTCGGTTGCGGGTTTTTTTCGCAACTTTTGTCGCGTCACGCTCGCTTTTAATGTGAAAGCAATAACTTCGTCTAGCTACGGAGGTGGTTAGAGGTGGTTAAGAGGTGGTTAGCTTGACCTTAAAAACGGAAGGTTGGCCCAAAGCCCTAAAGCCCATAACTAACTTTGGTCTAGCTACGCTGGACCTTAGAACGAAGTTTGGCTCAAACCCAAAGCTTAATAACTTTGGTCAAGCTTCGCTCGACCTTACAACGAAGGGATAATAGCAGAAGGTTTCAACGTCAAATCACGCTCTCACCTTTTTTAGCGAATTTCCTTTGGGAATAAAATTCGCTAATGGGATAGGCGTCATGGCGGAATTCGAACCTCGGACCACGACACAAATCCGTTTCAGAGGTCCCTATGACGAAACATACGTTTTGCGAAACTTTATAATATTATATATATATATATATATATATATATATAATATATATATATATATATATTTGTGTGTAAGAAGTTATATGTATGTTTGTGTGTGTGAGTTCCTAGAAGTTTTTTTTTCACGATAACTTTTGCTTTCCTTGGTCAGAACTTGGTACAAAAATCATTCATACGAAAGAACACATTCCTATTGTTTATCAATAATTTACGACGACATTAACCTACAATAATGGCTCAGCAAAATTTGAACAAATCCATAAAAATCTGGATTTTTATTGGACCAAGGTTAGTTTAAAAAACATTATTAGCATTAGTGTTGTTAGTTGGATATTTATAATTTTGAGTAAAAAAAACACGGTATTGGGCCAATACCTTTGTAAATTCATTAATAATGTGGCAGTACGCCTGTCACTTGTAATACGAAAACCTGATACATGGCAACTATGTAGTCGCAATGCAGCTTAAGACGAAAGCTTCTTTTGGTTGTGAGGATAAACACAATCATTTACTATTTAAATCAACCACCACTCATTTCCTATACTAAGCCGCTATATAAACATATATATTAACAAATTTATCAGACATATTTTGCGAAGTATACTTCAAGCCGCAATATAAAGATATTTAGCTTTAATTTAAAATTGTGGTTTTTTTGTTTCTCTCTTGTGTCTCTTAAAAATCCCCAAGGTTTAGAATATTTTTTTAGGAAATTTGGTTATCAGCTCTGTTTGATTAGACTGTAGGGCTGTTATATAGGTTTATACACAAGACTTATAAAGGGGTTTTAAAAGCCAGTGCTCACGCTATTTTACTTTGGGTTCTAAGCTGATAACAAACCATCAAAACAAAAATAAAACCCCACATGAAGAGATTTACATTTTATTTAGAATTAATAGGAAGATTTTTTCTTAAATAAATATATAACATAAATATTTAAAAAGATCAAGAGTACAGGGTACACCTGAATTTTTTCTCTTCTTATCGGATTCGCTACACTCAACCTCACTACATCGGACTCGCTTCGCTCCTCCTCAGAATATAAACAAATTATTATTTATAGTCTATCGTTTAGTTTAAAAATCCCCACGGTCATAAGTATTTTGGTGATTGACCAATCAGAGAAGCCGCTGCAAACCTCTCACTTAAAAAGAGAAAAAAATCCCTACCACAATAACCGCTGTTGGGAAAAAACCTTCTTCTCAGCAATCGTTCACTTTGTTTTGTGGTTCTTCTTTTGATTACATCGTTTTGAAAACTACTTTCAAATTAATTATAAAGATTTTATAAAATAAAACTACACAAATGAAATGAAAAAAAAAACATCGCCAAGAAAATACGGGTAAAATAACCTGATTTGTTTACACAGTATTTTTCCGCTCCCTTCTTGCAAGGATTTTTTTCCCTAAGAATCAGTGGTGTCTAAACTGACCCGTCAAGATTTTTAAACTAAAAGATAGACTGTAGTATATCTCTAGTTTCGCTTTGATAATCCTCACAAGAGATATATAAGTTTTAAGCGCAGCGGTCACCCAACCTCAGACTACTCTCGACGTTGCTTAACAAAAGAGCTCCGAAATGAACCTTAGATGTACTAGCCGTATTGAAATGAAATAGTGTATTGTATAAAGAAAGCGAACTTTCAACTGGAGCCAAATTTATTCATTTTGTTAAACTTTTAATTTTAACGATTTTTAAAGACGTATATATGTCTAACGATAAAACTTAAATTTTTGTTGATAATAAGATGAAATTCGAACCACTTGTTAGTCTTACACAGCCGAGTTCCACACCGATCTGCTCAATTTTCATTTTTATCAATTTGAGAAATTGTTGTTGTGCTGAGTCAATAATGACGAAAATTATAAAATTTAACAATTTGATTATTCTCACAATTACTTGACAATGTTTTGTATTTAATTTCTTTTCTTATTACTGTATGAATAGAGTAAAGACCAAAGCGTTACCATAACTTTTTGTTTTATTAAATCTCTAAAGGGCAGTTCTTATCATAATTCTCTAACTACAATAAAGGGAACAACAGTTGTGTGTAGAGGGTTTAAAGCCAGCCGAGGGAGGACATTATTCAAGGCCTTGAATTCAATGCCGGCCATCCAGTCTAGGTTTTACGTGGTTTTCATTGGCTGTTACACAAATGAGGGATCGGCAACCGTCAGAGACTAGTCTGGATCCGCGTTTCCGTTGTCTCCAACTCATGTAAAGAAGTTCGGTAGGCCAGTGGAAGATTGGAATGATACTAACCCTGTACTGAGCACTGTAAAATTAGAGACTTAGATTTAGCGGTGTTTGTGGTTCCAAGACTAAAGTGGATGATTAGGTATGATGTGTTCTGAAAACGCCTCTTAGTAATCTGAGGAACTTTGACGTTCAGGTCAGGGCTATAGGAATGGGGTTATGCACAGTACAAGAACTACGGGGTTGCTACCGAGAACCCGACGAGCTATACCGGATTGGACAGAGCAGTAAGTATAACGAGTATCTGGTGAGACTAAAGGAACTGGTGAGATTGGAACTAGCAACTGGTGGGCTAGATGACACTGTAAAATCAGAGAAGCCAATAGGACTAGGGAAAATATACAAGAAAAACCATAAACCAGGTCACAGATGCATTTCTCGTATTAAGGGGGGAGGGGGTAGCAATACCGAAGTCTTCCCTGGTTGAAGTGAGTACATTAACTCTAGGGGTTCATAGTAGAGTGGCGTTCGAGAGAGTGGAAACGCTAAAATAGCCCAACGGGCAAGGGTTACAAGCTTAGAAGATGAAAATAAATAATAATTAAAAAAGATAAAGGAAAAATCTCCATTATAATTATTTGTAATTTCAAATGAACAACGTTTTAAATAAAATTTAAACCTAAGTTAAAATATTTACAAACTAGACGGATAATTCTTAAGAAAAACGGAATATATTGTATCACAGCAGCTCTGCATTGTATTATGGGTTGTCATACGTCGAGTCGAGATAAGAACTGATACCCCTCTACCAAACCTCTATTCAAATAGGTTCCTACATCAGACACCAGGAGCGCTGTCTAACAATACTTACCCTTCTATGGCCTATCAGTTGAAAACATCCGTTTTCACGTTCAAAACATCCTAACGGATAAAACATTTTACCTTTTTCCCCAACAACACTATCTTTTGATAAAACTTAACATTTGTTTATTGATAAAGTGACAGTTTTACAAATTGTTAAACTTGCTAAGGATTTTGGATTGGATTTGCCAACAGTACTATAAATTTACAATACTTTTAATTAATATATAGCGAATTAAAAAAAAATAGGTGAGAGCTCACAAGGATTCTTTAGTGACTAGTTGTAGTATATATATATATATATATATATATATATATATATATATATATATATATATATATATATATATATATATATATATATATATATATATATATATATATATATATTATATATATGGAATTGATCCTTCCAATTCCTCAAACGCTTATGAAACAAAGTTAGTAAAGGTTGTAAAGGTTAGAGATCTTCTATTTTCTACGATGAAAAATATTTTTCCTCATTTATACCGTAGAAAAAGTACTGTTTTTGCAAAAATATCCGAAACCGGTATTTTTCCTGAATTATCAGTTTTAGGTGTTTTTAAGAGCTTCTGAGTGGTTTCTACATAGTTGTCTGTCTGCTTGTGTGTCTTTTATCGTATCTCTTAATGTATTCATGCTATAGTGTTGAAACTTGGCACGAAAATCAATTTGGAGTGTAGTGGAATAGATGGATGGATGTAATAGAATGATTGTAACAGAATATTTGGACTATAAGATAATACTTTGACTGTAAATAGAATTATATGGGCTTTAATAGAATAGTTTTAATATGGCAAAATAGATGTACTGTAGTGAATTAGTTAGGCTAGATTGAATATTTGGAGAGTAGTGGAATTCATTCTATTTCATTATATTATAAATAAATAAATACTCGTTTTAGGGCCTTTCGGCCCATCAGGGTATTCACCCTGCGGGAACCACCTCAGGTGGGTAGCATCTACTACACTCTAAGAATTAATTAAAGTTGGCGAAATTATTTTAATACAAATACTATTTATATAATCTTAGAGCATAGCCCGGGCTGCGAACCCCGGACCTCCGGTGCCGAAATCGAACGCCTTTACGATCACGGCCACGGAGGCAGATATTTCATTTTATTATATTACAAAAAATTTAAATGCTGTAATTATTTGGTCGCGACAACTAACCATATTCATCTTGACAGTGAACATAAAAATCGGTTACGGAGTACCTCGAAACTTTTCCTTGTCACATCGGATTTGCAAAGCTCATCCAGTGACTGACCAGTCTGATCAGCTCATGGAAATGCTAACCAGACACTGACCACGCTCGATGCTGCTTAACTTTTAAGATCCAACAAAAATCATAGATATATACTTGCTGTATTGAAACGAAACTTGATGTACTTATTTATTACGTAATGGTATACAATTGTACTGAATTTCAACTCAATTTGAATTTTACAATTTTTAAAAACGCACACATGTCACGTGATAAAGTTTGAACTAATGCTGATAATAAGATGAAACTTGGCTCATGTGTTAGTCTACATAGCTAAAAAGGCTAAAGGCCTCTTATTTTTTAACTAGTTACACTCTAATGAGCCGTGGAGGATAAAAATAAGAAAAAAACATCGGGTTCAGGGCACCTCGGAACTTTTCCTCACCACATTGGATTCGCTACGCTCATCCACCCTGCATCGGACTTGCTTCGCTCGTCCTCAGAATATACAATTCGCCAAATTTATACTGCAACACGTTTCCGGACTCTCTTTGCTCGCCTCAGATAGTAAATGCATCCGTTTCATTCTCAGCGGTCACCCATACAGCACTGACCACGCTCAAAGCTATTTAAGTTTTATGATCCAACAAAAAATATAGATATACGAGGTCTGTCCCATAAATACGTATAAAATAATTGTTTAGATCTAAGCAGGAATTGGAGAGACGAGACAGTGAGCTTCCTGCACCACTAACAACCCAAGCAAGCCTAAGCTAGATGGACAGCGCCTCATGAGTCATCAGTCAGTATCTACAGTCAGTTGGTCCGACCCCTTTCTTAATAACTCGTCGGCATGGAAATCTCTTTTATTGATCAGCAGCGTATCAATATCAAATTTCTTGCTAAACTCGGCAAGAATGGTCGAGAAATTCATGTGATAGTGGACGGAAAAGATGCCTTGAAGGAACCAAAGGTCCACAAGTGGTTAAAGCGGTTTAGAGAAGGACGTGAAGACTTCAAGGATGACCCTCACCCCGGACGTCCCACCACTTCGTCTTCTGATGAAAATGTGGATCATGTTCGATCAATTGTCTTCAAAAATTGTCGAATGACAGTTAGAATGGCGTATGAACTAAATGTGTGTAAAATAAAAGTTACCTACAAGCACGGGTTGCTTGAGTCCGCCCGGAATTGGCTCGCGAAAAACTTTGGATCCTTCTTCACAACGGTCCATCGCACACGTCATTGGTTATAGGCCAATTTTTGGCGCGCAACTCAATCACTCACTGACCAGGCACCATATTCACCCGATGTGACTTTTTTTGTTTCCTAAATGTAAAATGTTGCTTCGGAGGCGCCATTTGGGGGACGTGGATGACATAAAAAGGAGCGCCGACGAGGCAGCTGAAGGCCTCAAAGTAGAGGACTTTGAAGGATGTTTTCAACCATGGAAACGGCGTTGGACCAAGTGTGTTTTATCAGAGGGGGAGTACTTCGAGGGGGACAAAATGTTATTTAAATTAATTGTAAAATAAAATGTTTATGATTTTTTTATTCGTATTTATGGGACAGACCTCGTACTTGTCGCATTGAAACGAAACTTTGTGTAATTATTTATTAAGTAGAGGTTTACATTTGTACTGAATTTCAACTCAATTGAAACATTTTATGATTATTTACATTTTTTTAAATAACATACACAAAGCCTTTCGATAGAAATTGAACAAATGCTGATAATGAGATCAAACTTAGTTCATATGTTAGTCTTATACATGGCTACATGCGTGCCAAATTTCATCAGGTTACATTATTTTTCCGCGATTTATAATTTTTCGAAATTTTTGATGAGTCATTATTGCCGGTTAATGACGTCATAAAAATATATTTTCTGAATAGCACAACTAGTGCAGTAGACTGATTTTTTCACTAAGTTTCAACTCTCTAGCATAAATATACCAGGACCTACAATGATAACAGACAACAGACATACAACTTTGAGAAAACCACTCAGGAGGTCTTAAAAACACCTGAAACGGATAATTCCAGTTTCATCCTGGTTTCGGATGTATTTGCAAACACAATACTTTTCCTATATACCTAGGGTATAAATGAGGAAAAGTAATAATAACTGAAAAAAGAGAAGAAAAGATTTTATCTGGAAAGATAACTATTAATTCTAAAGAACATTTAGCATTTAATTTGTAAGCATGGTAAGTGAAGTATAAGTATGACTTACACTCAAACTCATTAAGTAATTTTTAAGAGCGCCACCATAAATTTGCAAGGAAGAGGTATTACTCAGTGAAACATACCTGTTATTTAAAGTCAGTTTTTTCGCCTAAGCAATTGTATCTCATATGCTCTGACCGCTGAAACAAATAATATGAATACATAATTAAATGTAACATTATTATTGAATAATTAATACTTATATAATATAGTGGAAGCAATCATAATCAATAATGACTTATAACACTTTTATATGTAAATATGCCACTGAATGAATTGAACTTATTAGTACGACACAGGGCTAAAATTAGTGTTGAGGAACCAATGAGGTTGGCTTGATTTGAAATTAAGGGCATGGTTTAACATCCAGGAATAACCTCATTGGCTCATCCAACCAAAATTTGACTCATTTTGTACTACTTCAAACCAAATTTTTCTGAAAATACACCTTCAATTATGAAGGGGAACCATAGTCTGCCTATCCAGAGTGGAGCCCTTCATATGAATCGCTCACTCAAAATATTAGAAAATCACACAAATTTAAGTTTTCTTGCAATAAGTGGTTCCCTGTAGGCCGTGTACAAAAATAAAGAATCCATTTTAAATCTGATAAATTGTCTATAAAACAAGCGTTTTTCGTTAAAATCGAATAACTACAAGTAAAGTTATGACATTTGTTAAATTGCCAAAAAAATGCAAAAAATCCAATTTTTTTTAAAAGAAATTCGCTGACTATGCACAAAAAACATCTAACAAAACATCTAACTATTTTTTAGATGTTTTTGAAAGAGCTTAACTTTGGTTGTAGTCATCCTATTTTGATGATTAAACACTCGTTTTATAGAAAATTTTGTGAGATTTGAAAAATGTTTTGAACACGATCCACAGGGAACCAATTATTCCAAGAAAACTGAAATTTGTGCGATTTTATAAAATTTTGAACTTGCGCAGTCATATGAAGGGAACTCTGCATAGGCAGACTAGGTATGGTTCTTCTTAAAAATTTAAAGCATATTTTAAGAAACATTTGGTTGGAAGTAGTACAAAATGAGTCACATTTTTTCAGGTCTGGCTATAGGACTAAAAGATTAACCCGGATTAAATTAAATGAGAACCAGAGTGTTATTCGTAATAAATTCAATGTAAGCTACAGTGTTACCCGTGTTGAATTAAATGAAAGTTTGACTGTAAACCGTATTAAATTAAATGTAAGCTACAGTGTTACCCGTGTTGAATTAAATGAAAGTTTGACTGTAAACCGTATTAAATTAAATGTAAGCTACAGTGTTTATTACCCGTGTTGAATTAAATGAAAGTTCGACTGTAAACCGTATTAAATTAAATGTAAGCTACAGTGTTACCCGTGTTGAATTAAATGAAAGTTTGACTGAACACCGTATTAAATTAAATGTAAGCTACAGTGTTTGTTACTCGTGTTGAATTAAATGAAAGTTCGACTGTAAACCGTATTAAAATAAATGGAAATTTATTTTTAACGTTTTCTGGTAAATTACATTAGTTTTTTCACTTTTTGGTCAGACTGAGTGGTCGTATCGACTTTGGGCCGACTTTATTCGATTAAGCACCCCAAGGAAAATTTAACATAGAATTTCACCGATTTTTTTAAACTTTTGCTGACTCAGAAAACCAGATTAATAAAATCACAAAACCCTGGTTTTCTATACGGTTCTCCCTAGAAAGATAGCGTGGCCCGATTGTACTAACTTTTCTGATCAAAAATTTCTCTCTGTAGCGTAGAATGCCTATAGTGAGTGTTGGAAGTTCAGGTTAATATTAGTATTAGTGAGGAACTAGCCTTGTTTTAGGAATAGCTCAGTTGGGCAGAGCGCACCCATAATTAGGCTTGGTTTCCTGGGTTCGAATCCTAACTCCAAGCTTGCATTTTAAGTGCACTTTTTCATGCTATATATATATATATATATATATATATATATATATATATATAATATATATATATATATATATAATTTATTTTATTTATAACTACTACCATACTGTTGGTTACACTAACAATTCTTTAAAGATATTTCGGTTTGGAATTTTGTTTTTCTGGTTGTTTCAAATTCATGTATTTTATTAATAATAAAAGTTATATGATATATTAGGTGATAAAATAAGTCAACAATTTTGTGGTTGTATTACAATATAAATACGAAATTGTATTTACTTTTAAAACTGTATATATTTTGATAAGTAAGAAAATATATAAGAAGAAAAAATAAAAAATACGAACATAGATAAGTAAAGTCTAAAAACCAAGATGGTTTAGGATCAAGGAAAAATTCAGCTCTTTGTCTCTTTGTATACTTCTTAGGAGAGACCATCTGGGGCCCCCGGGACTCCCCTCTCACCAATGCAATTTAACCAACAAAAACTTGTTATTTTTCTAGGGTCATTTCATCTTAAAAGAAGAAAATTACTTTTTCTTCAATCTAAAATAGAAAGTTTTAGAAAGAACGCAGAAAGTTTAATTTTTTACGACACCCAAGTTAAAATGGTTAATTTTATTATTATTTCATTCATTGATATTAAAAAAGTTTTGTCTTTAAATTTAGTACCAAACGGAATATAATCATTTAGTAGAAGCTTATCTTTTTCTAAGCTTAATTATGTTGAACAATTTCTATTCATTTAAATAATGCAAATAAATAACAACATAATTATTATTGTTACAAAACATCTGAGGTCTTTTCCTATAAGATCTAGTTTTTTGTTTAAACATCTGAGGTCTGTTTCCTATAAGATCTAGTGTTTTTTTAAACACCTGAGGTCTGTTCTTATAAGATCTAGTTTTTTGTTTAAACATCTGAGGTCTGTTCCTATAAGATCTAGTGTTTTTTTTAAACACCTGAGGTCTGTTCTTATAAGATCTAGTTTTTTGTTTAAACATCTGAGGTCTGTTCCTATAAGATCTAGTGTTTTTTTAAACACCTGAGGTCTGTTCCTATAAGATCTAGTTTTTTTGTTTAAATCTTGAGGTCTGTTCCTATAAGATCTAGTGTTTTTTTTAAACACCTGAGGTCTGTTCTTATAAGATCTAGTTTTTTTGTTTAAACATCTGAGGTCTGTTCCTATAAGATCTAGTTTTTTTAAAATCTGAGGTCTGTTCCTATAAGAGCTAGTTTTTTGTGTATAAGATCTAGTTTAAACATCTGAGGTCTGTTCCTATAAGATATAGTTTTTTGTTTAAACATCTGAGGTCTGTTCTATAAGATCTAGTTTTTGTTTAAAACATCTGAGGTCTGTTCCTATAAGATCTAGTGTTTTTTTTAAACATCTGAGGTCTGTTCCTATAAGATCTAGCAAAACATTTTCAAATATAATACAGTTTTCTCGGCTTGCTGTGGCCCTTTCAAAGCCGCTTCTTTTACTGACTGACTGGGATAGTAGGCTAACAAGTGTTGCGAGATTTCCTTCCCAACTACCTCTTTAAATCTATGCAATTTGCGCAATATTTTTTTTAGATCAGCAGCTTAGTTATGTTGCTTTATTAAAGTTTAAAGTGAACAACGTTAAAGTAAAGTTATAATAAATAAACATATATTTTTACATTTCCTCATTTATACTGTGGTATAAATGAGAAAGTGAAAGAAGTACAACAAACAAAGTAAAAAAACACAAAGTATCGTGTTACCGAAAAAATCCGAGACCAGCATTTCACCTGACTTATCAGGTGCTTTTAAGATCTCCTGAGTGGTTTTCACTAAGTTGTCTGTCTGTATGTGTGCGTGTGTTATCATCGTAGCTCCCAACGTATTTATGATAGAAAGTTGAAACATGGTACAAAAATCAATCTTGAGCTCTAGTTGTACTCTCCAGATAATAATTTTTATATGACGTCATATACCGAAAATAATGACTCAGCAAATAATAATAATAAATTCTTTATTTCCACCAAAAAGAAAAGTTTACAATATTATTAGTATATATAATGTCTTAAAATTAAAAATTTAAAGATTATATTTTTATTAAATTTGGCAAGAGCCCTCAGTAGATGTACCTTTACACCTAGAGCGAGGGCTCTATCTGGAGCTTATTTATTTATTTATTTTTGCCTGTTTTTTATTTATTTATTGTTGCCTGCATTGCCTGTTTATAATCAGGCAATGCCAACAATCACAATATAATAACAGAATGTTAAGAAAATTAATAAAAAATACAAATAATTAACAGTTTTATAAACATATTTTTTTACAAACAACAAGTATAAAGAATGTAAAGTATTTTAAAAGAGAATGAAAGAAGAAAAAAAGGAATTGCTAATAATAATAATAAAACAAGTGTTTACTAAGTAATATTTCAATATGGGTGTTATATCATAAAATGATTTAAAATAGGAAATAGTGAGAAGTAAGTTGTATTTTTAGTTTGAAAAATATAACAGGTTGGTAAGAGATAAAACTATGATAGGTTAAACAAGTAATAGTAAAATAATATAAATATAATATAGTAAAAATTAATATATCATATCTTACCATCCTGATATTATTAAGTGTAAATAACAATTTTAAAATAAGATAAATAATATAATAGTTTATAATATACTAGAAACAAAAAAAAATTAACATAACTTTATCTTTACATAACTTCATTTTGTACAAATTTGTAATGTTTGAATTACAGAATAACCTGCATTTTTGTATTAAAGCACATCATCTGAGCACGAGCTTCAGTGATGTATATGTGTATTTGCAGTTAAAAAATATAGATACATATATAAATCCACACACACACACAGATACCTACTAATACACACCTTAAACATACACATGCACACAAATATATCTATATGTATATTATATAGCTACACTATAAAATGCACACAGATCGAGTATGATTTTGTTTTTTCATAAATATTTTGAACATTCATAAAACCCAGATGTTTCGATAAATTTGAGATCTAGGACCCAGGTAGTCAGTCATATATATAAGGTCATATATATATATATATATATATATATATATATATATATATATATATATATATATATATATATATATATATATATATATATATATATATCTATATATGTCATATATATATCATATATCAGTCATATATATAAGGCCAACATATGAGCTAGTTGTCATCTCAATAACAGCATTAGATTTTTTAGCGTTTTTTTTATAAATCTAAAAATAATCGAATTGAGTTGAAATTTGGTACAAGCGTATCTCGTTGTGTAATAAAAAAGTAAACTAAGTTCCGTTTCAATGCGGCAAGTATATCTATGGTTTTTGTTGGATCATATAAGGTAAGCAGTATCAATGAGGTAATAGCAATCACTATTATCTGAGACCGAGCGAAGCGAGTCCGTATAGACATGTTTGTGTATAAATTTGAATATTCTGATGACAAGCAAAGCAAGTCCTAAGTAGAGAGGACGAGCGTGAATTTATTTAGTCATGAAAATGTAATTCATGACTAATTAATCAATAAATTGGTTTAACAAATCAATTATTTTTGGCTCCTCCACATTTTTGACTCTTCCTCATTTATACCGTAGGTATATAAAAAAGTATTGTGTTTGCAAACAAATCCGAACCGGGATGAAACCGGAATTATCTTATCAGGTGTTTTAAAGGCCTCCTGAGTGGTTTTCTCAAAGTTGTCTGTCTGAATGGGTGTGTGTGTATGTTATCATTGTAGCTCCTATAGTGTATTCATGCTAGAGAGTTGAAACTTTGTAGAAAAATCATCTTTGCTGTACTTGTGCTATTTGGAAAATAATCATAATTTTTATGACGTCAATAACCGGTAATAATGACTCATCGAAAATTTTGAAAAAATCATTAAACCCAGAAAAAAATGCGATTGGATTGAAATTCGGCACGCATGTAGCCATGTATAAGACTAACATATGTGCCAAGTTTTCATTTCATTATCAGCGTTAATTCCATTTTTTATTGAATGACTTGTGTACGTTTTAAAAATTCTGGCGCGGTGGTCCGCATGTCGGGCGAATTTCCTTCGGATGCAAGCACTCAAACTCAGAGTACCTGGGTTCAAATCCTAGTAGGGACAATAATTTTTATCGTTTTTTTTACCTAATATAAGTTTACAACTAGAAAATAATTCTGGGCGGTGGTCTGCATGTCGGGCAAATTTTTTTTTGGATGCGTGTTTCCGTGCTTTTTACATTATATAAAGTTTACAACTACTAAATAAATAATTCCGGCACGGTGGCCCGCTGTCGGGCGAATTTCATTTAGAATGCGTGTTTCCGTGCTAAAACAACCCATTTCTTGCTTATGCAAGAACCATGCCCATTGCGTGGTTCCGGTTCATGCTTTAGAACCTAAGCAGTTACTCAATTGTCAAGCACTGCTCGTAACTCATTTTGTCTGTATTTTCCAAAGGAAATGCGCTAAAAACTTTAAAAATAACTGACTAAGCTTAAAGATAAGTAACTAAGCTTTAAACTAGTGCAAATAATAGTGCATACTTCTAATTTCAGAGGCATAGTTTTGTACAACCAACTGGATAATTATGCGCATTTCCTTTGGAAAATACAGACAAAATGAGTTACGAGCAGTGCTTGACAATTGAGTAACTGCTTAGGTTCTAAAGTATGAACCGGAACCACGCAATGGGCATGGTTCTTGCATAAGCAAGAAATGGGTTGTTTAGCACGGAAACACGCATTCTAAATGAAATTCGCCCGACAGCAGACCACCGCGCCGGAATTATTTATTTAGTAGTTGTAAACTTATATAATGTAAAAGCACGCAAACACGCATCCAAAGGAAATTCGCCCGACATGCGAACCACCGCGCCAGAATTTATTTGTTTTAATATGTATTTTAAACGTTCTACTATAAAATTTACTGTGTTTTTGATCTTTTTATTTAATTATATCGTTCGTCGATGTTTTAAAATTCAATCAATAGATACACCACATCGATGTACAAAATGTATACATATCGTTCAATTCATATCGATTTACATAATGTATACATATCATTCGATATATATATCGATGTACATAACGTATACATATAGTTCGATTCATATCGATTTACATAATGTATACATGTCATTCGATTTATATCGATGATCATAATGTATAGATGTCATTCGATTTATATCGATGTTCATAATGTATACATGTCATTCGATATTTTATATCGATGTACATAATGTATACATGTCATTCGATTCATATCGATTTACATAATGTATACATGTCATTTGATTTATATCGATGTTCATAATGTATACATGTCATTCGATATATATATCGATGTACATAACGTATACATATCGTTTGATTCATATCGATTTACATAATGTATACATGTCATTCGATATATATCGATGCACATAACGTATTCATATCATTCTATAAAAATTGAACTTTCTAGCACAATCACACTAAGATCTGATAAAAGACTTACACACACACCCACCCGCACTCACATATACAGACAGACAACTTGGTAAAAACTACTCAGGCGGTCTTAATAACACCTTGAACGGATAACTCAGTTGAAATCGCGGTATGGAACTTTTAATGCAATGACAATACTTTTTCTTTTAACCAAACGTTAAATGAGTAAAAGGAAAAAGAAGACAGGGAGGAAGATCTTTTGACGCGTCGTGCCTGTTCAAGCGCAGATATGGCATTTATGATGAAGCTCCTTTAAATCTACCGGATAGACTACCCTGCATTGCACCAACCTTCGACATACCGCCTACCTTAACTACCTCAATATTTTTCATTCTTTAAACAATATTATTTTTCTTTGAAAAATGGTCTTTTAAGTAAACTTTAATATTCCTTAAAAACGTAAAGAAAATCGTTTAATATAGGTGAAATTTTTATTACCCCTAAAGATTGGATAAACAGTATATATTTATGATTGTAATAAAAACAAAGTAATTTTAGAGGTCCTATCGTATTTTGGAGTTTTAATCTTTTTATGATTGTAATAAAACTGAATTGGTTTCGCAATCATACTAACTACTACCTACTTGAAAGAACATTATTAATGTCTTTTTGATAAACAAATATTTAATATTTTTTAACTAATATTTATTGTTAATTAAATATAATTGTTTATTATTAAAAGTAATTTCGTCATAAATGCTAAAAAATTGGGTACGGAGTACCTCGGAACTTTTCCTCATCATATCGGATTCGCTACGCTCATCCACCCTGCTTTGGGCTCGCTTCTCTTGTCCTCAGAATATAAAACTCGGTAAATTGATACTACAGACGTCTTGGGACTCGCTTTGCTCGTCCTTAGTAAATACATTCCGTTTCATTACCAGCGGTCACCTATCTAGGCACAGACCACGCTTGATGCTTAACTTCTATGATCCAAAAAAATCATAGATTTATTTGTCATATTGAAACGAAACTTTAGTGTATTAAACACGTGTATCGAATTTCAACTCGATTGGATTATTTACCGATTTTTTTACATTTTTTTTTAAAACGTACACAGCTCATTTGAAAAAAATTGAAATAATGCTCATAATGAGATGAAACTTGGCATATATTTTAGTCTTATACATGGCTAAATGCGTGCCAAATCTCAATCTGATCGCATAATATTTTTGCGATTTATTTTTCATAAAACGCAATACTTGGATGGTTAATAACCGCTAGGAATAATACGATTTTGAGAGAACGAGGAAAGAAAGTTCAAAGTGGTAAGAATAAGCAAAGCGAGCGAAGCAAACCTTTTTTGTCTAATGCAAGCAAAGTGAGCATTTTTTAGAGGTAATCTCTATCTAGGCTTATCTATCATATCCATTTGCTTATAATTTTATCAAATGTATTCTTTTGACGTAAGTTCTTGATGCGACGCATTACAAGTTTAAACAAACTGAATCTAACTTTATACCTCTTCTTTATAATCCTCAAAACATATCTCTATTTGACCTTTACTTTTAAATTTTATTTCTAAAACTATAAATCCCTAAGGTCAGGATTAAACTATATAAAACAAAACTTCAAGCAAATCTCCTTAAAACTAACTTTTAATTTGTTTTGTCTTTTTAAATCTGAAATAATATTTATTTTTATACAATAATAACAGATCTTTTTCTGTAATCTTTTATAAATGTTCCAGAAAATTATTTGAACACATGAAAAAATTTAATAAAGCATTAAATGATGCACGAAATATTTTTTTGAAAAAATTTAAAACTTATATAATTTAAAGAACATTCATTTTCACGAATTCTTCAGGTTTTCCAAACGATTTAGAATATTTGGGAAAGTTTTATAAAGATAATTTAAAAACAGATGAGGTTAGAAGTATATTCCCAGACAGTAGGCTACATTATAATAAACTAAATTACTTTTATGTTTTTTATTCATTTGTTTCTCGAGTTTATTATAGAATTGTTTCTCTCTAAATAAAGATAAAAATAACTTATTTATAAAATGTTCATATTTTATCCGCATAAATTCACATTATTTGGAGATTTGTATCTTGTGAGATTCGTGATGGATGTAATTTAAGATTTAAATTGTTATATAAATCAATTTAATTTAATTTTTATAGTTATCCTAAGAGTAAAATACGTCTTAATAAAAATATTCCTTATCTCTGCTAAACTTTTTGATAATTTTCTAATTTTATTTTGAATTTTGGTTGTAATGTTTTTAATACGTATTATAAAATAATTTTTATTAGTTAAAAAACCAATAAATTTTAAATCATTTTATAAATTTTTAAAAGTGTTTTAAATAATAAAATAAATAATAATATAAGTTTTATTTAAGTGCTTAAAGTATTATTTCAAAGTATACTACAGTTAGTAAGTGACTAGTTATTTCAATAATTAACTGGATTTCACTTTGTGACTGGGTCACTACGCCGCACACACAGAAATGCATTATAAGCTTATTAAATAAACTAAAATAAATTATTATAGTGTATCTCTACACTATACAAGATGTTTAGTACCACACTACCTTAAGCTGCGTAAGGCCAAGTCACAAAGTGAAACCGCCAAGACCTCATATATTTTACAAGCATAATTTGTAACCTGCGATTTGGCTTATTCAATGATCTCACAACTTTTTACGCTATAATTGGCACTTTTTTACACGTATGTCTTAGTAAGGATTTATTCCTTTTTGTATGTTTGAACATTATTTCTTACAAAAATACGCCAAGAAATATTATTAAATGATTAATTAGTTACAGCATATTACACCACTTATTTATTACAAAACAGTTCAATTTTCTTTAATTAAACAAAAGATAAATTGCGTAAAAATATTATTTAATGTCAGGCAAAATAACACTCTCGGTATTCTTAGTTTTTGTATGCTCTACTAGGTGGCGCTAGTTGTCAAAATGTTTCCTTATACGTAAAACTGAGGTTAGGATTTCAACTTAGGTAGAACATATTAGGTAGAAGGAACTAAAAGTGTTCAATTTTGGCAATTTTTCATTAATTTTCACATCAACATTTATCTATTTACCAAATTTCAAGTGTCTACGCATGCTGGACGTGTCTTAGAATTTTGATGAATGAGTGAGTAAGTGTCAACCTGTGTTAACCCAATGTGTTCTACCTTTGAGCTATCATATCTCAACTGTGGGTGGTTAAAAATATAAAAAATTAGTGGAATGGGTCAGCTCAACAAGATCTTTTAGTTAATATTATAATTATATTTTTTAATGTCCTTAATAAAAATATACGAAGGGGTGAAAATAGCCTCGAGATGCTTCCTGTAAAGGAAGGGGGTACACCAGAGACCGCTTGACTTGGCGGGGGCACTACCGTGCCCCCAGATAAACTTTTAAAAAATGAAATTGGCATGCTATGTAACAAATGTATACGTCACGTTATTAATTAATTTTTTCTTATACAAATTTTTTAATCAATTGAAATCAATAAAAAACTTGAAAAAAGGGGTGTTATATTTTTCGATTTTCTATATGTACGAAAGAAAACTTTTAATATTTTAGTCTAAAAATAAAAATAAAGAAGGAATTAAATTAAAAAGTGGATTGAATGGATAAAAAAACCTTTAAAATTTAATATTGCAAATTAAATTAAGAATAAAATATTTACAGAATTATAGATATAAAAGAAATTATTACGAATTTAATATAATTTACTTCAAGTATATTTACGATAATATATATAATATATATAATATATATATATATATATATATATATAATATAAGCTTTTGTTTCCATTAAGTCTTTTTCCTACAATCATGTTTATGTGAGAATAAATCAATCTATACTCTTCCTAAATTAAAAGTATGGCGTTTGCACTGAATATCCGCGAAACCTGCATGGGTATAACTAAAAACCTCCTTTATAAATGTTTTACTTAAGACCTTTAGTGTAATTATTGTAAAGGTGTTTGTCTGTATGAGCATGTGTATTTGTTATCATCTTGGCTTCAAGTATTTATGCTAGAGAACCTTTATTAAGAGAAGTATTTTGAACCTTGGTACAAAAAATAATATTTAGGTCTAGTTTTATTACACATATTTTTCTTGTTTTATCTGCAAAGTAGTCTTTAGTTTTGACAGCATTTATCCTGATTTCCTTCTACAGCAAAGATAGAGTTTTCATTTCCTTCTTTAAAGTGAGTCGTCACTGAATCGCCCAAACTTGTTAACCTTGCATAGACGGAAACAGTGCCGGTATCTTCGCCAAACATATCGAACATGATTAACGTTCTCTTCATGCACTTGGAACTTCCGTTTTCCGTTTGTCTAAGGACACAAAGCAATTCATCCGAGAGTTCAAGACATGCTTTTCCAAAAAAGTAAACGTCACTTTCTCGACATTTATCCGGTTCTTCTGGCAGTTTGCGGTAAACAGAAATACTCGCGTTTTTACTCGTGCGATCGTTGCAATTTTTCGAAAACAGCAATGATTTACCATATCCCATTTTTACACTTTGAGGACTGTAAGGCTCGCAATTTCCGAACTCATCCTCGGATATTGCCACAGTAGGAAATCCTTCACACTTAAATTCAACAACGGTTGGTCCCATACTTAGTAAAAATTTCCTGTCAAGATTACAGACTCGCGAGTAGTGGACTTGATCCACCATAAACTCTAGTAGGTATAAACTTCCGAAATAATCCATAGTAGTTGAGTATTATACTTATGAATTGTTTCACTTATCTTATGATCTCCTGGAAATAATTGACAAGATGTTATTTACATAAAATGAGTAGAAAGGAAATTCAACCAAGGGATCCAATTAGAACCTTTAATAGCTAATTAGCGAAACATCTTTTTTGTAGAACTCCATAATTATTTAAAACAAGGTTGACTTCAGTTCTACAATTATTTATAAAGAAAGCTATATATTTCAACCCCTTTGGGTCATCTTCAGGCTATATCTTCTTAAGATTATTAAACAAGTACATTTAGTGAAAAATTTAAAATAAACTAAACAAACATTAACAAATAACAGAAACAGTTACATATGAGAAAGAAAACAAAGAAAAATGCTCTCTCATATGTAACTGTTTCTGTTATTTGTTAATTGTTTGTTTAGTTTATTTTAAATTTTTCACTAAATGTAGTTGTTTAATAATCTTAAGAGGATATAGCCTGAAGATGACCTAAAGGGTTGAAATATATAGCTTTCTTTATAATAATTGTAGAACTGAAGTCAACCTTGTTTTAAATAACCTTTAATAGTTCTATACCAGCGCCAGTTCCAGTAGAGGAGAGAATAGTAAGTTAGTCGGATAAAATCGGAAATACAAACACGTGTATTTCTGGTGTGCGTTGAAAATTCAAGTATGCAATGTTTATAGCCTTATGACGCATAACAATGGAATAGAATTGTAGCTAGAGCAACTGGTATTTGACGGAGTATTATAAATATTAAGTATTAAATCTAAAGTAATATAAATGTATACTATTATATATTTATAGTAATAAAAATAAATAGTATCATAAATGTGAAGTTTTATAAATAAATAGTATCATAAATGTAAAGTTTTATCAATAAATAATATTATAAATAAACAGTATTTTAAGTGTAAAGTATTATAAATAAATAGTATTATAATGTAAAGTTTTATCAATAAAGTATATAAAATAAAGTTTTATAATAAATAGTATATAAATGTAATTTTATCAATGAATAGTAATTATAAATGTAAAGTTTTTATCAATAAATAGTATCAATAAATGTAAAGTTTTATCAAATAAATAGTATTATAAATGTAAAGTTTTATAAATAATATATTATAAATGTAAAGTATATTAATAAATATTGTTTAAAATGTAAAGTTTTATCAATAAATAATATTATAAATAAACAGTATTTTAAGTGTAAAGTATTATAAATAAATAGTAATAGTATTATCAAAGCTTTTATCAATAAATAGTATTATAATGTAAAAGTTTTATCAATAAATAGTATTATAAATGTAAAGTTTTATCAATAAATAGTATTATAAATGTAAAGTTTATAAATAAGTACTATATGATTGTAAAGTTTTATAAATAAATAGTATTAAAAATGTGAAGTATTATTAATAAATAGTTTTATAATTTAAAGTTTTATAAATAAATAGTATATAATGAAGTATTATTAATAATAGTGTTATAAATGTAAAGTATTATCAATAAATAGAATTATAAATGTAAAGTTTAATAAAAAAATAGTATTATAAATTTAAAGCTTTAATACATAAATAGTATTTTAAATGTAAAGTTTTTATAAAAATAGTAATATAAATGTAAAGTATTATCAATAAATAGTATTATAAATGTAAAGTTTTATAAAAAATAGTATTATAAATTTAAAGTTCTATGAATAAATAGTATTTTAAATACCCTTATTTTTTCTCAACTTTTTCTCAACCCATCGGATTAGCTACGCTCATCCTTTCTACTTTAAGACTCGCTTCGCTCGTCCTCAGAATATACAATTTGCCCGAAATCATACTGCAACATGTTTCGGACTTGCTTTGTCGTCCTCAGATAGTAATGCATCCGTTTCATTCTTAGCGGTCACCCACACAGCACTGATCACGCTCAATACTACTTAAAGTTTATGATACAAAAAATCATGGATTAACCTGTTGTATTGAAATGAAACTTAGTGTACTAATTTATTCAATAAAGCAGTAAATTTGACTAAATTTTAACTCAATTGGATTATTGTTAGATTTTTACAATTTTTTGTAATAAACGTACAAAAGTCATTCGATACAAATTGAACTAATGCAGATAATAAGATGAAACTTAGCACATATGTTATTCTTATACATAGCTACATGCGTGCTGAATTTCAATCAGATCGTATCACATTTCCGCGTTTTATGGTTTTTCGAAATTTTCGCTGAGTCATTAGTGCAATTTAACGACGTTATAAAAAATTATTTTCCTAATTGCACTTAACTTCAACAATTGACTAATTTTTGTACAAAGTTTCAACTCTCTAGCATGAATACACTAAGAGCTACGATAATAATAGACACGGGCTTAACCACCTTAGTTGTGAATAGCCTTCACAAACCCTTGAAAAAAAAATATTAAAAAAATAAGAGACACACACACACACACATATCAGACAGACAACTTTGTAAAAAATACTCAGGAAGCCTTTAAAAACACCTAAAACAGATAATTCCGGTTTCATCCCGGTTTCGGATTTTTTTGCAAACACAATACTTTTCCAATATACCTACTGTTTAAATGAGAAAAAGTAAAAATAGATTATACTCCGAACTCAAAAATAAATTTAGACTTCAGACGGGCCTTAAATAATTCAGATCTATTCCTTTTCTAGGATATATAACTTGATGATTATTTAATGCAGTATCACCTTAATCTCACTCATATGCTATGCTCAAAGTCTCATAGCCTTCCTACAACCCAAATGAAGGGTGGATTATATACTTCAAGTGTAGGTCACTGATACATAATGGGGAAAGGGTAAAGTCATATGCGGGGGGGAGGGGTGTAAGAAGAAGAGGAATCTACTAACTAACGAAAAACACGGAGTCAAGCAGAACACTACCGAGTATAGCTACTGTCGACATCCCATTGATTAAATACTGCAAACCCTTTTGCATTAACTTTGTTTTGCTTCTATTAATAATTTTTAGAGGGACAACTTTACTCAAAACTTACTTACTATATAAAAGTAACGAAATTTATAAATCGTACATTACCGACAAACATATTGGATCATAGATATATATTACTAGAGGGGCCCTATTGGTTGAATTTTAAAACATCGAAACAGTAACCTGACCCCATCGACTATCAATAATCAAATGAACTGAACAAAATTACAGTGAACTATATAATAGAACACTGAAGATATAAATCAAAACACAAGCAATGAGCAGGAAGCCAAAAAAAATTGTTTTCTTATAACCTTAACTTTCACTTAGAACAAGTTTCATTGAGGTTATACAGAGCCCCTGAGAGCCCCAAAATAATGTTTCAGGACTCAATGTATTGAGATAGACTATACCCCTCTATTATATATCTCTATGTATTGGATACGTGGGACACGTTATTTCACTAAGAAATATTAAGTGATTGTTATTTTCTTGGCTGAATCACATATTTGACATAGGAATATCAATAGACTATGGCAGTCCATTGTCCAAAATTTATTTAACAAAGGAATATACAAGCGCGTGTGTTTGTCGGTTATATACTTGTAGCAGTCTTCGGTCTACTGAAGGAATAAAGATAATCTATAAGGGTTTATAGTAATTAATCAATTAATGAATCAATTATTTGATTAATAAATCAATGGGGTCCACTAGATACCATATTTTACCAAGAATAGAAAAAAATAATATAGAGCGTAACTTCTTGGGCCTTTTGATTTTGTAATAATTAATGTTACAGGTCATTCTGTGAACCTAAACAGATAATTTCCAGGTCCTACCACACTTAAATCCCTTAGGTCACATCTTAAAAAATAAAAACATATTTTTATATTTACCAAAAACAAGTATAAACGTTCCTGAACCCTTGTAGTACATCGGAATTAGCATAATGTGTCATTCTATATTATCGTGGATTGGTCATTTTGCTGACCAATGCGATTCGTCCATGTCAGATTCTTGAGCTTAGCACTGTTTATCAGAATAATTTTGAACTTTCTTAACATACGTTTATTCAAACATTTTCCATAATGACATCTGCCAAAAAATAATAAGGCATTATTTAAACTTTGGATAGTTCAATGTATACCAGAGACTATAGATACTTAAACAGTAAGACTGTCGACTCAATGGTGGGAAAAATTTGGATTCCGGGACGACGCTAGCGCTGCGGGGACCTACCTTTCAATTGAGTGGGCGTGTCTTGATTTCCCGCTTTATGCCCACAGTCAGTTTGAAATTTAATTTTTATACTTTGTATAGTTATACTTCTAACTACCCCTACCACTATAATCTTACACAGAACACTTGTGATTATTTTTTAAGTTTTTCATTTAAGTAATTTATTAATTTAAATTGATTCAATCAGGTAATAATGAAATAGTGGCTAAAGTTTTACACGTACTAAAAGATAGATTTTGGCATTTAAATGTAGCCAGTATTTTAATTACATCGGCGAGATGCGCACATGTGATTAAATGTAATTACCTGATGAAATCGACTAAATCAATAAATTAATTAAATGAAATATACTTATCTGCCGTCATTAGCGTTCTCTGGAAGTTTTAAAAAGGTTTCTATTTACTTTTAGTTTCTGAATTTTGGAAATACAGAACATGCAACGCGAACCGTTTTTGTGAAAAATACATACAGAAACAATCAATTTCATAATAATACTAAATGTAGCTGTCATAACCAAGAATTGTCATGGTATTCATAAATTTAAATATAAATATATAGTCATCATCTTTGGAAAGCTATTGGGGTTAGTTCATGAGTTGTCCGCACTGGTCCGCCGCAGCGCTATTTTTAGTAGCTTGCGATAATGGAATCCAAACCCCCCTGATGTATACATTGGTGGGCCATATACATAATTACCGCACATAATTAATCGATATTTCCCGTAGTAGACTTAGTCTATAAGTCCACTACTTGATAAACTGTATGATAAGGGGCCCACCTGCAAAATCAAAAGAAATTTTTCTACAAATTTTGTAAAATTTATCAAGGGGGCTGATTTTAGCCCCCTTTAGATTATACGTAAGATATAATGAAAGGTATATTTTAAGAAAAATTTGGTTTGAACTAGTACAAAAATAGTAACATTTTTTAAGCCTGGCTCTTGGACTACAAATAACAAGTTGTGATGCTACTGCTTAATTTATAAGCATACAACGAAAACTTATAAAGCAAAAAACTTACAAGCAAAAAAAGAACACTTTTCAAAAAAAATTCACCCGGTTCGCAGTCCTTTGCGCTAGTATTTAATTTGATTATAATCTTACTTCACAAAACAACATTAGCACATCCCTTAAATATCCCTCTAACACCAAAACCAATACAATTTCATAAAGAATGTAGTCATTTAGTATGAGCCTCATGATATATTTGTATAATGTACTTAATACTTTATACCGCGAAGAAAACATAAATCTAATGTATGTCGTAGCACAGCATAACACCACGACAGAGATAAATTATGGAGTTGTAACTTGCACTCCATTTGTATATCTTCTCTTATAGTTGAGTAAATAAAAAATGTATTTTAACTTGGTGTGTATAAAGTGTATTATAAAATTTATTTAAGTAAGATGTATTATGTATGTAAGATTCTGTCTTGTATTATGGTTAAAAGGACTGATAGGTACGGAATTATGTATTTTGATGTATTACTTTTCCACATTTATACCGTAGGTATATAGGAAAAGTGTTGTGATCGCAAAAAAATCCGAATCCGGGATGGAAACGGAATTATGAGTTTAAGGCGTTTTTAAGGCCTCCTGAGTGGTTTTTGCAAAGTTTTTTGTCTGTATGTGTGTGTGTGTTGTGTCTGTTAACATCATCATAGCAGCCAGTGTATTTGTGCTAAAGGGTTGAAATTTTGTACAAAAATCAGTCTACCCGCTGTAGTTGTGTTATTCGGAAATATTTTTTATTATAACGCCGTTAACCCGCAATAAGACTCCGCAAACATTTCGAAAAAATCATAAAAGGCTAACGAATTCAGCGATCTGATTGAAATTTGGCATGCAGTAGATATGTATACCGACTAACATACGTGTTATGAGATGAGATGAAACATAAGTTTCATCTCATTATCAGCATTAGTTCAATGTTTATCGAATGATTTGTATACTTTTTTTAAAAGATTGTAAAAAAATCGAGAATAGCCAATTAAAATGAACTTGATACAAGTGCACCCCTTGCCTTAATAAATAAGTGTACTAAGTTTAATAAAAAAAGAAGAAGTTTCTCCACAAAAATATATTTCTTTATAGCAAAGCGCATTCAACCTAACAAGAGGTCATCATCTGATCTCTAAGATTCATCTAGCACCCTCTTCTTTATTCAACTGCTAGCACTGATGATTTACCTCTTGTTAGGTTGAAAGCGCTTTTGCTATAAAGAAATATATTTTTGTGGAGAGACTTCTTCCTCTTTTACTAAGATGAACTCCATTAACGCTCACCTTAGTTCTTTTTGTACTAAGTTTCGTTATAATACAACAAGTCTCTCTATGGTTTTTGGTAGATGATAAAAATTAAGCAACATCCAGCGTGTTCAGTGCCTGGATAATTTGACCACTGAGAATTTTATGCACCAAGACAGTCGTAAATAACGCTATTATTTCCCTGAGCAGTTAGTTGGTTGCTAAGGCAAAAACAGAAAGAACCAAAGAAATTACCTCCCAAGGCGAAGCCGAGGAATTTATGTGTTCAACACCCGAGGCAGAGCCGAGAAGGGTAATAGTTGGAGACGGTCATATGCGTTTCCTCTAACCATTCCTCTCATTTACCCTGACCTTACATCACCGACCCCTAATATACGTCTCTAACCCTACCAATCCTCTTATACCCTTACAATACCTTTCATTTAATTACCTTTTATTTCATCACCGACCCATAATATACCTCTTAGTTCTTCCACTATACCTCTTAGTCCCCTCTACCATACTACACCATAATAACCTTCACCATAACTACTTAATAACTGTACCCCATCCTTTTCTGAACTCTACAATTATAATTTCAACTACTTCAACAATTCCTTTATTTAACGTTTAATTTAATTTCACAGTTAAATTAAAAAATGTTTCCAGAATTAAACAAATTATTGATAACGTTTAAGTGACTTTTAAGAGCACTTAAACAATAAAATCCATTATATTTTTCATTATTATATTATTTCAGTGCTTTAACCTGTAAGGAGTATTTTTCAAATTAATTATATAAATATTAATTAATTAGTTTATCTCCAGACGGTGAATATTGTGAAGTTTATCGACTAGTTTTTAGGGAGTAAAGAAGCTCTTTTCTTTCTTGTAATTAAAGAAAGTTTCCTATTATTGGGGCATTAGAGCTAATTATATCCATTCTTTAGGGGAGAGGTATCTTTAAATTTATTCAGAGGACCGATCAATGTTTGTGCCGAGGCGCAACATTCAAAAATTTGATGCAACAACATCAAATTTTGGCCACCCCCAAAATTTATTAGGGGGACCCGATCAAAAAAATTTTTTTTATTAGCTCAAAATCCGTTTCAAGGTCAAAAAACGTTGTTTGGAACAATAAAATAAATGTTGATTTTTTTGGGGACGGCACCCTAAAATGCTATTTTACGCTTAAACCCTTAGGGTCATTTAGCGTCTTCCCTCACTCAAATCTCACTCAACTAATTAACCCCCTGAAATTGCACACATCCAATCATCTAGGAAGCACCCCCTCCGTACAAGGTGGCACATATGACCAGTTTACAGTGTGTCCAGTTCATCTATCCCAACCAGACTCTATCCAAACTAACTGCTCTGGCTAGTGTCCGCGACAGTTCACAGTGCGCCTAGTTCATCAAGACCAGCTAGACTCTGGCTCGGCTCACCGCTCTGGCTAGCGCCGACTAACTTCTCTGATCACATTAGTCTCCACTTGGCCTCGTCCAGTTCCACCAATCTCATCAGTTCTCTAGCATCACCAGACTCTAGCTAGGCTCACCGCTCTGGCCAGTCCAGCGCCACCCGACAAAGAACTCTGAGCACCCAGATGTCAACGGGCACAAACTCATTCTTTAGCCCTGACCTGAAAGTCAAAGCTCCGCAGTGCTATTAGGAGACGTCTGTCTTCAGAACAAGCACTTTGTTCCTAGTTACTTAAGTTATTCGTATCGCCGCCATCACTTTCACTGACTAAGTTTTCAGGACATACAAAGGCTCAGTATATCTTTCCGACCTTCATCTCCACCAGCCCGCAGAACATTAAACTTTTCGTGACTGGAGACAACGGAAACGTAGATCCAGACTTGTCCAGATGAAACTAAATCCAACCCGCATTTGCGTATTAGTAGCCAAAGAAACCACGTAAAAACCCTGGCTGGTTGGCCGGCCTTGAATTCAGACCTATTACACTTGGTTTAGTTTTTCTAACTGGAACAAGACAAGAGCCTGACGGAAACTTTCTTGGAACCCTTAGTCTGTGAAATTGTCAAACTTGGCCCATCTAACCTTTTCTACCACTAAAGAAACCTTTAACCATAACCACCAATAAGGTCTTAAGTGAATAAAAACCCACCGATTATACTAATTTAAAATAACCTCAGGTTTGATCTCAATTTGACTTTGAACTCTTTTTTTAAAGATAAAACAAATGTATCTAATTAAACGGGTTTTGAAAAGACTTTAAAGTTTGTGTAGAATCTTAAAGTCTTTTATAAGTCTGGGCTCCCACTGGATAAATGTTTAAATACAAATCACGGCAGCCTTTATGAGCAATTTTCATAACTGAGTTTGTCTTTTAGCGAATTTCCTTTGGAAAATGCCTAATGGATAGGCGTCATGGCAGATTCGAACCTCGGACCACGACAAAATTCGTTCAGAGGTCCCTAATGACGAAAAAAATAAGTTTCGCGAGACTTTATATATATACATATATATGTGATATATTATATATATATATATATATAATTATATATATTAATATATATATATATATATATATATTATATATATATATATGTAGTTTTAGACACTTTCTTGGTAAACACTCTATCTTTCGAACGGTATTAAATATTTTTTAACCATACTTGGTACAAAAATCAACCTTCGGGAGGACACGACCCTTTTCCGGATCATGCTTTAGAACCTAAGCAGTTACTCAATGTCAAGCACTGCTCGTAAACTCATTTTGTCTGTATTTTTCAAAGGAAATGCGCTAAAACCTTTAAAGATGACTGACTAAGCCTAAATATAATAACTTAGCTTTAAACTAGTGCAAATAATAGAGCGTACTTCTAATTTTAGAGGCATAGTTTTGTACAACCAACTGGATAATTAATTATGCGCATTTCCTTTTGAAAAAATACAGACCAAATATGAGTTACGAGCAGTGCTTGACAATTGAGTAACGCTTAGGTTCTAAAGCATGATCCGGAACCTTAAGCAAGAATGAGTTGTTAAGCACGGAAACACGCATTCTACATGAAATTCGCCCGACAGCGACCACCGCGCCGGAATTATTTATTTAGTAGTTGTAAACTTATATAAGGTAAAAGCACGGAAACACGCATCCATAGGATGAAATTCGCCCGACATGCGGACCACGCGCCAGAATTTTTCTTATTTACTTTCCTCAATTATGCCGCAGGTAAAGTATTGTGTGCTGAACAACCGAAACCGGGATTTCACCCTGTATCATCAATTTCAGATGTTTCTAAGACCTCCTGAGAGGTTTTAACTGCATCATCGCACCACAGTGTGTTTATGCTATAGAGTTGAAATTGAACAAGAAATGAATGTGAAATTTGAATTTCGCATGAACCACTAAAAAAGACCAATAAATTTTAAGTTTCATTTATTATCAGCATGGGTTCAATTATTATCGAATGACGTGTATAATTTTAAAAAAAAAGATCAAAAGATAAAAAGAAGCTAAATTCAAATTTAAATAAGTACGAGTGTATCTCTTTATGTGATAAATAAGATACTAAGTTTATTGTAATATGGCTGGAAGTAGCATCATCCCAGTGCAGTACCTGGATGGGTTACCGCTGGGGAAAAATGTCTAAGAAAGAGAGAAGCGAATCCAAAACAGTTATTTTTAATGTTTTTTAACATTTTTAGATGACAGCAAAACAATTAACACAGTCTACACCAAATGTTAGAAATTTATAAGCTTAGAAAATACTATATCTAGAAGGAGCACAGGACCGTAAACACAAGTAATTCCACTGATAACACGAAAGCCGGTTGACTGTGCAACTAAGTAATGCTGCACACCTGACAAAACATTATTTTGAAATATGTGTCATAAATATCTATTAATGAAGAAAATCGTAAAGAAAATATAATAACTTAAACACCTGCTGAGTATTTAATAAAACTGGTCTTAGATGGCAAAAGGGTGGCGGAATACAAGAATACATTTAGTTGACGAGGACTACTATATATATATATTTAATAAATACGTTAAACTACCAATTTAAATGCTTTAAATATTGTAATGCACCGATATTATATTGTATTTTATGAATAATCATCATAATTAATAATAGAACATATAATTCAGCAACCGGAAGTATTGCCAACTTTTTTTTAGAAAATTGTATATTGTTAGGGTGCAGCATTACTTAGTGCACCAGTCAACCGGCTTTCGTTTATCAGTAGTGTCCTCTATATATAGTATTATTCTAAGTTTATAAGGAGATTCAATTCGATTAAACAACCAAACGCATTCGAGGTTATAACCTGACGTTTTTATGAATGACGTGTGGACGTCATTGCAAAACTCGGTGCAGGCGGTCAACATTTGAAAATTACTATTTATTCTGCAATGACGTCAATTCCGGATTATAACCTAACATGTCAAAAAATTTGATTTCATAATAAAACCCCAATTGAATCACCTTATAAATTCTATCACTTGAGTCTACACATGTAAACCTAAAGTCTGATTTTTGTGACATGTTTCAACTTTCTATCATAAAAAATAGCGCATTTATGCGTGATACAGACACACATACAAAAATTAATAAAAAAGCACTTAAAACGCCCTATAAGTGAATGAAAGGATAATTACGACAAACCTCGGTTCTGATATTTAGGGTGAACGCAATACTTTTCCTATTACCTAAGGTATTAGGTAAGGAAAAGTAAAAAGATATTCTCTAATACTTACGAAAAACTCTTATACACCTCAAGTTTAACAATTTATTTACAAATGGAGTTTAGTCTATAAGAATAAAATTGTTTTCCATGAGGCCACTTTTCAACCGTTTTTTTTTGTTGGAATTTTTAAGTATTTTTGTCCGGGGCTAAAGCTTTTAATAAAAGATGTATACTTTAGAAAACGGTCATCCGGGTCGAGTTTATACCTCGGTTAGGGCTTAAACTGATAAACCGGAAAAGCAGAAATAATGGTCCAAAGAAAGGGCATTTTTATTCGGTTGCAAATCTTAAAAACCTCTTTCCGACCTTTTCTTTCTACCACTTTAAATATTTATTTTTATGATTTGTGAGAAACATAAATGGTTGGCTGTTCATATATATTCTAGTCTGGTTATTTTTATAAATTCTATTTATGTACTTGTATCCGATTAATTTAATGCAAAGAATGTGATTTCTTGATAGATACGATTAAAACGTTTCAGCGTATTT
>JACMZG010001870.1:44192152-44210762 GCA_018340805.1 Microvelia longipes | reverse complement strand
TATTTTCTGCATCCTTGCGTTCTTAAACCGATTTCGTGGATGATCCACCCATTGTTCCGTGTCCGTCCCTCTACCGATGTCCTCCAGGGATCGGGCACTGTCGTTACATGGTGCCCGTCTCGATGTTCCTCCTTGACTTGTTGCATATTTCTTCGTTGTTCATATAAAGAACAATATGGGACACTCATAAGATGTAATAATTATCAATGCATTTCAAGAGTTGAACTAATAGAACTTTACGTTGTCATTACCGGTATGACCTTTCGCAGTTTCGATTTACAATAAAACAAAACATAAGAGCAACCGTGGCATCAATAAAGTCGATTTAATAATACTCATAATACTAATAATGATGGTACTTATGATCACAATGATGTTGATATTAATAAACAATAAGTCGTTAGTAGCCATCGCATAAATATATTAAAACACGATATAATAATATTATTTTCTAGAAGATTATACTAATAAATTCTGCTAAAATTGGACTTGGATCTCTATAATTACATTATCGGTGAACGACAGATTTCTTGAAAGATTTTCTTGTATTCATTCGCGGCTATATAGTAACGCGAGATTTCAACAAGTCATGTCGCTGTTAGTAGCAATTACTGCAAAAGATCGATTATTATTGCTAGGATTCGTAAAATTTAGCATTAGTATCTTAATGAGTTTCAGAATAGAAAATGACAGTATGTAATGGGTCAGTTAATTAAGTTGCATCCCAAAACAAACGAACCGTAATAGAACTTAAGGATACTCATAAATTACTATATACTCATCTTATTCACTGGAAATACGAGAAAACAATAGAAAATTAAGATTAAATCAAAAATTCAAATTTATCGGTAAACGATAAAAATAAAATTAAGAATAAAAATTTTATCAATGTTATCACTATTCCCTTTTCCAAACTTCATACCTAATAGTATTAATTCTAAATTGAATATTTAACTATTTAATTTAGCAGGCATCTTCCGGTATACTACTCAAAATGACGCTAAATTTCTCATTAATAAATCATTTCAAACAAACGGTACGTTACAAATTTAGGTGGTTTAAAAAGAATCGAGCAAAAACATTATTTCGAAATGTGAAGGGTCAAAAAGGATTAGAGTTGCAAAAACAAAAACCAGTGGTCAGCGAAACTTCGGTTAAGAAACTTTTTGATTATATTTAGGAATTATTTATCCCAGTAACAACTCATGCAGCTCGTCTTGATTTAATGGATGATATCTATAGTTTTTCTTGCTAAAGACTTTTTAAAATGTGGTGTCCTTTACCAGAGCGAACCCCCAATTCCATTTTCGCGTTAACTTTAAAAATCATTAGAAGTATTAATTTAAATTCTAACAAACAGAAAATTAAAAATCATTAAACAACCAAAATTCCTAGAACATGATTAGCATATTTTATTTGACTGAAGCCATTCATCATCGAAAATATCTTCTCTGTTATTAATTTACTTAAAGAATAATGTTTTTATCCCAAGAACAAAGCCCTATTGTGTTTTTCAAAAAATTACAACTCCTATTTCAAAACTTTCAGTTTCATAAATTTATCATTGATGGATTAATATCTTTAAGACTAAAACTCTATTGTCTTTCAAAAACAACACTTTATTTCAAACGTTCGTACTTCATAAATGTATCAATACCGGATCATATCTTTAAGAACAAAACTTTATTGTCTTTCAAAAAATAAAACGTTATTCAAACATTTTTCATAAAATTTATCAATATGGATTAATATCTTTAAAGAACCAAAACTCCTTATTCGTCTTTCAAAAAAAAAAATAAAACTTATTTTTAAACATTTCATTTCATATTATCAATATGGAATTAATATCGTTTTAAGAAAAACTTATTGTCTTTCAAAAAATAAAACGTTATTCCAAAACATTTTCATTTCATTTATTTATCAATATGGATAATATCTTTAAGAACAAAACTTATTGTCTTTCAAAAAAAATAAAAACCGTTATTTAAACTTTTCATTTCATAATTTATTAATATGATTAATATCTTTAGAACAAAACTCTGTTTTGTTACCAAAATAAAACTTTATTCACTTTCAAAAAGATCAATATAACTCATCACCACTTCATCATCAGGAACTTCATTTTCAGACCTTCTCTCAAAAAAATTTAGGTTACTTAAGCATCAGACTTTAATCATACTCAGGCATCACTAAATTCATTTTATCACAATTTTTCACGGAAACCTCCGTTATTAAAGAAAAATTCATATTGTTAATTGCATCTACTTTGGCATTGTTAACAATAGGTAACACTCAGTCAATCAAATTCTCTCGTTTTCATATGAAAACGAAATCACGAGGTCAGCCAAAAGTATAATTTTAAATATCTATAACATCAATTCATAAAATTACTTGATAATTAATTCTTCCTTTTACTAATAAATTCTCTTTTCTAGATTCGTTGGATTATTCTCACTTTCTCAATAAAAAACTTGGCAATAGTTGTGGCTAAATATAGTCTTCAAGCTTCGTTTGAAAATTTTTACAGAGTATAACTGGATGATAATAAAATTTTTAAATAGCAATTCACCTTTTCTCCACTACTTAAAATTTTTTGTGTCTAATAAAGTCTGATCGTGCTTGGCTTATATTAACGATTTTTGGTTGTCAATACCAAATGTATTACCCCGTTTTCTAGAAATTTTCTCTTTGTTTATTCCAGGTTATTCAGGATGTTTGCATGATAATTTTTCCTTAGTAATTAACCAGCATGATATTATTCTCATGCGCCTTATTCGAGTGCTGTGACTGTTATCATTGATTTCGTGACGTTCGTGCAATGCACCCCGGTAGCAATTTCAGATTTCGGTGTTCCATGGTCGTGTATAATTTTGTACAGTTGAATTGACGGAAATTTCTTTCTCGACAAAATTTCGCAGGTCAAGGTGCAACTTAAAATTGTATTTTGTGACAGGCCCTTCACATATCCTTGTCATGCATGCCTTTCATATAATTATACATAATAATATAATAATATAATAATCTTTATAAATATAATATTAATGGAAATTTTTTAAAATCGAATATAAATTTCACTTTCATTTATTTATATCTACCCAATACTAACTTTCAGAATTTAAAATTCTATTCTTTCTTGAAAAATAATAATATTTATTCAGATAATAATAATTTAATTACCCTCTGTAATTAAAACAAAACACTCAAATTCATTTTAAATTGTTGTTATTTCGGGAAAACGTCGACTCGTACTCAATTACTATTTTCTGACGTATTCAAATATTTCTTTACCTATTTTAACTAAAATTTCCTTTTTATATAATACTTCCTAATAAATACATAATTACCAATACTCATTAATAATAATTACTAATTTCTCTACCATTTTTATTTTCCACTCTAACTATTTTACTACTACCATTATTGTATTTAATTTTTTTACTTTCCGACCTTTATTCTTTCAATGAGAAACTAATACTATATAATAATAATAACAACAATAATAATAATAATAATAATAATAATAATAATAATAATAATAATAATAAAATAAATAATAAAATAATAATTAATAATAAATAATCCTGGACAGACTGGGTAGTACATCTGATTTTTAAATTCTTTATTTAAGTATTTGCTCCCGCTCTTTGTTTATTCCTATTCCTGATTATTTAAGGTATTTATTTTCTCTAGTTATTTTAGGGTATAGACTACAATATAACAAGAATATATTAATAATTACAAATATGGCATCGACGTTTTGTATCATTTCGTTTTTGGCTAAGGATGTTTCCGGACGATTGATTTCTAGCCCAACAATTTTAATTAACTACAAATTTTATACATAAAATTATTTTTAAGCTAACAATGATATCGAACTGGTAAGATAAACAATGAGGGAAATATTGTTGAGGTCCTCATCAGCATTTGTAAATGGAAAGAATTATTTTATTGGTCGATGATTCGGAATTATTCGAAAACAGCAAGAATTATCTTGGAGTTCAGTAGAGATATTTGGGCTACAGCTTTGCATGGAATTATAAAACTAAAATCCAATCAAAAACATATAAAAATCAAGGTTGTAAACAGCTCTCTAATAAATGCTTGGATGAATCTTTGTTAGTGAAAATTCATTAAATTTATAATAAAAATAATTATAGATATTACGAAAATATTTACAAAAATATTACTAAATGAAATCTATGAAAAGTCGTATTTACAATCTATAAAAAGTCTTCTCAAACGACAAAATCTTTTTGATGGTCAAAGCATATTACAAATAATAATTAAAGAAAATGTAAAAGAAATTTGCAACAACAAAGCATGTGAAATGTTTTTACAGAAAGCATATCAATATGGAGACGTTTCATCATTAGATAAAAAACAAAAGGTTGTATCATTGTATATATCATGTATACATAGTTGTACTAATAAACGCCTTCTTCCTAATCAAATTACAGCACAAGCCACCCCCTTTACAGTAACGAATTAAATTCAGTTATCGGAAAGTTCAAAGAATGAGAGTAAAGGGAAGAAATACCACGAGTGGATATTTTTTGAGACCTAAATGTTATAGCCTACTTAGTGAGAATGTTTCAATGAAGGCAAAAGGCATAACATTGAAAAATACGGAAATCAGTCATCAATCATACCTTGACTGTTATAATCAGAACGAAAAGGTCTCAGTAGAACAATTTAGAATATTATCAAAAAACCATCAGCTCTACAGTACCAAGTGTCAAAAAGTTGCTTTATCTAATAACGACGATAAAAGAGTATGGACTGAGAAGAATATAAGCATACCATACGGACATTACACATTAGATTGCACAAAATAATACTTTCTCGTAAAAATAATTCTCAATCCAACTCAATCTACTACAATTCAGATTTTAGCATTGGTAAATATAAATTTTTATATTAAAAATGTATTAATATCTTTATTTAGTGATCTCAAAAGAAAGAGGAATAAGAAAATTCGGCGATAAAGACAAAATTTTATTCAATAAATTTTAATGTTGAAATTTGTTTTTAATTTTAGTTTACTTTTTTTTGTTATTAACATGGTAACGTATGAGATTTTAATTTTTCATTTTTGTCTTTACTTTACTAAATGAAAATTCAATCGGATTCAACATCTATGAGTAGGGAGACAGAAATAATGTTAAATTCAATAATGATTACATTCTCTAGCGTGACAACTGGGATGTATGCTGTCAACATTATCCATAATGATTTGTCCGTCCTTATACAGTGAACTGATACTAGCAAATTATTCAGGTCCTTAAGGAATTGTGAAAATATTACACTGTTACAGCTCCAGGGCAAAATATTATAATGCCCGATTTGTTCACTATTCATCGACATCAATAGAGTAGTATTTCTATCACGGTTTGTGGCATGACATTACTAACTCTTGTTCCAGAAACACTGCGACCATAATTTATCATTAAATGAAGAATAAAGCCGCATTCATCTATGATTACATTTTTTTAAATTTAGTTTTCAAATTTATTTGTAAATCAGCCGCAACCTTAACAATCTGTTCACTTATATTTATGATTTTGTCGATAATTAGGCCTTGGATCTGATTATTCAATGAAAGATCTTTCCGAGTAGAAGTTGATTTTTTTTATAAATAAGTGTTGCCGTTAAGAGAAAATTTGATATTAGGAATATTTCTAAGGGAATAAATCTATAAAATCTGAAAATCAAATTTAGCAAGTCGTAGTTTAACGAGAAGAAGAATAAAAGGATTTTAAGAGTATCGATTAGTTTTTGGAATTCCAAATAAAAAGTATAGTGAAATATTCATAATAATAATAGATGAAAGTCACTCTTAAAGTGTGAAATTTCTCTGGGTTTTATGGTATACAATAAAGTATGATTCATAATTGTTATTATGAATGAAGTATTCTTACAAAAAAATAAAGTAAAGTTAATATATTTTAATTAATTTATTAATATTTAATTAAATTAATTTTAATAACTACAAATTTTGATACATAAATTATTTTTAGCTAACAATGATATCGAACTTGGTAAGATAAACAATGAGAAAATATTGTTGAGTCCTCATCAGCATTTGTAAATGGAAAAGAATTATTTATTTGGTCGATTGATTCGGAATTATTCGAAACAGCAAGAATTATCTTGGAGTTCAGTAGAGAATATTTGGCTACAGCTTTGCATGGAATTATAAAACTAAAATCCAAATCAAAAACATATAAAAATCAAGGATGTAAACAGCTCTCTAATAAATGCTTGGATGAATCTTTGTTAGTGAAAAATTCATTAAATTTTATAATAAAAATAATATAGATATTTACGAAAATATTTACAAAAATATACTAAATGAAATCTATGAAAAGTCGTATTTACAATCTATAAAAAGTCTTCTCAAACGACAAAATCTTTTTGATGGTCAAAGCATATTACAAATAATAATTAAAGAAAATGTAAAAGAAATTTGCAACAACAAAGCATGTGAAATGCTTTTACAGAAAGCATATCAATATGGAGACGTTTCATCATTAGATAAAAAACAAAAGGTTGTATCATTGTATATATCATGTATACATAGTTGTACTAATAAACGCCTTCTTCCTAATCAAATTACAGCACAAGACACCCCCTTTACAGTAACGAATTAAATTCAGTTATCGGAAAGTTCAAGAATGAGAGTAAATGGAAGAAATACCACGAGTGGATATTTTTGAGACCTAAATGTTATAGCCTACTTAGTGAGAATGTTTCAATGAAGGCAAAAGGCATAACATTGAAAAATACGGAAATCAGTCATCAATCATACCTTGACTGTTATAATCAGAACGAAAAGGTCTCAGTAGAACAATTTAGGATATTATCAAAAAACCATCAGCTCTACAGTACCAAGTGTCAAAAAGTTGCTTTATCTAATAACGACGATAAAAGAGTATGGACTGAGAAGAATATAAGCATACCATACGGACATTACACATTAGATTGCACAAAATAATACTTTATCTCGTAAAATAATTCTCAATCCAACTCAATCTACTACAATTCAGATTTTTAGCATTGGTAAATATAAATTTTTATATTAAAAATGTATTAATATCTTTATTTAGTGATCTCAAAAGAAAGAGGAATAAGAAAATTCGGCGATAAAGACAAAATTTTATTCAATAAATTTAATGTTGAAATTTGTTTTTAATTTTAGTTTACTTTTATTTTGTTATTAACATGGTAACGTATGAGATTTTAATTTTTCATTTTTGTCTTTACTTTACTAAATGAAAATTCAATCGGATTCAACATCTATGAGTAGGGAGACAGAAATAATGTTAAATTCAATAATGATTACATTCTCTAGCGTGACAACTGGGATGTATGCTGTCAAACATTATCCATAATGATTTGTCCGTCCCTTATACAGTGAACTGATACTAGCAAATTATTCAGGTCCTTAAGGAATTGTGAAAATATTACACTGTTACAGCTCCAGGGCAAAATATTATAATGCCCGATTTGTTCACTATTCATCGACATCAATAGAGTAGTATTTCTATCACGGTTTGTGGGCATGACATTACTAACTCTTGTTCCAGAAACACTGCGACCATAATTTATCATTAAATGAAGAATAAAGCCGCATTCATCTATGATTACATTTTTTAAATTTAGTTTTCAAATTTATTTGTAAATCAGCCGCAACCTTAACAATCTGTTCACTTATATTTATGATTTTGTCGATAATTAGGCCTTGGATCTGATTATTCAATGAAAGATCTTTCCGAGTAGAAGTTGATTTTTTTATAAATAAGTGTTGCCGTTAAGAGAAAATTTGATATTAGGAATATTTCTAAGGGAATAAATCTATAAAATCTGAAAATCAAATTTAGCAAGTCGTAGTTTAACGAGGAAAGAAGAATAAAAGGATTTTAAGAGTATCGATTAGTTTTTGGAATTCCAAATAAAAAGTATAGTGAAATATTCATAATAATAATAGATGAAAGTCACTCTTAAAGTGTGAAATTTCTCTGGGTTTATGGTATACAATAAAGTATGATTCATAATTGTTATTATGAATGAAGTATTCTTACAAAAAAAATAAAGTAAAGTTAATATATTTTAATTAAATTTATTAATATTAATTAAATTAATTTTAATAACTACAAATTTTGATACATAAATTATTTTTAGCTAACAATGATATCGAACTTGGTAAGATAAACAATGAGGAAAATATTGTTGAGTCCTCATCAGCATTTGTAAATGGAAAAGAATTATTTATTTGGTCGATTGATTCGGAATTATTCGAAAACAGCAAGAATTATCTTGGAGTTCAGTAGAGAATATTTGGCTACAGCTTTGCATGGAATTATAAAACTAAAATCCAAATCAAAAAACATATAAAAATCAAGGATGTAAACAGCTCTCTAATAAATGCTTGGATGAATCTTTGTTAGTGAAAATTCATTAAAATTTATAATAAAAAATAATTATAGATATTACGAAAATATTTACAAAAATATACTAAATGAAATCTATGAAAAGTCGTATTTACAATCTATAAAAAGTCTTCTCAAACGACAAAATCTTTTTGATGGTCAAAGCATATTACAAATAATAATTAAAGAAAATGTAAAAGAAATTTGCAACAACAAAGCATGTGAAATGTTTTTACAGAAAGCATATCAATATGGAGACGTTTCATCATTAGATAAAAAACAAAAGGTTGTATCATTGTATATATCATGTATACATAGTTGTACTAATAAACGCCTTCTTCCTAATCAAATTACAGCACAAGACACCCCCTTTACAGTAACGAATTAAATTCAGTTATCGAAAGTTCAAGAATGAGAGTAAAGGAAGAAATACCACGAGTGGATATTTTTGAGACCTAAATGTTATAGCCTACTTAGTGAGAATGTTTCAATAAAGGCAAAAGGCATAACATTGAAAAATACGGAAATCAGTCATCAATCATACCTTGACTGTTATAATCAGAACGAAAAGGTCTCAGTAGAACAATTTAGGATATTATCAAAAAACCATCAGCTCTACAGTACCAAGTGTCAAAAAGTTGCTTTATCTAATAACGACGATAAAAGAGTATGGACTGAGAAGAATATAAGCATACCATACGGACATTACACATTAGATTGCACAAAATAATACTTTATCTCGTAAAAATAATTCTCAATCCAACTCAATCTACTACAATTCAGATTTTTAGCATTGGTAAATATAAATTTTTATATTAAAAATGTATTAATATCTTTATTTAGTGATCTCAAAAGAAAGAGAATAAGAAAATTCGGCGATAAAGACAAAATTTTATTCAATAAATTTTAATGTTGAAATTTGTTTTTAATTTTAGTTTACTTTTATTTTGTATTAACATGGTAACGTATGAGATTTTAATTTTTCATTTTTGTCTTTACTTTACTAAATGAAAATTCAATCGGATTCAACATCTATGAGTAGGGAGACAGAAATAATGTTAAATTCAATAATGATTACATTCTCTAGCGTGACAACTGGGATGTATGCTGTCAAACATTATCCATAATGATTTGTCCGTCTTATACAGTGAACTGATACTAGCAAATTATTCAGGTCCTTAAGGAATTGTGAAAATATTACACTGTTACAGCTCCAGGGCAAAATATTATAATGCCCGATTTGTTCACTATTCATCGACATCAATAGAGTAGTATTTCTATCACGGATTGTGGGCATGACATTACTAACTCTTGTTCCAGAAACACTGCGACCATAATTTATCATTAAATGAAGAATAAAGCCGCATTCATCTATGATTACATTTTTTTAAATTTAGTTTTCAAATTTATTTGTAAATCAGCCGCAACCTTAACAATCTGTTCACTTATATTTATGATTTTGTCGATAATTAGGCCTTGGATCTGATTTATCAATGAAAGATCTTTCCGAGTAGAAGTTGATTTTTTTATAAATAAGTGTTGCCGTTAAGAGAAAATTTGATATTAGGAATATTTCTAAGGGAATAAATCTATAAAATCTGAAAATCAAATTTAGCAAGTCGTAGTTTAACGAGGAAGAAGAATAAAAGGATTTTAAGAGTATCGATTAGTTTTTGGAATTCCAAATAAAAAGTATAGTGAAATATTCATAATAATAATAGATGAAAGTCACTCTTAAAGTGTGAAATTTCTCTGGGTTTTATGGTATACAATAAAGTATGATTCATAATTGTTATTATGAATGAAGTATTCTTACAAAAAAAATAAAGTAAAGTTAATATATTTTAATTAAATTTATTAATATTAATTAAATTAATTTAATAACTACAAATTTTGATACATAAATTATTTTTAGCTAACAATGATATCGAACTTGGTAAGATAAACAATGAGGAAAATATTGTTGAGTCCTCATCAGCATTTGTAAATGGAAAAGAATTATTTATTTGGTCGATTGATTCGGAATTATTCGAAACAGCAAGAATTATCTTGGAGTTCAGTAGAGAATATTTGGCTACAGCTTTGCATGGAATTATAAAACTAAAATCCAAATCAAAAACATATAAAAATCAAGGATGTAAACAGCTCTCTAATAAATGCTTGGATGAATCTTTGTTAGTGAAAATTCATTAAATTTATAATAAAAATAATTATAGATATTACGAAAATATTTACAAAAATATACTAAATGAAATCTATGAAAAGTCGTATTTACAATCTATAAAAGTCTTCTCAAACGACAAAATCTTTTTGATGGTCAAAGCATATTACAAATAATAATTAAAGAAAATGTAAAAGAAATTTGCAACAACAAAGCATGTGAAATGTTTTTACAGAAAGCATATCAATATGGAGACGTTTCATCATTAGATAAAAAACAAAAGGTTGTATCATTGTATATATCATGTATACATAGTTGTACTAATAAACGCCTTCTTCCTAATCAAATTACAGCACAAGACACCCCTTTACAGTAACGAATTAAATTCAGTTATCGGAAAGTTCAAGAATGAGAGTAAAGGGAAGAAATACCACGAGTGGATATTTTTGAGACCTAAATGTTATAGCCTACTTAGTGAGAATGTTTCAATGAAGGCAAAAGGCATAACATTGAAAAATACGGAAATCAGTCATCAATCATACCTTGACTGTTATAATCAGAACGAAAAGGTCTCAGTAGAACAATTTAGGATATTATCAAAAAAACCATCAGCTCTACAGTACCAAGTGTCAAAAAGTTGCTTTATCTAATAACGACGATAAAAGAGTATGGACTGAGAAGAATATAAGCATACCATACGGACATTACACATTAGATTGCACAAAATAATACTTTATCTCGTAAAAATAATTCTCAATCCAACTCAATCTACTACAATTCAGATTTTTAGCATTGGTAAATATAAATTTTTATATTAAAAATGTATTAATATCTTTATTTAGTGATCTCAAAGAAAGAGGAATAAGAAAATTCGGCGATAAAGACAAAATTTTATTCAATAAATTTTAATGTTGAAATTTGTTTTTAATTTTAGTTTACTTTTATTTTGTTATTAACATGGTAACGTATGAGATTTTAATTTTTCATTTTTTGTCTTACTTTACTAAATGAAATTCAATCGGATTCAACATCTATGAGTAGGGAGACAGAAATAATGTTAAATTCAATAATGATTACATTCTCTAGCGTGACAACTGGGATTATGTCAAACATTATCAATGATCCGTCCTTATACATGAACTGATACTAGCAAATTATATCAGGTCCTTAAGGAATTGTGAAAATATTACACTGTTACAGCTCCAGGCAAAATATTATAATGCCCGATTTGTTCACTATTCATCGACATCAATAGAGTAGTATTTTATCACGGATTGTGGGCATGACATTACTAACTCTTGTTCCAGAAACACTGCGACCATAATTTATCATTAAATGAAGAATAAAGCCGCATTCATCTATGATTACATTTTTTAAATTTAGTTTTCAAATTTATTTGTAAATCAGCCGCAACCTTAACAATCTGTTCACTTATATTTATGATTTTGTCGATAATTAGGCCTTGGATCTGATTATTCAATGAAAGATCTTTCCGAGTAGAAGTTGATTTTTTATAAATAAGTGTTGCGTTAAGAGAAAATTTGATATTAGGAATATTTCTAAGGGAATAAATCTATAAAATCTGAAAATCAATTTAGCAAGTCGTAGTTTAACGAGGAAGAAGAATAAAAGGATTTTAAGAGTATCGATTAGTTTTTGGAATTCCAAATAAAAAGTATAGTGAAATATTCATAATAATAATAGATGAAGTCACTCAAAGTGTGAAATTCTCTGGGATGGTATACAATAAAGTATGTAATTGTTATTATGAATGAAGTATTCTTACAAAAAAAAAAGTAAAGTTAATATATTTTAATTAAATTTATTATATTAATTAAATTAATTTTAATAACTACAAATTTTGATACATAAATTATTTTTAGCTAACAATGATATCGAACTTGGTAAGATAAACAATGAGGAAAATTGTTGAGTCCTCATCAGCATTTGTAAATGGAAAAGAATTATTTATTTGGTCGATTGATTCGGAATTATTCGAAACAGCAAGAATTATCTTGGAGTTCAGTAGAGAATATTTGGCTACAGCTTTGCATGGAATTATAAAACTAAAATCCAAATCAAAAACATATAAAAATCAAGGGATGTAAACAGCTCTCTAATAAATGCTTGGATGAATCTTTGTTAGTGAAAATTCATTAAATTTATAATAAAAATAATTATTTGTAAATAATTATAGATATACGAAAATATTTACAAAAATATACTAAATGAAATCTATGAAAAGTCGTATTTACAATCTATAAAAAGTCTTCTCAAACGACAAAATCTTTTTGATGGTCAAAGCATATTACAAATAATAATTAAAGAAAATGTAAAAGAAATTTGCAACAACAAAGCATGTGAAATGTTTTTACAGAAAGCATATCAATATGGAGACGTTTCATCATTAGATAAAAAACAAAAGGTTGTATCATTGTATATATCATGTATACATAGTTGTACTAATAAACGCCTTCTTCCTAATCAAATTACAGCACAAGCCACCCCCCTTTACAGTAACGAATTAAATTCAGTTATCGGAAAGTTCAAGAATGAGAGTAAAGGGAAAGAAATACCACGAGTGGATATTTTTGAGACCTAAATGTTATAGCCTACTTAGTGAGAATGTTTCAATGAAGGCAAAAGGCATAACATTGAAAAATACGGAAATCAGTCATCAATCATACCTTGACTGTTATAATCAGAACGAAAAGGTCTCAGTAGACAATTTAGGATATTATCAAAAACCATCAGCTCTACAGTACCAAGTGTCAAAAAGTTGCTTTATCTAATAACGACGATAAAAGAGTATGGACTGAGAAGAATATAAGCATACCATACGGACATTACACATTAGATTGCACAAAATAATACTTTATCTCGTAAAAATAATTCTCAATCCAACTCAATCTACTACAATTCAGATTTTTAGCATTGGTAAATATAAATTTTTATATTAAAAATGTATTAATATCTTTATTTAGTGATCTCAAAAGAAAGAGGAATAAGAAAATTCGGCGATAAAGACAAAATTTTATTCAATAAATTTTAATGTTGAAATTTGTTTTTAATTTTAGTTTACTTTTATTTTGTTATTAACATGGTAACGTATGAGATTTTAATTTTTCATTTTTGTCTTTACTTTACTAAATGAAAATTCAATCGGATTCAACATCTATGAGTAGGGAGACAGAAATAATGTTAAATTCAATAATGATTACATTCTCTAGCGTGACAACTGGGATGTATGCTGTCAAACATTATCCATAATGATTTGTCCGTCCTTATACAGTGAACTGATACTAGCAAATTATTCAGGTCCTTAAGGAATTGTGAAAATATTACACTGTTACAGCTCCAGGCAAAATATTATAATGCCCGATTTGTTCACTATTCATCGACATCAATAGAGTAGTATTTCTATCACGGATTGTGGCATGACATTACTAACTCTTGTTCCAGAAACACTGCGACCATAATTTATCATTAAATGAAGAATAAAGCCGCATTCATCTATGATTACATTTTTTAAATTTAGTTTTCAAATTTATTTGTAAATCAGCCGCAACCTTAACAATCTGTTCACTTATATTTATGATTTTGTCGATAATTAGGCCTTGGATCTGATTATTCAATGAAAGATCTTTCCGAGTAAAGTTGATTTTTTTATAAATAAGTGTTGCCGTTAAAGAAAATTTGATATAGGAATATTTCTAAGGGAATAAATCTATAAAATCTGAAAATCAAATTTAGCAAGTCGTAGTTTAACGAGGAAGAAGAATAAAAGGATTTTAAGAGTATCGATTAGTTTTTGGAATTCCAAATAAAAAGTATAGTGAAAATATTCATAATAATAATAGATGAAGTCACTCTTAAAGTGTGAAATTTCTCTGGGTTTTATGGTATACAATAAAGTATGATTCATAATTGTTATTATGAATGAAGTATTCTTACAAAAAAATAAAGTAAAGTTAATATATTTTAATTAAATTTATTAATTATTAATTAAATTAATTTTAATAACTACAAATTTTGATACATAAATTATTTTTAGCTAACAATGATATCGAACTTGGTAAGATAAACAATGAGGAAAATATTGTTGAGTCCTCATCAGCATTTGTAAATGGAAAAGAATTATTTATTTGGTCGATTGATTCGGAATTATTCGAAACAGCAAGAATTATCTTGGAGTTCAGTAGAGAATATTTGGCTACAGCTTTGCATGGAATTATAAAACTAAAATCCAAATCAAAAACATATAAAAATCAAGGTGTAAACAGCTCTCTAATAATGCTTGGATGAATCTTTGTTAGTTTAAATTCATTAAATTTATAATAAAAATAATTATTTGTAAATAATTATAGATATTACGAAAATATTTACAAAAATATACTAAATGAAATCTATGAAAAGTCGTATTTACAATCTATAAAAAGTCTTCTCAAACGACAAAATCTTTTTGATGGTCAAAAGCATATTACAAATAAAATTAAAGAAAATGTAAAAGAAATTTGCAACAACAAAGCATGTGAAATGTTTTTACAGAAAGCATATCAATATGGAGACGTTTCATCATTAGATAAAAAACAAAAGGTTGTATCATTGTATATATCATGTATACATAGTTGTACTAATAAACGCCTTCTTCCTAATCAAATTACAGCACAAGCCACCCCCTTTACAGTAACGAATTAAATTCAGTTATCGGAAAGTTCAAGAATGAGAGTAAAGGGAAGAAATACCACGAGTGGATATTTTTGAGACCTAAATGTTATAGCCTACTTAGTGAGAATGTTTTCAATGAAGGCAAAAGGCATAACATTGAAAAATACGGAAATCAGTCATCAATCATACCTTGACTGTTATAATCAGAACGAAAAGGTCTCAGTAGAACAATTTAGGATATTATCAAAAAACCATCAGCTCTACAGTACCAAGTGTCAAAAAGTTGCTTTATCTAATAACGACGATAAAAGAGTATGGACTGAGAAGAATATAAGCATACCATACGGACATTACACATTAGATTGCACAAAATAATACTTTATCTCGTAAAAATAATTCTCAATCCAACTCAATCTACTACAATTCAGATTTTTTAGCATTGGTAAATATAAATTTTTATATTAAAAATGTATTAATATCTTTATTTAGTGATCTCAAAAGAAAGAGGAATAAGAAAATTCGGCGATAAAGACAAAATTTTATTCAATAAATTTTAATGTTGAAATTTGTTTTTAATTTTAGTTTACTTTTATTTTGTATTAACATGGTAACGTATGAGATTTTAATTTTTCATTTTTGTCTTTACTTTACTAAATGAAAATTCAATCGGATTCAACATCTATGAGTAGGGAGACAGAAATAATGTTAAATTCAATAATGATTACATTCTCTAGCGTGACAACTGGGATGTATGCTGTCAAACATTATCCATAATGATTTGTCCGTCCGTTATACAGTGAACTGATACTAGCAAATTAAGGTCTTAAGGAATTGTGAAAATATTTACACTGTTACAGCTCCAGGGCAAAATATTATAATGCCCGATTTGTTCACTATTCATCGACATCAATAGAGTAGTATTTCTATCACGGATTGTGGGCATGACATTACTAACTCTTGTTCCAGAAACACTGCGACCATAATTTATCATTAAATGAAGAATAAAGCCGCATTCATCTATGATTACATTTTTTAAATTTAGTTTTCAAATTTATTTGTAAATCAGCCGCAACCTTAACAATCTGTTCACTTATATTTATGATTTTGTCGATAATTAGGCCTTGGATCTGATTATTCAATGAAAGATCTTTCCGAGTAGAAGTTGATTTTTTTATAAATAAGTGTTGCCGTTAAGAGAAAATTTGATATTAGGAATATTTCTAAGGGAATAAATCTATAAAATCTGAAAATCAAATTTAGCAAGTCGTAGTTTAACGAGGAAGAAGAATAAAAGGATTTTAAGAGTATCGATTAGTTTTTGGAATTCCAAATAAAAAGTATAGTGAAATATTCATAATAATAATAGATGAAAGTCACTCTTAAAGTGTGAAATTTCTCTGGGTTTTATGGTATACAATAAAGTATGATTCATAATTGTTATTATGAATGAAGTATTCTTACAAAAAAAATAAAGTAAAGTTAATATATTTTAATTAAATTTATTATTATTAATTAAATTAATTTTTAATAACTACAAATTTTGATACATAAATTATTTTTAGCTAACAATGATATCGAACTTGGTAAGATAAACAATGAGGAAAATTATTGTTGAGTCCTCATCAGCATTTGTAAATGGAAAAGAATTATTTATTTGGTCGATTGATTCGGATTATTCGAAACAGCAAGAATTATCTTGGAGTTCAGTAGAGAATATTTGGCTACAGCTTTGCATGGAATTTAAAACTAAAATCCAAATCAAAAACATATAAAATCAAGGTGTAAACAGCTCTCTAATATATGCTTGGATGAATCTTTGTTAGTTTTAAATTCATTAAATTTATAATAAAATAATTATTTGTAAATAATTATAGATATTACGAAAATATTTACAAAAATATACTAAATGAAATCTATGAAAAGTCGTATTTTACAATCTATAAAAAGTCTTCTCAAAACGACAAAATCTTTTTGATGGTCAAAGCCTATTACAAATAATAATTAAAGAAAATGTAAAAGAAATTTGCAACAACAAAGCATGTGAAAATGTTTTTACAGAAAGCATATCAATATGGAGACGTTTCATCATTAGATAAAAAACAAAAGGTTGTATCATTGTATATATCATGTATACATAGTTGTACTAATAAACGCCTTCTTCCTAATCAAATTACAGCAAGACACCCCCTTTACAGTAACGAATTAAATTCAGTTATCGGAAAGTTCAAGAATGAGAGTAAAGGGAAGAAATACCACGAGTGGATATTTTGAGACCTAAATGTTATAGCCTACTTAGTGAGAATGTTTCAATGAAGGCAAAAGGCATAACATTGAAAAATACGGAAATCAGTCATCAATCATACCTTGACTGTTATAATCAGAACGAAAAGGTCTCAGTAGAACAATTTAGGATATTATCAAAAAACCATCAGCTCTACAGTACCAAGTGTCAAAAAAAGTTGCTTTATCTAATAACGACGATAAAAGAGTATGACTGAGAAGAATATAAGCATACCATACGGACATTACACATTAGATTGCACAAAATAATACTTTATCTCGTAAAAATAATTCTCAATCAACTCAATCTACTACAATTCAGATTTTAGCATTGGTAAATATAAATTTTTATATTAAAAATGTATTAATATCTTTATTTAGTGATCTCAAAAAGAAAGAGGAATAAGAAAATTCGGCGATAAAGACAAAATTTTATTCAATTAAATTTTAATGTTGAAATTTGTTTTTAATTTTAGTTTACTTTTATTTTGTTATTAACATGGTAACGTATGAGATTTTAATTTTTCATTTTTGTCTTTACTTTACTAAATGAAAATTCAATCGGTTCAACATCTATGAGTAGGGAGACAGAAATAATGTTAAATTCAATAATGATTACATTCTCTAGCGTGACAAACTGGGATGTATGCTGTCAACATTATATCCAGCTCCTTAGAGGAATGTAAAATTATCCAGGTCCTTAAGGAATTGTGAAAATATTACACTGTTACAGCTCCAGGGCAAATATTTATAATGCCCAGATTTGTTCACTATTCATCGACATCAATAGAGTAGTATTTCTATCACGGATTGTGGGCATGACATTACTAAACTCTTGTCCAGAAACACTTGCACCATAATTTATCATAAATGAAGAATTAAAGCCGTTCATCTATGTATAACATTTTTTGAAATTTAGTTTTTCAAATTTATTTGTAAAGCAGCCGCAATCTTAACAATCTGTTCACTTATATTTATGATTTTGTCGATAATTAAGGCCTTGGATCTGATTATTCAATGAAAGATCTTTCGAGTAAAGCTTGATATTCTTTATAAATAAGTGTTGCTGCTA
>JACMZG010001870.1:44170665-44191854 GCA_018340805.1 Microvelia longipes | reverse complement strand
AACATGTTTAAATTATTATTAATTCTTTTTCCATGGATATAACAAAAATATGGTTTTAAAATTCTTCTATAATTTTAATAAAATAAGATTTAAGAAAGTAAAAATTCACAATATTATTAGAAATTTTAATGTAAAAAAATGTATCAATTTCTTTCTTAGAAATTAGATTATTAATAAAAGAACAGTATTAATTTGTTCTTATAATATTGATAACCAATCAAAAATGATATTTTCAGATTTTTCAAGACGATTCAATGTTCCTTACTCAAATAGGACAGAGTAAGTTCAATTTGATTGATTGACACTTTAATGAGAAAATAGTATTTTATTTTAATAATGAATAGTTAATGTTATTAATACATCACATGTATAACTTTCCTTTATTCTTGGGATATCTACTATGTTTCTTTAATAAATAAATTTTAGTTGTTATATTCTTATTCACATGGACTATAAAATGTTAAATGCTTGACAAAAAAATTAATTAAATTCGTAAATGAGTTATTATCAATTATCATATTAATATTATCTATTATTATTATTATTAATTATCATTATTATTATTATTATTATTATTATTATTATTATTTATTAATTATTATTATTATTATTATTATTATTATTATTATTATTATTATTATTATTATTAATATTATTATTATTATTAATTATTATTATTATTATTATTATTATCATTATTATTATTATTATTATTATTATATTATTATTATTATTATTATTATTATATATTGTGCAATATTTTATATTATTGTGCAATAAAAAACAACTGCCTTTCTTTCTTGATATTCCGGCCTAACTCGAACCAAACGACGTAAAAACGTTTTTAATAATATTCCCCATTAACAGTTTGAACCTTCCTGAAACACAGTCCTAATGACGATGCCTTTTTGGAATCATAAAAGTAATCAACATTGTCTTAATTGGCGATTTTTGGGTTTCGGGTCATCTATTGACTTCCATTTACCTACTTTGACGCTGATTTATAAATCAATTTGACCGCACCCACGTTTGTCACCAGTTTTATAATGGAATCCAATATAATCTGGATTTATTCAAACACCTGTTTGATGAGATCTTTACAATATTCAACTCGAACTGTTTTTTGGTCTTATTTAATGCATGCTGAACCCCCTGCACAAACCTTTCTTTAAAAAAAATTTTTGGTTAAAATTGAGTACCAAAGAAAAGACACCATGTATTTTTTAAATCTTCTTTGCCAACATTTTTCACAGTCATTTACCATCCGAAATCTTTAACGTCTATGACCTTTTAATCATCATTTAAATCGTCACGACCATTTTTAAATCGTGTTAACCCACGTATAAACTTGTGCCAAGACTACAGTCATTGGCAATAAACCTTTTGCAGCAAATCCAAAACGTCTAGTAAAATTATTTTATATGCTTAATCAACCTGATGGAATTTATTTTAATGCGAAAAACAGGTATAAATTTATTTTTTAAAAATACTTTCTCTTAAATGCATTAGATTTTAATAACAAAATTTAATATTGCTCTTGTACCATTGGCAATTCTACGACTAGCATCATATCATATAACTTTTAATTTAAATGCAACGTTAATTTCTACCTGTTATCAGTAATAAAGGGTTTTTAGATGATTTTGAAGATGAAAGATGTACATTTAAATTAAAAGAAATTTAAATCGAAAGTTTCGGTTATTTATATAACAAACTGTGGTATTGAATTGTAAAAGAAAAAACGATTTTTCAAATTTAAAAACATAATTTTGGAAAAGAAATATTCAAACTTACCATAATGTAACAAATTTGTAATCGAATTTAGTTATAAGAATTAGATTTATAAAAATTGAATTAGCACAAAAACCTGACATGATAAAATAATAATGTCATTTTTCAAATTAGCATGCCAAATTGGTTCCTAGATCCGTTGAAAACACTTTATACAATTTCAGAAATATTCTTTTGGCAACTCAGTATGACATTATTTGAGTGAAATTTGAATCTTTTATATACGCTTCGATTAACTTTACATGAACCAAAACAGATTTATGTTTAGAATACTTGTACCTAACTAAAGTTTTTTTTATTTCACGAATACGAAACATATAAGATTATCAAAATTCAAATTTCAATATCATCCCAGAAATTATGGAAAATTGTAAATGTAGGCTTTTTAATTCAATTTCGAATTCTTCTTTTTCTAGTCTAAATTTGTGATGTTGTAATTATAAATAACTTTTTTTGTCCGAAATTAGTTAACGTTTTGTTTATATTTTGTTTGCTATTTCATTTTCGTTTGTAAAATAACCGCTACTTTTCATTTTGTCCTAATACACGGATGAAAGCCAAACAATGTTGCCTACTTTATTCAAGCGACAAATAAATTATCCCGATTTATGACTTTCTATTAGCTATATCAATGATTCCGGTGTTCGTTTAATTTATTTATTCTGTGTAATGATCAAATATTGAAATAAACATAATATAATAAGGAATTGTTTTTATAGAAATGTGATTGTACTCGATTCAGTTCGATCTTTCTACAATAGATCTATTGAATATATCAAGAAAACTCAAAAATCTATTATCAATTTGATTTCTAAAGTAAATTTCACAAAAATTCCATTAATTAAAATCTCATTTTACTTCAGATTCAGAAATTTTGGCAAATTTACAAGAAGTAAATCTTTTGTTCCGTCTATAGAATGAAAGACCTTCTCGGTATTTTTTGTGCAAATTCCAGTTAGAAATGAGTAAAAAACACATATTTTTGAATAAAATTAATAAAGTTTTGATAAAGTACCTTAAAATTAACCCCATTTTTCATGATAAATTATATTATCAATATAAGGATCTATTGGATATAGAAATATCGTCTGACTAGTGTGGCGCCCTTAAACATTTTTCGCCGCAAGTTCAATAAACTTTTAACATAAAAAGTGAAAGAGTGGTGAAACAAAAATCGCATTAGTAAATAAATTCTTTTTTAATGATTTCATTTTTTAATTTCATTTATATTCATATATTTTTTATATTTCATTTAGTGTTATATATTCCTTTTACAATGTTCGTTTAGTATCAATTTGGGTTTATTTAAATATATCCATGTTTACATGTAAGAATAAATAAGTAACACAATTATAATAATCATTAGGTTTCAATTTTTCACTCAAAAAAAATGTCTATTGTGGATCCTAAATCTAATATTGGGGATGCGTAATTGTTATATGCGGCCCGAAAGGAGTTGGGTGCGCATTAATTTAGACTTGAATAAATTAGACTAGAAATAATTTAGACTATGAAATAATTTAGATATGAAAACATAATTTAGACCTATGAATAATTTAGACTATGCAATAATTTAGACTATGAATAATTTAGAACTTGAAATAATTTAAGACTATGAAATATTTAGACTATGAAATAATTTAGACTTGAATAATAAAAAAAAATAAAACAAAAAACATTTTATTTATGATGTTAAAAGTCTTCGCTGTCTAAATTATTAATAAACTTCCACCAAAAGTTTCAGTTAGTTCCGGATTCAAATTTTCATCGAAATGCCATGACCAAACGACTGTGTGGATTTATTTCCAAATGTTTGCAAATATAATTGAACATGACAATTTGCTTTCTAATTAAAAAGGTTTTCAAATCTACTGACAACAACCATACAGGGTATCATGATCCGCGTTGTTCTGTTGTCACAACATTATTAAGTTATTCAATTAAAAAACTCCAGAGTAGCGTCATATTTATGTTATCAAGCTTTTCATAAATATCCATACGTTTGAATGATGAACATTGAGGCTTGATTTCCATTTTTTGTTAAAGGTCTCTGAATAATTAATTAGTAAGAAATGAGAACAACCAGTTTATTAAGGAGAATTTTTTCCTAAGGCCATCAACTATCTCATAATCGAAAACACAAACTTTCCGCAATACAATATTTCAATAATTTTAAAAATAAATTTAAATTGTGGAAATTTGTATTTAAACACAACGTAGTCTAAATTAATTCAAGTCTAAATTACATTTCATAGTCTAAAATTAATTCATAGTCCTAAATTTAATTTCATAGTCTAAATTATTTCATAGTCTAAAGTGTTTTCATAGTCTAAATTATTTCATAGTCTATATTCATTTCTAGTCTAAATTAATTTCCGTCACCGAAGAGTTATGATGCATTTGACTGGCCGCGTAAATCATTTGGGTTGGCCACCGGCTGGTTCCTAGACTCTAGACGTTTCTGTCTATAAGGTGGTATAATGGATTTTTTGAAAATAAATGGAAGCAAATTAATGCAGAACGTATTTTCTAAGTTACCATTTACGTACTGTTATTTCCCCCTTGTATGTGTAATTTATGATTTTTTTTTGTTTCAAGTGTGGTTGGCATAACTATAAATCATAATTTGAATTTTTTAAAAGTAAAATTAATCGAAATATATACAAAAAGTTTAGTTTATTATCGGAAATAGAAAGTATTGATGATTTTTTTATCCGTGGGTAATTTAAAAATAATTCACAACTTGAAGAGTCAAATGTTAGGACTTGTCAGTTTTCCGGTAGATCGACTTTTCAACAAGACTTCATTATCATCATTCCACTTTTCTCTTATAAGTGGAACAACTCTATTAAATTTATACGAATTGATTATGGATTTGTTCTCGTATTTTTATTTCAAGTAGCACCGAATTTATTTTCAATGCGTGAATTTTGAGTTTTCTACATTTTACTTTAAATTACTAATGTTTTAAAAACCTTTACAAATTATTTTTTATTTTACAGTTAAAATAAAGACTTTTTTTTCGGAGAAGACACCAATGAAATAAATTTCGAAAAATTATCATAATAAATGCATCCTAAAATTATATTACTAAATAGAACGATGGGTCTAAATAACTCATATGTTTGTAAGCTGCTACTAAAATCCCAAAGATCATGTAATTAAATTTGGATCAAATGTGAAACTTTGGCAAACATAAATATTTTTGAATAATGGAATTAAATGATCTATTGAACTGGTCATAAATGTGAAGTCAAGCAATTTTGAATATTTTTTACACCTTCATCTAAATTCATCACATAACGTCAAACCCCATTTCTATATGTGTCACACATAATTCTTTACAAAATAAATTAATATTTATAAAAAGTTAAATTTCAATCAGTATAGCTGGAAATTCTTTGTTGTGACGTTACATTTATAGACCCTTTATCCCATCGCCATTCATAATCACAAATATATTTCTTCCCCTCTTTCCATAGGTGAGTGACATCCATTTATGAATTCCCCTATTTAATTTTGAAATTTAAATCAATTTCAAGTCTATTTATTGATAGCTTTTGTTTTGCATAAATTGAAAATTTCAGCCTTAATTTTTCATAGCAAAAAAAATTTTCAATTTTTTATATGATAATTGTAATCAATCAATTTCGTTTTGCTAACAAAAGAAAATGTTTTATTAGCCACTATAAATACAAATTATTTAATTTTTTTATATAATATTTTTAAGTAAATAAATCAAAAAAATAAGGGGCATCTTAATAAAAGCCATGGAACGCAACTTTTGGTAAGATAATTTTTCTATAAACATGTTTCGACATGATTAACTGTCATCATCAGAATAATATTTAACCACTATTTTAATAAATTAAAATTCTTATATATTAAGCGTCTGTTTATTTAAATCAATTTGCAATCTCTTCAATAATTCAAATTAATAAAAACATTCAATAAAAGACCTTCACACATAACTCTCTTTTCATTAAACTTTAAATTAATAATAATCTTTTCAATTAAATTAAATGTTGGTTTATTTGATCATTTAAAATAAAAGTTAATTGTTTTGTAGAGGCGTGCCAACAATTATAGAAAATAAATAAGTATGGAAAAATTTTTTTTTATTTGAAGTAAATAATTTTGTTGTAAATAGATAATAAGCAATTGATCTCCACCGATCAAGAAAATTATTTGGATTTTTATTATTTTATAATTGATTCTACATTTCATTGTTGTTATTTCCACATTTTTCATGTATATCAATATAATTAATTAATAAAATAAATCGTGAAATCATGTTGATCTAAACAGTGGTTTCTAACCAGTGGTGCAACGCACCCTTAGTGCGAAGTTATAATTTTTACTAAATCCACGTCTAACTACTGAAATTTAAAATCTAAATTAAAAACCTCATTTTTGATTAGTACATTTTTTTATTCATCTTACTTTGGGAATTTTTACAACAACAAGTCATTGAATAATTTTTATAAATTGGTTATTTCAGATAACAATTAAGAATTTATAAAAAATTTGAATATGTACAAAATTTATAAAAATAAAATGAATAAATGTTTGTTTTCAAAATTTAAATAATTCATCATTTGGGTATGGGGTGCGAAGAAATATTGTTTGAAATTTTAGGGGTGCCGGTAGCTAAAAAGGTTAAGAGCCACTGGATCTACCAGGTGTGTGAAAAGTAGTGAGACGGGTTTCAGAAAATAATGGAAAATTGTTTCAAATATATTGCAATGGGTACCGAATTTAGAATTCTGATGCATGTACTTTTGAATTTCTTCTATTGATGATAATCGAGTTCCTCCTCAATTAGTTGTTTCCAGGATCGGCCAAAAAAAGAAGTCATATGGTGACAAATTATGGGAATACGTGAGATGAGGCATACATGTAATGCGTTTCTTAGTATTTTGCAGATTACAAAACGCTGTACGCAGTCCGGCATTGTTACAATAATCTGAAAATCTCGCTAGTCCACAGAATCAATTCCTTTTCTTCCCTCATCTTTTAAAGAGACGTCTTAGTACATCCACGTTAAACATGTTAATTAATTATCTGGCTTTTCAGAAACAAATCCATAATGGAATTAGACCCCTTGAACGCAAAAAAACGTTTGCCACATCGTTTTTATGAGATCAATCTATTCAATAAGTGTTTATTTTGCCAAATAGAGCTTTGTTTGAATTAAAATGATTTTTATTTAATTACAATATTGGAATATTTTTTTTTGGGGGGGGGACGTTACAATAATGATAAATTTTTGTTTTTTTTTTAATTCAGTGTAATTTGAGCTTGTAACAAAACAAAACATTTAATTATAATATCTGTCCAATGCATTATATTAGCATCATTGAAGCGTTTCTTACAAAAACTGTAGAATATTTTGGTATCATTGTGTTTATCAAATCATTTATCTTTAAACAATTGAAACATGTTTTTTATCTTTTTTTAAGTTTAATTTATTTAAGATTTTTATTTATTTAACGTGCCTTATTATTCTAATCATTGACATAATTTAATTGTATTAAAAACAATTTGTTTATGAATGAATATTAAAGTTAGCATAAATCTCTCAGGATTACTCAATAATAATTTGTTAAAGCATCACATCATTAACGTGTAGTCAACTACTCTTTATATTTCTTGCCCATTTCATTGGCATTTTTTAATGTAAAATTTGAAAATAATTTGAATTAAATTATTAAAGAAATATGTGTAATACATTATTATTATTTTATTGAATTTTAAAATTAAATTTTGAAACAGCATGTGTTTAAATAGTGAATTTTTAAAAAGTGCTCTTCTTTTAAAATGTTTTGGTTTTAACCTTGATCTGTGTCTAAATTAAGGTTGTCATAATTCATTTTTGTTTTGTTTTTAGATTATTTTTTCTGATTATCAAATTGCATAGTTAACAACAACAAACAACGTCATTTCTTATAGAGTATGAATTTCAGAACAGGTTCTTTTGTTACCGAAAATGGATTTATTTTTATAATGCTGTTTGCACCAACTTCTTGAAAGGTTTCTAATGGTTTACAATACATCACTGCTATCAACCAAAGGTGTAGCAAGAATAAACCGATCATTAAATAGATAAAGCAAGATTTCAGGAGCGGCAAGTTATTTCAGAGTTATTGATGATAATCGTGATTGTAATGGAATCACAGTACCCGGTCAATCAAAAATAAGGAGAATTCACAAAACATTGAAATCTGTCCTCCTAAAGAATTTAATCCTTGCAAAGAACAACTCCCACAGATCATGAAAAACATCGCAACTACTACAGATGGGTTTCAAGATAATATGAAATACTCAAAGACCTTAATATAGCCTTTTACACAGATGAAAACCTAGTTTCATCTATCAGGCTACATGAACTTCAAACCACGGTCGCAAACTTTTTTGGCCATGAGTAAACATTCCGGTCTAAGATGGGATTTTTTTAAACTCGTTGCGGTCACTGTAAATTTTTATATGAAAGCAGTTAAAAAAAAATAGTTTAAACCGAAAGTTAAATACAATCTAGCAAAACAAATTATATATAAAAATAAATAGGAAATTCAGTAAACAATAGTAAAAATAAATAAAAAACAACAAAACCAAGATTTAATATTTTATCTACTATCTACAAAAGAATTGCTGGAAACTTTCAATTTTATATGCAATTGTTTTAAATAAAAACATTTTTTATTTGGAAACTAATTAACAATTTCGAAGCGGGTAACATGAAATGATGCTTTGGGTCACTCCGTGACCCACGGTCATAATTTGCCGACCGCTGCTCTAAACTTTAGACAGTGTTTTAACAGATTGTCTCATCGATTTGTAGAATCACTCTACATCCTGTGAGAATATGGTGTATGGGTGGCTATTATATTGAGTGGTAATTATTGGTCCAATATTTTTTGAAGGACAGACAATAGCATATGTGTGCTATTGTGTTATCATTGCATCAAATTTGTCAACAACTGGATGACAATTAGATTGGAACATGCTTTGATTTTTTACTAGTATTCCGCTAACTAATCACACCAGTTAGCATACCACGTTTATATCTGCGCAAACAATTTGCTATTATCGCATATCACAAGAGACCATTATTGGCCCAGATCTTCGGATCTTACACTGCTTGATTTTCTTTCTTGGTCATTAAACCGACGCCATTATGCTAAAATTTCTCATTCCCACTGTCGAACCTTAAACATTATATCAGAGACACCATTCGTGCCATTAAAATCAGAAACATTGAAAACATATTTTTAACAATATGATTTACTTGATTAATCTAGAATTATAAAACTGTGAACTAATTTTTTAGTGCTTTTATTGTTTTTATTAATTCAGGCGTTATTTGTTGAAGTCGTGTATTATAAAAATTATAATATACTTTTTAATAGTTATTGTTTTTATAGATCGGAAAGTTTTCCCGTTAAACAAAATTAAATTTGACAAATCAATTTAACTTAAATTCAGCATATGAAAAATAGCCTTCACGCATTCAGTATGGGACGTCCATAAAATTGTGTTCAACAAAGTAGGGGGGAGGGTGTTTTGAAGCATTTGGACAATTGTTGACAAAGGAAAGGGGGAGGTCAAGATAAATTGACTTCACCAATTATAATTATTTAATAAATTTATTTGTAGGCCTTTTAATTTTCCACTATCTATTTTTTAGGCAAATAGCACAAAATATTATTTTTTGTGGGGGGGGGTGTTTACTTTTTTTCACATAATTTTATTAGGGGTATACAGAAGGTTTGACAGTTGTTTGACAAGGGGGAGGTAGGGGGTAAAATTGTTGACATAATTAATGACTACGTTTAACATATTTTTCCAACTTTTTTGTGGTTTCATAACTAATTTACTCAATTAAATATAAACAATTTTTAATAATAATCCAGTAATTTTGCAAAACTGTTTGTTATGTAATTTTCTTTATTGTTAAATAAGTTCCTTTCATTATATCCTTTATTTGTAATTTATTACATGTAGCCGCTAGTGGATTAAATGGAAGTCTAGAAATATTAGAAAAATGAATGAGCCAAAATTCAAAAATAAGAAAATTTGGTAGAAAATCTGGTCATTAATTCTAATAAAGCAAATGAAATTAAGGTGGGAATTATTGATTTGTATTTGTCCTATTTTCTACTAAATTCAGTTAGCAACTACTAACGATATAAACAAAAATCAACTGCTTGCTGATTTACCATTCTTACTAAATGACGATGTTAAAATTTAAAAATTCAAAAAGCTGCTGAGTTTTCAAATTCCTTTTGAACCAACCAAAGATGAAACATTAAAAGTAAACAATGGACCATTAAACATTGGATTTTATGAATCCTTTTATCGACACAACAATACATCATGGTGAAAAATAGTGGAAAAAATAAAAGTGGTAATTGAAAAACTAGGAAAAACGAAACCTCAAAATAAAAGTGAAATATTTATTCAGAAAGTTTAAGGAATGAAGTTATTGTACAAGAATTGTTCGCGAATCTTTTTGAAATTCCCAAAATAAATCATTATCAAAATACCTAAAAAAAATTAATAATTTTAACACACATTTATTTTCTAATCTGGTTGATAAACTTGAAACTATAGTATTCTAATGACTTGGAGTCGTCCTTATGAAACTCTTTTACGATCCGATAATTCAGTGCAAGGTAAGAAAATATAATTGAATTTAATTATTATTTTTTGGCATTTTTAAATTTAAAAAAAACTTTGTTTAAATAAACCATGTTATTTTAGTTGAATTATTTATAATTAAATTATATTATAATAGCTGAATATAGTATTTTTCAAAATTTTAGTAAATCTTATTAGAATATCATTTTTTAATTGTCAAACTTTTTTAATATTCAATTACTTTTTTTTAATCAAAATGCAATAAAGATTTGACATTTTAAAATTTTTTAAATTTATTGACAATTTTAATCCAGCACCAAATGAAAGGTGTTGGTGCTTCATATAATTTTTTCCTATTAAAGCGAATATTGGTATTAGACAATTGCTAATACAGCGAATTCTAATATATTTTGCCTTTTTATTGTACGTAGTGTTTTTGAAAAAGCGAATTGAATTTTTTTGTTTTAGTTGAAAATCTTAAATAATCTTTAAAATTACATTGTAATTGAAGTTATAAGAAACTAAGTTTTTTAAAATGTGATAATGAAATATTTGAATAACAAAATTATGGTTGTTAATATTTTCTTTACGAATAAATTTTGATGGCATCAAGTTTTGAATTTAATTCTACGATAATTCTTCTCAAGGTTGCCGACACATCCTTCTGTGCTAAAATCACCAGTAACCAATGATCTCCTTATAATTTTCATAATAGTAAATCACTTATATGGAATGTTTTAATAATTTATTTTGATTATATCCTAATTTTCAAGCATTTTGCCCTTTACAAAGATTCCTATTTCATTTACGATTGTTGTATTATAAAAAGAATAATTTATTTTGCATTTAATAAATCTGTAAATAAAATTTATTTTTTAACTTGAAACAAAATAATTTCGAATTGTTCAATATTTTCCCAAACAAATTTTTTAGTTTGCAAACAAATTCGTTTTTCTTACCAATTTCATTAATTTAACGTTTAAACATCTAAAAAAAATACTGCTTTATGGAAACAAAAGATTTAATTTTATTTAATTTTCTAAACCTAGGGAGATAACATGGCTTATTTTAGGTAAATAATGAATTTGGAATATAAATTTTCTCGATAGTGATAAGCCAATTTATAAGGAACATACCAAATAGTTTTCTAATGATAGCAAATTGATATTGTGTATCGATTTGAATGAAAAATAGATTTCGGCTTAGCTCTTGTGAATCTATTCAAGTATTGGAAGTGGAATATGTTTTCACCAAGAAAACAGTCATGCATTTGAATCAAAAATAAAAGTATTAAACTTTATTTAAGTTTGACTAATTTTGTCAATTTTATATTTATGCTCATTACTAATAAAAAGATAAAAAATTAATGTTCAATGTTGTTGTGGTAATCTAAATTAATAAAAGATGTTAATTTTGTATATATGTCCCATGTAGAGTTTCCTCCAGTCATTATGTAATAATTTTTTAATTATCTTTGACTTTTAAATGAAACTATTTATTTTGTTTTCAGATCTGTTAACAATGATGAAAGTATAGGCCCATGTCTGAGTAATTTGAAACTCTGTCATTTATATTGACATAAAAATACAATTTTTTGATAATTTTCCCGTTTTAATATGAATTTATTAAATTATATATAATTTAATATAAAAATTATTTTTAAATTTTAGGTTTCCTAGGCTTTTTTGATTCTTTGCTATCATAATCGTTTGTCAAGGGATGACCCAGAACTATAAGAATTGGGCGATGGATTTTTCTGGTAAACCCCATATTAATTGAAACAGAGATCATTATTCTCTTTGGTTCATTGATCTACTGTACTTATCCGCATTTGTCCATGTTCACAAAACAAAACAATAGGCTACACTACACATTTATTTCACCACCATATTCAATGGGAGTCTTCATGGAAATCACCTTCACTGTTATCATTTCGGTTCCTTCTCATGCTTGATCTCCTGATACTGGTCGATAGGCCAGTGCATAAGATCCTGATGCTAGTCATTACGGTAGCCTCCCTAAGGAGTACCCCATTAACTACATTGAAGAGCATTCAACAGGACTGTTGGAAAGCTAATTCCAATCTCGCAGCTCCCTCATATTTGTCCGTAGCTTCATGTTTCTGCCGCTTGACTAGAGCTAACTGGTCCATCAGTCAGATACGAGTAGCTGTCCATCGTCATTGCTGCTATTGGAACCACCTTCACATGTACTTACGTTATCATAGTTTACATATTGTCACTCACTCAAATTTATTATATTCATCACATCTTTTAGCGTAAAAGCAAGTTAAGATTCGACACTATAAAAATATAATTAATCAATCCAGTATAATTAAATAAGACGAAAGTGCCTATCAACTATATTCATCGACATCTATTTGGTCAAACATAACTGAAATGAAACATTACAATAACAGAACTAAAACTAATAATAAAATATATATTCAACAACGGTTCTATAACAGTGTTTCCCAAACTTTCTACATTCGGGGCGCACCTACAGCAATAGAGACATTTCAAGGGCGCACCAAGTTATAATGATTCATTTTTTTAACTTAGTGTAGCGTTTTGATCAGGATCACGTCAGAACATAAAACGTATCCACTAATCGCACCTGAAATCCAACCATCTTGGTTGGGAAGATAAAATTTATAAAACAAACTGCTATTACTCAGAGAGCAAATAAAATCATGTTTTATATCATAATAATTAATTAGAATTCTCAGTGACATTGTTTATTTTGAAATATTTATAGATATATTTCAAAAAGAATCCATATGGTATTATAATACCACAGTTTGACTTTAGAGATTCAAGCATATCCGTGAATATTTATCATTTTGTTTTATATTCCCAGTCTTTCGATTCAAAAATTAAAATGGTGATAAACGAAAATTCAAGATGTAATGCGTTTCTTTATCAGTCTCAACACTTGATTTTTCCATAAATGATCGTCATTTCAAATCGTTCAATCATCATTTATCTATAACAAACATCTGATTTTAGTATTAAACACTTTTCCGAAACATTTTCCATATATTTCATAGAAAAATTCAAAAATTAAACCAAATAAAATTAATTGAGCCCGACGTGATTCGAACACGCAACCTTCTGATCTGGAGTCAGACGCGCTACCGTTGCGCCACGAGCTCGTCAATTACAATTTCTTTATTTTCAATTCATAAATTAACTAGTAATTTATCAGTCTCAACACTTGATTTTTCCATAAATGATCGTCATTTCAAATCGTTTCAATCATCATTTATCTATAACAAACATCTGATTTTAGTATTAAACACTTTTCCGAAACATTTTCCATATATTTCATAGAAAAATTCAAAAATTAAACCAAATAAAATTAATTGAGCCCGACGTGATTCGAACACGCAACCTTCTGATCTGGAGTCAGACGCGCTACCGTTGCGCCACGAGCTCGTCAATTACAATTTCTTTATTTTCAATTCATAAATTAACTAGTAATTTATCAGTCTCAACACTTGATTTTTCCATAAATGATCGTCATTTCAAATCGTTTCAATCATCATTTATCTATAACAAACATCTGATTTTAGTATTAAACACTTTTCCGAAACATTTTCCATATATTTCATAGAAAAATTCAAAAATTAAACCAAATAAAATTAATTGAGCCCGACGTGATTCGAACACGCAACCTTCTGATCTGGAGTCAGACGCGCTACCGTTGCGCCACGAGCTCGTCAATTACAATTTCTTTATTTTCAATTCATAAATTAACTAGTAATTTATCAGTCTCAACACTTGATTTTTCCATAAATGATCGTCATTTCAAATCGTTTCAATCATCATTTATCTATAACAAACATCTGATTTTAGTATTAAACACTTTTCCGAAACATTTTCCATATATTTCATAGAAAAATTCAAAAATTAAACCAAATAAAATTAATTGAGCCCGACGTGATTCGAACACGCAACCTTCTGATCTGGAGTCAGACGCGCTACCGTTGCGCCACGAGCTCGTCAATTACAATTTCTTTATTTTCAATTCATAAATTAACTAGTAATTTATCAGTCTCAACACTTGATTTTTCCATAAATGATCGTCATTTCAAATCGTTTCAATCATCATTTATCTATAACAAACATCTGATTTTAGTATTAAACACTTTTCCGAAACATTTTCCATATATTTCATAGAAAAATTCAAAAATTAAACCAAATAAAATTAATTGAGCCCGACGTGATTCGAACACGCAACCTTCTGATCTGGAGTCAGACGCGCTACCGTTGCGCCACGAGCTCGTCAATTACAATTTCTTTATTTTCAATTCATAAATTAACTAGTAATTTATCAGTCTCAACACTTGATTTTTCCATAAATGATCGTCATTTCAAATCGTTTCAATCATCATTTATCTATAACAAACATCTGATTTTAGTATTAAACACTTTTCCGAAACATTTTCCATATATTTCATAGAAAAATTCAAAAATTAAACCAAATAAAATTAATTGAGCCCGACGTGATTCGAACACGCAACCTTCTGATCTGGAGTCAGACGCGCTACCGTTGCGCCACGAGCTCGTCAATTACAATTTCTTTATTTTCAATTCATAATTAACTAGTAATTTATCAGTCTCAACACTTGATTTTTCCATAAATGATCGTCATTTCAAATCGTTTCAATCATCATTTATCTATAACAAACATCTGATTTTAGTATTAAACACTTTTCCGAAACATTTTCCATATATTTCATAGAAAAATTCAAAAATTAAACCAAATAAAATTAATTGAGCCCGACGTGATTCGAACACGCAACCTTCTGATCTGGAGTCAGACGCGCTACCGTTGCGCCACGAGCTCGTCAATTACAATTTCTTTATTTTCAATTCATAAATTAACTAGTAATTTATCAGTCTCAACACTTGATTTTTCCATAAATGATCGTCATTTCAAATCGTTTCAATCATCATTTATCTATAACAAACATCTGATTTTAGTATTAAACACTTTTCCGAAACATTTTCCATATATTTCATAGAAAAATTCAAAAATTAAACCAAATAAAATTAATTGAGCCCGACGTGATTCGAACACGCAACCTTCTGATCTGGAGTCAGACGCGCTACCGTTGCGCCACGAGCTCGTCAATTACAATTTCTTTATTTTCAATTCATAAATTAACTAGTAATTTATCAGTCTCAACACTTGATTTTTCCATAAATGATCGTCATTTCAAATCGTTTCAATCATCATTTATCTATAACAAACATCTGATTTTAGTATTAAACACTTTTCCGAAACATTTTCCATATATTTCATAGAAAAATTCAAAAATTAAACCAAATAAAATTAATTGAGCCCGACGTGATTCGAACACGCAACCTTCTGATCTGGAGTCAGACGCGCTACCGTTGCGCCACGAGCTCGTCAATTACAATTTCTTATTTTCAATTCATAAATTAACTAGTAATTTATCAGTCTCAACACTTGATTTTTCCATAAATGATCGTCATTTCAAATCGTTTCAATCATCATTTATCTATAACAAACATCTGATTTTAGTATTAAACACTTTTCCGAAACATTTTCCATATATTTCATAGAAAAATTCAAAAATTAAACCAAATAAAATTAATTGAGCCCGACGTGATTCGAACACGCAACCTTCTGATCTGGAGTCAGACGCGCTACCGTTGCGCCACGAGCTCGTCAATTACAATTTCTTTATTTTCAATTCATAAATTAACTAGTAATTTATCAGTCTCAACACTTGATTTTTCCATAAATGATCGTCATTTCAAATCGTTTCAATCATCATTTATCTATAACAAACATCTGATTTTAGTATTAAACACTTTTCCGAAACATTTTCCATATATTTCATAGAAAAATTCAAAAATTAAACCAAATAAAATTAATTGAGCCCGACGTGATTCGAACACGCAACCTTCTGATCTGGAGTCAGACGCGCTACCGTTGCGCCACGAGCTCGTCAATTACAATTTCTTTATTTTCAATTCATAAATTAACTAGTAATTTATCAGTCTCAACACTTGATTTTTCCATAAATGATCGTCATTTCAAATCGTTTCAATCATCATTTATCTATAACAAACATCTGATTTTAGTATTAAACACTTTTCCGAAACATTTTCCATATATTTCATAGAAAAATTCAAAAATTAAACCAAATAAAATTAATTGAGCCCGACGTGATTCGAACACGCAACCTTCTGATCTGGAGTCAGACGCGCTACCGTTGCGCCACGAGCTCGTCAATTACAATTTCTTTATTTTCAATTCATAAATTAACTAGTAATTTATCAGTCTCAACACTTGATTTTTCCATAAATGATCGTCATTTCAAATCGTTTCAATCATCATTTATCTATAACAAACATCTGATTTTAGTATTAAACACTTTTCCGAAACATTTTCCATATATTTCATAGAAAAATTCAAAAATTAAACCAAATAAAATTAATTGAGCCCGACGTGATTCGAACACGCAACCTTCTGATCTGGAGTCAGACGCGCTACCGTTGCGCCACGAGCTCGTCAATTACAATTTCTTTATTTTCAATTCATAAATTAACTAGTAATTTATCAGTCTCAACACTTGATTTTTCCATAAATGATCGTCATTTCAAATCGTTTCAATCATCATTTATCTATAACAAACATCTGATTTTAGTATTAAACACTTTTCCGAAACATTTTCCATATATTTCATAGAAAAATTCAAAAATTAAACCAAATAAAATTAATTGAGCCCGACGTGATTCGAACACGCAACCTTCTGATCTGGAGTCAGACGCGCTACCGTTGCGCCACGAGCTCGTCAATTACAATTTCTTTATTTTCAATTCATAAATTAACTAGTAATTTATCAGTCTCAACACTTGATTTTTCCATAAATGATCGTCATTTCAAATCGTTTCAATCATCATTTATCTATAACAAACATCTGATTTTAGTATTAAACACTTTTCCGAAACATTTTCCATATATTTCATAGAAAAATTCAAAAATTAAACCAAATAAAATTAATTGAGCCCGACGTGATTCGAACACGCAACCTTCTGATCTGGAGTCAGACGCGCTACCGTTGCGCCACGAGCTCGTCAATTACAATTTCTTTATTTTCAATTCATAAATTAACTAGTAATTTATCAGTCTCAACACTTGATTTTTCCATAAATGATCGTCATTTCAAATCGTTTCAATCATCATTTATCTATAACAAACATCTGATTTTAGTATTAAACACTTTTCCGAAACATTTTCCATATATTTCATAGAAAAATTCAAAAATTAAACCAAATAAAATTAATTGAGCCCGACGTGATTCGAACACGCAACCTTCTGATCTGGAGTCAGACGCGCTACCGTTGCGCCACGAGCTCGTCAATTACAATTTCTTTATTTTCAATTCATAAATTAACTAGTAATTTATCAGTCTCAACACTTGATTTTTCCATAAATGATCGTCATTTCAATCGTTTCAATCATCATTTATCTATAACAAACATCTGATTTTAGTATTAAACACTTTTCCGAAACATTTTCCATATATTTCATAGAAAAATTCAAAAATTAAACCAAAATAAAATTAATTGAGCCCGACGTGATTCGAACACGCAACCTTCTGATGGAGTCAGACGCGCTACCGTTGCGCCACGAGCTCGTCAATTACAATTTCTTTATTTTCAATTCATAAATTAACTAGTAATTTATCAGTCTCAACACTTGATTTTTCCATAAATGATCGTCATTTCAAATCGTTTCAATCATCATTTATCTATAACAAACATCTGATTTTAGTATTAAACACTTTTCCGAAACATTTTCCATATATTTCATAGAAAAATTCAAAAATTAAACCAAATAAAATTAATTGAGCCCGACGTGATTCGAACACGCAACCTTCTGATCTGGAGTCAGACGCGCTACCGTTGCGCCACGAGCTCGTCAATTACAATTTCTTTATTTTCAATTCATAAATTAACTAGTAATTTATCAGTCTCAACACTTGATTTTTCCATAAATGATCGTCATTTCAAATCGTTTCAATCATCATTTATCTATAACAAACATCTGATTTTAGTATTAAACACTTTTCCGAAACATTTTCCATATATTTCATAGAAAAATTCAAAAATTAAACCAAATAAAATTAATTGAGCCCGACGTGATTCGAACACGCAACCTTCTGATCTGGAGTCAGACGCGCTACCGTTGCGCCACGAGCTCGTCAATTACAATTTCTTTATTTTCAATTCATAAATTAACTAGTAATTTATCAGTCTCAACACTTGATTTTTCCATAAATGATCGTCATTTCAAATCGTTTCAATCATCATTTATCTATAACAAACATCTGATTTTAGTATTAAACACTTTTCCGAAACATTTTCCATATATTTCATAGAAAAATTCAAAAATTAAACCAAATAAAATTAATTGAGCCCGACGTGATTCGAACACGCAACCTTCTGATCTGGAGTCAGACGCGCTACCGTTGCGCCACGAGCTCGTCAATTACAATTTCTTTATTTTCAATTCATAAATTAACTAGTAATTTATCAGTCTCAACACTTGATTTTTCCATAAATGATCGTCATTTCAAATCGTTTCAATCATCATTTATCTATAACAAACATCTGATTTTAGTATTAAACACTTTTCCGAAACATTTTCCATATATTTCATAGAAAAATTCAAAAATTAAACCAAATAAAATTAATTGAGCCCGACGTGATTCGAACACGCAACCTTCTGATCTGGAGTCAGACGCGCTACCGTTGCGCCACGAGCTCGTCAATTACAATTTCTTTATTTTCAATTCATAAATTAACTAGTAATTTATCAGTCTCAACACTTGATTTTTCCATAAATGATCGTCATTTCAAATCGTTTCAATCATCATTTATCTATAACAAACATCTGATTTTAGTATTAAACACTTTTCCGAAACATTTTCCATATATTTCATAGAAAAATTCAAAAATTAAACCAAATAAAATTAATTGAGCCCGACGTGATTCGAACACGCAACCTTCTGATCTGGAGTCAGACGCGCTACCGTTGCGCCACGAGCTCGTCAATTACAATTTCTTTATTTTCAATTCATAAATTAACTAGTAATTTATCAGTCTCAACACTTGATTTTTCCATAAATGATCGTCATTTCAAATCGTTTCAATCATCATTTATCTATAACAAACATCTGATTTTAGTATTAAACACTTTTCCGAAACATTTTCCATATATTTCATAGAAAAATTCAAAAATTAAACCAAATAAATTAATTGAGCCCGACGTGATTCGAACACGCAACCTTCTGATCTGGAGTCAGACGCGCTACCGTTGCGCCACGAGCTCGTCAATTACAATTTCTTTATTTTCAATTCATAAATTAACTAGTAATTTATCAGTCTCAACACTTGATTTTTCCATAAATGATCGTCATTTCAAATCGTTTCAATCATCATTTATCTATAACAAACATCTGATTTTAGTATTAAACACTTTTCCGAAACATTTTCCATATATTTCATAGAAAAATTCAAAAATTAAACCAAATAAAATTAATTGAGCCCGACGTGATTCGAACACGCAACCTTCTGATCTGGAGTCAGACGCGCTACCGTTGCGCCACGAGCTCGTCAATTACAATTTCTTTTTCAATTCATAAATTAACTAGTAATTTATCAGTCTCAACACTTGATTTTTCCATAAATGATCGTCATTTCAAATCGTTTCAATCATCATTTATCTATAACAAATCTGATTTTAGTATTAAACACTTTTCCGAAACATTTTCCATATATTTCATAGAAAAATTCAAAAATTAAACCAAATAAAATTAATTGAGCCCGACGTGATTCGAACACGCAACCTTCTGATCTGGAGTCAGACGCGCTACCGTTGCGCCACGAGCTCGTCAATTACAATTTCTTTATTTTCAATTCATAAATTAACTAGTAATTTATCAGTCTCAACACTTGATTTTTCCATAAATGATCGTCATTTCAAATCGTTTCAATCATCATTTATCTATAACAAACATCTGATTTTAGTATTAAACACTTTTCCGAAACATTTTCCATATATTTCATAGAAAAATTCAAAAATTAAACCAAATAAAATTAATTGAGCCCGACGTGATTCGAACACGCAACCTTCTGATCTGGAGTCAGACGCGCTACCGTTGCGCCACGAGCACAGTAATTTATCAGTCTCAACACTTGATTTTTCCATAAATGATCGTCATTTCAAATCGTTTCAATCATCATTTATCTATAACAAATCTGATTTTAGTATTAAACACTTTTCCGAAACATTTTCCATATTTCATAGAAAAATTCAAAAATTAAACCAAATAAAATTAATTGAGCCCGACGTGATTCGAACACGCAACCTTCTGATCTGGAGTCAGACGCGCTACCGTTGCGCCACGAGCTCGTCAATTACAATTTCTTTATTTTCAATTCATAAATTAACTAGTAATTTATCAGTCTCAACACTTGATTTTTCCATAAATGATCGTCATTTCAAATCGTTTCAATCATCATTTATCTATAACAAACATCTGATTTTAGTATTAAACACTTTTCCGAAACATTTTCCATATATTTCATAGAAAAATTCAAAAATTAAACCAAATAAAATTAATTGAGCCCGACGTGATTCGAACACGCAACCTTCTGATCTGGAGTCAGACGCGCTACCGTTGCGCCACGAGCTCGTCAATTACAATTTCTT
>JACMZG010001870.1:44156865-44169314 GCA_018340805.1 Microvelia longipes | reverse complement strand
TTAATTTCTACTTGAATTAATTAATTTTTACTAGGAATTAATTTCTACTAGGAATTAATTCTACTAGGAAATTAATTTCTACTAGGAATTAATAATTTTCTACTAATTAAATTTCTACTAGAAATAAATTTATACGCGGATTATTCTACTAGGAATTAATTTCTACTAATAATTAATTTTACTCGGAATTTCTACTATTTCTACTAGGAATTAATTTCTACTAGGAATTAATTTTCTACTTGGAATTAATTTCTACTAGGAAATTAATTTCTACTACTCGGAATTAATATCTACTAAGAATTAATTTCTACTAGGAATTAATTTCTACTCGGAATTAATTTCTAGGAATAATTTCTACTAGGAATTAATTTCTACTGGAATTAATTTCTACTTCGGAATTAATTCTACTTGGAATTAATTTCTACTAGAATTAATTTTACTGAATTAATTTCTACTAGGAATTAATTTCTACTAGGAATTAATTTCTACTAGGATTTCTACTAGGATTTTCTACTACGCGGATTATTTCTACTAGAATTAATTTCTACTAATAATTAATTTCTACTGGAACATTTCTACTAGGAATTAATTTCTACTAGGAATTAATTTCTACTAGGAATTAATTTCTCACTCTGAATTAATTTCTACTAGGATTAATTTCTATTTCTACTGAATTAATTCTACTACTCTACTAGGAATTAATTTCTACTCGGATTAATTTTACTAGATTAATTTCTACTAGAATTAATTTCTACTCGGAATTAATTTATACTAGGAATTAATTTCTACCTAGACTAGGTATTAATTTCTACTAGGAATTAATTTCTACTAGGAATTAATTTCTACTCGGAATAATTTCTACTTATTAATTTCTACTAGGAATACTTTCTACTAGAATTAATTTACTAGGAATTAATTTCTACTAGGAATTAATTTCTACTAGGAATTAATTTCTACTAGGAATTAATTTCTACAGGAATTAATTTCTACTAGTATTTAATTTCTACTAGGAATTAATTTCTACTTAATTTCTACTAGGAATTAATTTTCTACTAATAATTAATTTCTACTCGGAATATTTCTACTAGGAATTAATTTCTACTATATTTAATTTTTACAATTACAATTATTGCTAGAATAATTGTTGGACTTAACCATTGATCGCTTTACATTATTCAATTTCATGTTAAAAGCTTCGATCAAATTTATTTCTTTAAGATGTATTTTATCTGAATTTTCGACTTTGTTTTTTTTTTCAAAGATTTTAAGTATTTTCAAGTATTTAATTTCTACTAGGAATTAATTTCTACTAGGAATAATTTCTACTAGGAATTAATTTCTAATTAATTTTAGGAATTAATTTCTACTAGGAATTAATTTCTACTAGGTATTAATTTCTACTAGGAATTAATTTCTACTAATTAATTTCTACTCGGAATGAATTTCTACTAGGTATTAATTTCTACTAGGAATTAATTTCTACTTGGAATTAATTTCTACTAGGAATTAATTTCTACTAGGATTAATTTCTACTAGGAATTAATTTCTACTAGGAATTAATTTCTTAATTTCTACTTTTAATTTCTACTAGAATTTATAATTATTTCTACTAGGAATTAATTTCTACTAAAATTAATTTCTACTCGGAATTATTTCTACTAGGAATTAATTTCTACTAGGAATTAATTTCTACTAGGATTATTTCTAGGAATTAATTTTCTACTAGAATAATTTCTACCTACTAGGAATTATTTCTACTAGGAATTAATTTCTACTCGGAATTAATTTCTACTAGGAATTAATTTCTACTAGGAATTAATTTTACTAATTAATTTCTACTGGAATTAATTTCTACTAGGAATTATTTCTACTAGGAATTAATTTCTACTAGAATTAATTTCTACTAGGAATTAATTTCTACTTAATTTCTACTAGGAATTATTTCTACTAGAAATAAATTTTACGCGGATTATTTCTACTAGGAATTAATTTCTACTATAATTAATTTCTACTCGGAAATTTCTACTAGAATTAATTTCTACTAGGAATTAATTCTACTGGAATTAATTTCTACTGAATTAATTTCTACTAGAATTAATTTCTACTTGGAATTAATTTCTACTAGGAATTAATTCTACTAATTAATTTCTACTGGAATTAAATACTAGGAATTATTTCTACTGGAATTAATTTTACTAGGGAATTAATTTACTACTAGGAATTAATTCTACTCTAACTAGGTCTACTAGGAATTAATTTCTACTAGGCTAGGAATTATTTCTACTAGGAATTAATTTCTACTAGGAATTAATTTCTACTAGGAATTAATTTCTACTAATTTCTACTCTACTAGGAATTAATTTCTACTAGGAATTAATTTCTACTAGGAATTAATTTCTACTAATAAATTTCTACTCGGAAATTTCTACTAGGAATTAATTCTACTACTATTTAATTTTTACAATTACAATTATTGCTAGAATAATTGTTGGACTTAACCATTGATCGCTTTACATTATTCAATTTCATGTTAAAAGCTTCGATCAAAATTATTTCTTTAAGATGTATTTTATCCGAATTTTCGACTTTGTCTTTTTTTCAAGTATTTAATTTCTACTAGGAATTAATTTCTACTAGTACAGGTATCCCTTGTATAACGCGGTAGTTACGTTCCAGAAGAATTGCGCGTTATGTGATTCCGCGTTATCTAAGACATAGTTTTCATATAAATTTGGGGTTATGTTCCAATAGGTTTCTTTTAAAATAAAATACATACTAAATAACAGATGCACATATATTTCAACTCAATACTAAAATTCAGACTTTCTTATACAATCAAAAACACAAGATAATAATAATACATATATGTACATATTTCAAAATTCAAAAAACAAAATATAAATAATTATGTGCACATTAAAAATTAACAACAAACTAAAACAAATTAAAGGTTTATTAAAAACTTTATTGTTATTCTTCAAACTTCATATGGTAATCAATCTGTTTCACTGAATACAGAATACAAAAATTTTTTCCTAATTAAATACCTGATATCCACAAAAGTTCACACTATACTGATAATATAATAAATATAAATGAGCAAGAAGAGTACAAATATATATGCTGTGAGCATGCCTGGTATACTCACACATGTTGTGAAGGCAAAAAAGGGTAATTCCCAGTTTACATTAAAAATACATTATTATAAATATGTGGTACGCAAATTAGTGCTACCAGATTTTATAATTATGTAATTTCCCCTTCGCATTATATAAGTCAAAATTTCGCGTTGTACTGAAACCGAATTTTTTTCCAAATCGCGTTATATCGAAACCGCGTTATACAAGGGATACCTGTATTAATTTCTACTAGGAATTAATTTCTTAATTTATACTAGGAATTAATTTCTACTAGGAATTAATTTCTACTAGGAATTAATTTCTACTAGGAATTAATTTTCTAGGAATTAACTACTAGGAATTAATTTCTACTAGAATTAATTTCTACTAATAATTAATTTCTACTCGGAATATTTCTACTAGGAATTAATTTCTACTACTATTTAATTTTTACAATTACAATTATTGCTAGAATAATTGTTGGACTTAACCATTGATCGCTTTACATTATTCAATTTCATGTTAAAAGCTTCGATCAAAATTATTTCTTTAAGATGTATTTTATCTGAATTTCGACTTTGTCTTTTTTTTTCTTAAGTATTTTCAAGTATTTAATTTCTACTAGGAATTAATTTTACTAGGAATTAATTTCTACTAGGAATTAATTCTACTAGGAATTAATTTCTAGGAATTAATTTCTACTAGAATTAATTTCTACTAGGAATTAATTTCTAAGGAATTAATTCTACTAGGAATTAATTTCTACTCGGGAATTTCTACTAATTAATTTCTAACTAGGAATTAATTTCTACTAATTCTACTGGAATTAATTTCTACTAGGACTAGAATTAATTTCTACTAGGAATTAATTTCTACTAGGTATTAAATTTCTACTAGGATTAATTTCTCGGATTTCTACTAGGAATTAATTTCTACTAATAATATTTCTACTAGGTTCTACTAGGAATTAATTTCTACTAGGAACTTAATTTCTACTTTTAATTTCTACTAGGAATTAATTTCTACTCGGAATTAATTTCTACTAGGAATTAATTCTACTAGAATTAATTTCTACTCGGAATTAATTTCTAACTAGAATTAATTCTACTAGGAATTAATTTCTACTGGAATTAATTTCTACTAATTTTCTACTTGGAATTAATTTCTACTAGGAATTAATTTCTACTAGGAATTAATTTCTACTAGGAATTAATTTCTACTAGGAATAATTTCTAACTAGTTTTAATTTCTACTAGGAATTTTCTACTAGAAATAAATTTATACGCGGATTATTTCTACTAGGAATTAATTCTACTAATAATTAATTTTCTACTCGGAAATTTCTACTAGGAATTAATTTCTACTAGGAATTAATTCTACTTGGAATTAATTTCTACTAGGAATTAAGGAATTAATTTCTACTAGGAATTAATTTCTACCTAATTAATTATACTAGGATTAATTCTACTGGAATTAATTTAATCCTAGGAATTAATTTCTACTAGGAATTAATTTTCTACTCGGAATTAATTCTACTCTAGGAATTAATTTCTACTAGGTACTTAGGAATTAATTTCTACAGGGAATTAATTATTTACTAGTATTAATTTCCTCTAGGAATAATTTCTACTAGGAATATTTTATACTAGAATTAACTAGGAATTAAGAATAATTTCTACTAGGATTAATACAAGGAATTAATTTCTACTAGTATTTAATTTACTAGGAATTAATTTCTACTAGGCTACTAGGAATTTTCTACTAAATAAATTTCTACTCGGAATATTTCTACTAGGAAATTAATTTTATACTATTTAATTTTTTACAATTACAATTATTGCTAGAATAATTGTTGACTTAACCATTGATCGCTTTACATTATTCAATTTCATGTTAAAGCTTCGATCAAAATTATTTCTTTAGATGAATTTATCTGAATTTTCGACTTTGTCTTTTTTTCAAAGATTTTAATATTTTCAAGTATTTATTCTACTAGGAATAATTTCTACTAGGAATTAATTTCTACTAGGAATTAATTTCTACCTCGGAATTTTACTAGGAACTTAGGAATTTCTACTAGGAATTAATTTTACTAGGAATTAATTTCTACTAGGAATTAATTTCTACTCGAATTAATTTCTACTAGGTTTAATTTCTACTAGGAATTAATTTCTACTTGGAATTAATTTCTACTAGGAATTAATTTACTTAATTTCTACTAGGAATTAATTTCTACTAGGAATTAATTTCTACTAGGAATACTAATTTTCTACTAGAATTTAATTTCTAATTTCTACTAGGAATTAATTTCTACTAGAATACTATTTCTACTAGGAATTAATTTCTACTAGGAATTAATTCTCTACTAGGAATTAATTTTACTAGGAAATTACTCGGGAATTAATTTCTACTAGGAATTAATTTCTATAGGGAATTAATTTCTTACTTAGGAATTAATTTCTACTAGGATTAATTTCTACTAGGAATTAATTTTACTAGGAATTAATTCTACTAGAATAAATTTCTAACTGAATTAATTTCTACTAGGAATTAATTTCTACTAGGAATAAATAATAATTTTTCTACTAGGAAGGATTTCTACTAATGGATTTTTCTACTAGGAATTAATTTCTACTAGGAAATATTCTTACTAGGGAATAATTTCTACTAGAATTAAATTATTATTATTTCTACTAGGAATTAATTTCTACTAGGAAATTAATTTCTAACTAAGGAATTTAATTTCTACTAGGATTAATTTCTACTAGGTCTACTAGGGAATTTCTACTAGGAATTAATTTCTACGGAATTAATTTTCTACAGCTAATTTCTAGGAATAATTTCTACTAGGTATTTAAATTTCTACTCGGAATTAATTTCTACTTAGGAATATAATTTCTACTAGGAATTAATTTCTACTAGGATTTCTACTTAAATTTCTACTAACTAGAATTAATTTTTTACTTGGAATTAATTTCTACTAGGAATTTATTTCTACTCAGGAATTAATTCTACTAGGAATTTTAAATTTTTCTACTAGAAATTATTTATACGCGGATTATTTCTACTAGGATTAATTTCTACTAATAATTTTCTACATTTCTACGCGTACGGATTAATTTCTACTAGGAATTAATTTCTACTAAATTAATTTCTACTTGGAATTAATTTACTTACTACTCGAATTCAATTTATACTAGGAATTAATTTCTACGTAGGTATTAATTTCTACTAGGAATTAATTTCTACTAGGAATTAATTTCTACTTGGATTAATTTTTACTAGGAATTATTTCTACTAGGAATTAATTTCTACTCGGAATTAATTTCTACTAGGTATTAATTTTCTACTAGGAATTAATCTTCTACAATAATTTCTACTAGGAATTAATTTCTACTAGGAATTAATTTCTACTGGAATTAATTTCGACTACGGGAATTTCTACTAGGAATTAATTCTACTAATAATTAATTTCTACTCGGAATATTTCTACTAGGAATTAATTTCTACTAAGATTAATTTAACAATTAATTATCTATACAATAAATTGTTTACTCTAGAATTAATTTCTACTTAGAATTAATTTCTTGCTAGGAAATTAATTTCTACTCGGAAATAATTAAATAATTTCATAACTAGGAAATTAATTCTCTACAGGAATTTTTCTACTAGGAATTAATTTCTACTAGATTTTTTCTACTAGGATTAATTTTCTACGGAATTATTTCTACTAGAATTAATTTCTACTAGGAATTAATTTTACTAGGAATTAATTTCACTCGGAATTAATTTCTATAGGAATTACTAGGATTTTCTACTAGGGGAATTAATTTCTACTAGGAAATTAAATTTCTACTAGGAATTAATTTCTACTAGAATTAATTTCTACTAGGATTAATTTTTATTTGGAATTTGAATTCTACTAGGAATTAATTTCTACTATGAATTAATTTTCTACTAGGAATTAATTTCTACTAGGAATTAATTTCTACTCGGAATAATTTCCTACTAGGAATTAAATTTCTTACTAGGAATAATTTCTACGTGGAATTAATTTTACTCGAATTAATTTTCTACTAGGAATTTTTAATTTTCTAACTAGGTAATATAATTTCTACTATTGGAGGATTAATTTCTACTTTAGAATTTCTACTACTTAGGAATTTAATTTCTACTATAATTAATTTCTACTCGGAATATCTTGGAATTAATTTTCTACTAGGAATTAATTTCTACTAGGAATTAATTTCTACTAGGAATTAATTCTACTAGGAATTAATTTCTACTAGGAATAATTTCTACTTTCTAGAATAATTTTCTACTAGGAAATTTCTACGAATTTCTACTAGGAATTAATTCTATAGATTAATTTCTACTAGGAATTAATTTCTCTTAGGATTTATTTCTACTAGAATTAATTTTTACTTGGAATTAAATTTCTTTACTAGGAATTAATTTCTACCTAGGAATTATTTCTACTAGGAATTAATTTTCTACTTGAATTCAATTTATTTCTACTAGGAATTAATTTTCGGAAATATACTAGAATTAATTTCTAATCGAATTGAATTTCTACTAGGAATTTTACTAGGAATTAATTTCTACTAGGAATTATTTCTATTGAATTAATTTCACTAGGAATAATTTCTACTAGGAATTAATTTCTACTCGAATTAATTTCTAACTAGGATATTAATTTTTACTGGATATTAATTTCTACTTGGAATTAATTCTACTAGGAATTAATTTCTACTAGTAATTTAATTTCTACTAGGATTAATTTACTAGAAATAAATTTATACGCGGATTACTATAGGAATTATTCTACTAATTAATTTCTACTCGGAATTAAATTTCTACTAGAATTAATTTCTACTGGAATTAATTTCTACTAGAATTAATTTCTTAACTATTAATTTCTACTAGGAATTAATTTTCTACTCTGGAATTAATTTTCTACTAGAATTAAATTTTCTTACTCGGAATTAATTTCTACTAGGAATTAATATCTACTAGGAATTAATTCTCTACTCGGATTAATTTCTACTTAGGAATTAATTTCTACTAGGAATTAATTTCTACTAGGAATTAATTTCTACTACTAGGAATTAATTTTACTAGGAATTAATTTCTACTCGGAATTAATATTTACTAGGAATTTAATTCTACTAGGAATAGGAATAATTTCTACTAGGAAATTAATTCTCTATTATGGAATTAATTTTCTACTAGGAATTAATTTCTACTGGAATTAATTTCTACTAGGAATTAATTTCTACTAGGAATTAATTTCTACTTTAGAATTTCTACTTAGGAATTAATTTCTAATAGGAATTAATTTCTACTAGGAATAATTTCTACTCTACTAGGAATTAATTTCTACTAGGAATTAATTATTCCTACTTGGAATTAATTTCTACTAATTAATTTCTTTCTACTAACTAATTCGCTGATTAATTCTACTAGGAAATTAATTTCTACTTAAGAATTTAATTTCTACTAGGAATTAATTTCTACTAGAATTTTTTTTCTACTAGAAATTAATTTCTTCTTGGATTAATTATCTACTAGGAATTTAATTTTCTATTTATCGGAATTGAATTTCTCTCAGGAATATATTACTAGGAATTAATCTACTAGGAAATTAATTTCTACTAGGAATTAAGTTGTACTAGGAATTAATTTCTACTGGATATTAATTTCTACTCGAATTAATTTCTAATAGAATAATTTATAGAATTAATTTTACTAGGAATTAATTTCTACTAGGAATTTATTTCTACTGGAATTAATTTCTACTAGGAGAAAATTAATTTCTACTATGAATTAATATATTATCTAGGAAATTAATTTCTACATAGGAATTTATTTCCTACTCGGAATAATTTCTACTAGGAATTAATTTCTTTCTAGGAATTAATTTCTACTGGAAGTTATAATTTCTACTCGGAATATTTCTTTACTAGGATTAATTTCTAGTAGAAAGGTAATTCGTTAAGGCTAGGAATAAAAGTTTCTACTCTGAATTTAATTTCTATAGGAATTTAAGATTTCTACTTGGAATTAATTTCTATACATAGGAAATTAAAATTATCTGAACTAGGAATTTAATTTCTACTAGGAATTAATTTCTATTGGAATTAATTTCTACTAATAAAATTTTTTTTTAACATTTTCTTTACTTTTTAGGGGGAAATTTAATTTATATTCTAACTTTTTCGGGGGGGAATTTTTATTAAATTTTTTTCTACTAGGTATTAATTTTTACAGGAATTTAGTTTCTACTTGGAATTAATTCTCTACTAGAGATTAATTTCTATAGTATTTAATTCTACTAGGAATTAATTTCTTATAGAAATAAATTTTATACGCGGATTATTTCTACTAGGTTATTAAATTTCTACTAATAATTAATTTCTACTCGGAATAAATTTTCTACTTAGGAAATTAATTGTTCTGGCTAAGAATTAATTTCTACCTAGGAATATTTCTACTAGGAATTGTTTCTATAGGAATAATTTACTTTGGAATTAATTTCTTACTAAGATTATTAATTTCTACTCGGATTTAATTATCTACTAGGAATTTAATATTTCTTACTAGGGATTATTTCTACTCGGAATTAATTTTCTACTAGGAAATTAATTTTCTTACTAGGTAATTATTTCTACTAGGAATTAATTTCTACTAGGGAATTAATTCTACTTGGAATTAATTATTCTTACTAGGAATTAATTTCTACTCGGAATTAATTATCTACTATTGAATTCTACTTGAATTATTTCTACTAGGGAATTTATTTCTACTCTGAATTAATTTTTACTAGGAATAACTTTTACTAGGAATTAATTTTATCGGATTTTATTTCTACTCGGAATTCTTCTACTAGGAATAAATTACTCATTCTACTAAGGAATTATTTCTACTGGTATAATTTCTACTCTGAATTAGAGGTATTTTATACTAGGAATTAATTTCTAAGGAATTAATTTTCTTATAGGTATTTTATTTCTACTGGAAATTAATTTCTACTAGGAAGTGATTTCTACTTGGAATTAATTTCTTACTATAATTAATTTCTTACTAGGAATTAATTTCTCTACTCGGAATTAATTTCTACTAGGATTAATTTTTATTAGGAATTAATTTCTACTTGGAATAATTCTACTAGAAATTAATTTCTACTATATTTAATTTCTACTAGGAATTAATTCTACTAGAAATAAATTATACTGGAATTGATTATCTACTAGGAATTAATTTCTACTAATAATTAATTCTATCGGAATTAATTTCTACTTAGGAATTTAATTTCTACTAGGAATTAATTCTACTGAGAATTAATTTCTACTCTAGGTTATGATTTATTTTACTAGGAATTATATTAATTCTACTCGTAATTTTCTTAATAATTTCTACTAGGAATTAGATTTCTACTAGAATTAATTTCTACTAGGAATTAATTTTCTTGGAATTAATTTCTACTAGGAATAATTTCTACTCGGAATTAATTATCTACTTAGAATTAATATCACTAGGAATTAATTCTCTACTCGGAATTAATTTCATACTAGGAATTAATTTTCTACTAGGAATTAAATTTCTACTGGGAAATTAATTTCTACTCGGAATTAATTTCTACTACTCTGAATTAATTTCTACTAGGAATTAAATTTCTACTAGGAATAATATCTTAGGAAATAATTTCTACTAGGAATTAATTTCTACTAGGAATTTATTTCTAGTGGAATTAAATTTTCTACGGAATTAATTTCTACTAGGAATAGTAATTAATTTCTTACTAGGAATTAATTTCTACTAGATAATTTCTAGGGAATAATTTATGGATAGGAATAATTTCTACTCGGAAAATTTCTTACTAGTGGAATTTAATTTCTACTAGGAATTAATTTCTACTGGGATTAATATTCTACTCGAATAATTTTTCTACTAGGAAGTTAAGTTTCTACTAGGAAATAATTTCTACTAGGAATAAATTTCTTACTAGAAATAGAATTTATACGCGGATTATTTCTACTAGGAATTAATTTCTCTAGCTATTTATTAATGGGTAATTTCTTACTCGGAATTTTCTACTGAGGAATTAATTTTCTACTAAGAATTATTTTCTATAGGAATTAAATTTCTACTATGGAATTGTTTTCTACTAGAACTTAATTTTTACTGGAATAATTTACGTAGGAATTAATTTTCTACTACGGAAATGAATTATCTACTAGGATTAATATCTACTAGGAATTAATTTCTCTACGAGAATCTAATTTCACTAGCAATTAATTTCTACTAGGAATTTAATTTCTACTAAATTAATTTACTACTAGGAATTTAATGTTCTTACTGTGGGAATTAAGCTTCATACTAGAAATATAATTTTCTACTCGGAATTTATAATCTACTAGGAATTAATATCTACTAGGATAATAATTTTACTGCGGATAAATTTCTTATAGGAAATAATTGGTCTACTAGGAATTAAGTTTCTACTGGAATTCAATTTTTTACTCGGAATTAATTCTACAGGAGAATTAATTCTACTAGATATTAATTTCTTTTGGAATTAATTTCTACTCTGGAATTTAATTTATACTGCAATTAATTTCTAATAGAAATGTATTTCTACTAGGTATTAATTTCATTACTAGGGATTAATTTCTACTAGGTTAATTAATTTATACTTCGGAATTAAGTTATTACTAATAACTAATTTCTACCAAATTAATGTCTGACTCGGAATTAATTTACTAGGCTCTCTAATTTCACTAGGAATTGGATTATCTTACTTGGAATTTTAATTTCTACTAGGAATTAATTTCTATAGTATTTAATTTTCTACTAGGAATTAATTTTCTACTAGAAATTAAAATATTTCGATTATTTCTACGGAAATAATTTTCTACTAGGAATTAATTTCTACTCGGAATATTCTACTAGGAATTAATTTCTACTTGAATTAATTTTACTAGGAATTAATTTCTTGGAATTTGTTTTCTACTAGAATTATTTCATTAGGAATTAGTTCTACTTAATTTCTACTCGGTTTTCTAACTAGGAATTAATATCTACTAAGGGAATTAATTTCTACTCGGAATTAATTTTCTACTAGGAATTGCTCTACTTAGGTGAATTAATTTCTACTAGGAATTAATTTCTATACTTGGAATTAATTCTACTAGGATTAATTCTACTCGGAATTAATATCTTACGTAGGAATTAATATCTACTAGGAATTAATCTACTCGGAATTAATTTCTACTAGAAATAATTTCTATAGGAATTAATTTCGACTGGAATTAAGTTTCTACTCGGAAT
>JACMZG010001870.1:44097205-44139218 GCA_018340805.1 Microvelia longipes | reverse complement strand
TCTGAAGTATGTAGTTTAGTTTTTTTAACGACATGGTTATGGTTAACCTGTTAGTTGTAACCATTTAGTTCTGTTTTTATTTATTTCTTGACGAAGTTAATTTTATTAACTTAAATTCTGTGGTATTTTTCTAGTCTTTTTATGTTGTGTGTTTGATTTGTTGTTAATGTAGTGTTTTAAGTTATTTTTGATGATCTGAAGATGCCCACAATGTTGAGTGAAATGATCATTGCTATATTTGTAATTAGTAAAGAAGAATAATAATAATATAAAGAATAATAAGAATAAGAATATTATAGAATATAAGTCATTAATTTAATTATTAAAAATGTTTTAAACTTACCCATTTTTAGAGTTTCATAGTAAGTGCAATGATAGATAAAATAGATCAGTCTTTACATACAAGTAATCTTATAAATTCTTACTCCAATATTATATAACCTTGGTAACTAACTATCTTTTGACACATAATTCATATATGAAATTATACTTAGTACAATAATTAACATTGGGATAATTAAACCCCAATTGAAAACCAAGTTGTTGTGACGTCTTTAACCAATTTGTCAAGAAAGCAATTTTTGCCGATTTTTTGAAAATTTCGCTGACCAGGCCAAACCGGGTTAATGACGTCACAAAAACCATGGTTTTCAATAGGGTTCGTATCCTCCCAAAAGGTTGATTTTTGTACCAAGTTTGGTTTTTAAAAAATTATAATCCGTTCAATAAGTTAGAGTGTTTACAAAGAAAAGTGCTCTAGAAATACAATACACACCACACACACCACACACACAACACACACACCAACCACACAACACACACCACACACACACACACCACAACATATATAAGTATATATATAATAATATATATTATATATATATATATATATTATATATATTATATAATATACAGAATTAATTCTTGTTGGAAAGCGCTTTTTAATAATCACAGACACGCATATAAAGATTTATGTTGGACTTTTCTATTTTCAAGGATAATAACGATATTTATTTTCTATTTTAATATAAAAGTCGAGTCAGATTTTCTTATATTAAAATTCTTAAGTTTCTAAATATAGGATAAAAGATGAATCTAAGCGTTACTCAATGTTTACATAAGGGCTCCCCCCCCTTCTGGTTATCTGCAAACCTTTGCCTCTACCTCGAGGGGGCTCAGTACCTTGCCCTTAAGGCAAGCTTCAGAAAATTTATAGTTAATATATTTTATCCCTTAAAGTAGGGCAAGAAATTCAGAGCTATTATATAGCTCTAACATTCATATAACTTAACCAATACTGGTTCAGATAAGCGCTTTATGTCTCCCCACTGTTATGCTATTACTTCGACTACTAACAGAGTTTGGATTTCAAAGATTACTTGTATGTAACGATCCATCTATTTTATCCGTCATTGCATTTTGTATAAAACTCAAATATGGGGTCCATTTTACAGTTTTAGTCACGGTTTTATCTGATAGTATTGGTATACATTTTTTCAACATTGGCATTATTAATAAACGCACACATACAACAAAACACAGGCACGCACACACACACAGACATATATCTATATACATATATATATATATATAGTTATATACTATAATATATATATATAATATTATTATTATAACATAAAGGACCTCTTTTGAAATATAGGTTGCTACTTGACATACAGATTTTTCTGATAATCAACCTGAACCCTGAACTATGAAGAGATTGCAGGAAGTAAACTGTTCTGAAACCTTAAGGATTAGATATACTAATAAATATATAAAGTAAATAAAGAAAGATACGAGTATTTGATTATAAATAATAATAGATGTATAAGGATAAATTTGAGTAAGCTATAGGGTCATATAAAATAATTATGTAACAATATATGAGCCATTTACAAGGTTTCCCCATTCATTTAAAAATTAAAGTGGATCAGCAAAACTATAAATGACCTTATTGATCCCTGCTTCTTTAAAATGCTAGGGAGGTTAGTAAACGTTGGGAGTTAAAAGGAGGATACGAACCAATCAGATGTGATGGCGTATCATCTTCTTCGTTGCCAAATTTTGCAGATTAGGCTGGTCACTAGAACCATTATTGTCTTTTGAGTCTATGGGATCTATGGGATTTTAAGCATCTAAGACTTGATAGCCTCGTTCTTAAATAGCCAAAATTATTGTCATCTTCATTATAATCAAATTCCTAAGGTTTCGTAAGTCATCCAGCCTGACTTTTGACAGCGGAGATATTCTTGAAGCCAGCAATCTTGTCAATCACAATAAGACAAAAAATCTTGACAAACACATAAGACTATTAAGTCTTGGATGCTCCAAATCTTATCATACAGATTTTAAAGCAAAAATAAGTTTTAAATTACAACAATAGAAACAAGTTCAATATTGGCACTTGTGGGAGACACCCAGCGCGGGGGTCATATAAATCCTTCATATAAATGAAGGAAAGAAAAGAAAATTAAAATTTAATTTTTAATATAGTTAAATTTTAATTAAAATTGAATACTTTTTTTCAAATCAAACAGGTGGTAATTTCGGATGAATATTTCATTATCATATTTGAACGGGTTTATTTCTTATTTGTAAGCGGTTTTGGCTGTTGAAAAGTTAAAAATCCAGCCCCAAGATCATTGCAAGCTGAAATTTTTGAACTTACCCGAATAAAAAGTTCTATAACAGCTTTATCGTAACATGCGTTTATTTTAAGATTTTGCTCTACGCCCTTCTCTCTCTTCAATTTTAATCTGAACTTAAAAACATAATATCCTGCAAGTGTTAATTTCTATTCAAATTATTTAAATTTAAACATAAGACGTCTAATTATTTTAATGAACTCCCATTCCAAAAATCTAAGCACTAAAAAATCCTTTTTTGTAAGATTCTTAAGTCTTTCTGAAGATTAAAAAGTAACAGAAAGTCCAATTTGAAAGAAACTTAGAATCCCTAGACTACTTAAGATAAAAATAGCGAAATTTAATTCACTGAGTCTCATTATGCCAATCCTACTTTTCTATTAAAAGTGGAATTCTAGAATTAGTAATTTCTTCACTTCTCTGTATTTCGTGTTTATTTTCAAATAAAACATTTCAAGATAATTAAAGTGTGAATTTTATTTTATAAAAATGTTGTAAGAGCAAATGACTCTCTGTATTATATAAAAGTATCTTCTTAGAGTTACTTTCCTAACGCAAAAAAGTCTTCATTTCTATTTTGGTTCTATGTTTTAGTGGGAGATGAGATTTTTATCTATTGCCTCCCATAGACATATATTACTAGAGGGGCACGTTTAGGATCTGGCCAATCTCTACAAGCCTACAACCTTCATTGAATTAGAATTCCAAAATGTGTTATAAGGACACAGCTTATAAAACGTCTTAACGATAGTGATAAGTGGCGTAGGCGTCTTATGATACAATCTAAACTTATGCTTTCTGGTCCTACTCAAAAACTAGCGAGGGAACTTGTCATAACATAACGGGAGTTCTTACTGTTCACTATAGACTCCAAAGACATTCGCATCTAATGAGTCTAGTGAACAGTTTAATCTGCGGACTTTGCACGAAACGAAGAATATTAAACCTCAATACATCTAATTGGGTCGTGTCATGGCTTTGAATTCCCAGCGTTTACTGACCTTTTATGTATATTCGTTTACCCCTAACAGCTTTAAAGAAATATATATATATATATATATATATATATTTATTATTAAATAAATATTTTAATTTATATTTATTATTTTATTATATATATTAAATATATTATATATATATATATATATAATATGTATATATATATATATGTGTGTGTTTAATTCTCAAGGTGAATAATTCTTTTACTATTTTCTCTCCTCTTCCAGAACCACCTCATAAGCGTCATTTCACTTCTCTAATGAAACTGAAATTTGCAAAATTAAAACATGTATTTAAGTGAAGTTGAAGTAATAATTAAATTATTCTTGATAAATTTAAATATCAAACAGAAATAAAATCAATGCAGCCTTTACTTTTTATCTCAGGCTATTTTGGTAACAATTTATTGCAACCATGTAAAATAAATGTAGAAAAATATAATAAATGTACCCATTTAAATAAATAAATGTAACCAAGTAATAAAATGTAAAAAAGAATATATGTAACCATGTAATAAATAAATGTAACCATGTAATAAATTAATGTAAAAAAATGTAACCATGTAATAAATAAGTAAATGTAAAAATGAAATAAATGTAACCATGAAATAAATAAATAAATTTAAAAAAGATATAAATTTAACCATGTAATAAATAAAAGTAACCATGTAATAAATAAATATAAAAAAGAAATTAATGTAACCATGTAATAAATACATGTAAAAAAGAAATAAATGTAACCATGTAATAAATAAATGTCAAAAAGAAATAGATGTTACTATGTAATAAATATATGTAAAAAAGAAATAAATTTAACCATGTAATAAATAAATATAACCATGTAATAAATATAAGTAATCATGTAATAAATAAATGTAACCATGTAATAAATGAATGTAAAAAAGAAATAAATGTAAAAAGGCTTAACTTATAATCGTGTATCATTTTTACTTTAATACTTTAAAGTATATTTTATATATTATATACATAGTATACTTTGATATTTTTATCACATTTTACTTATAATCGGAAAAAATATTAATATACATAATTAATTAAAATTCTGAGCAATATAGATTTTCGGAACTTCTCTTCATATTTCTGTACAATAAATTTTCCGAAATGATGTAGTAGATTTAGTTCCAAAGGACCGCACACAGGTATGTGGTTTTTTCATAGATTGATTTCCGGCACACTGACTTCAACTCTGGACTGGTTTCGCTTGGTTTCATCGTCTAAAGAGATATTTTTCCCAAAATATAGAGATTATTTTGGATTTCATCCCAAAAATTATTTATAATTATTTTGTAATTTATATAAAAAATACTTCGGAGCAGTTTTATGATGATTTTATTCTCATATGGGATGTATGAAACTGAAACAGTTTCTTAAAGCAAACGAACTGTATTTTACTTTCTCGCCTTAATATCGTAGGTATAAAGGAAAAGTAATTTGTTTGCAATAATTTGACTTATAAAGCATAAACCGGAAACCTTTGCAAGGAATGGACTGTTAAGCACGGAAACACGCATTCCGCAGCAATTCCGCCCGGCACGCGGACCACCGCGCTAGAATTTTCTAAATCATCTAACCTGGCATTTTTGTACACTTCTTGTCATGCTTAAAGTGCTTTGCAATAGTACGTCACACGGCTAAAATCAGTTGACAGCGTGAGAAAATAGAGTTGAGTAACCAATATGATTGGTCTGATTTGAAATTAAGGACGTGGTTTAACATCTAGGACTAACCTCATTGGCTCCCTCGAATTAGTTCCCCAGGTTGTCAACTGATGTTAGCCGTCTCGTACTCAAGATGTAAAAAAAATTTATAAGGTGATTTCAATTTGATGTAAACAAACCAAACGCATTCGGAGGTTATTACACAAGGATCTTAAATTAAGGGGATGACGCATTAAGGGACATTTCTAACCCCATGGAAGTTGTATGAGATAGAGAGCAAACCTACCTTTCCCTAGGTTATCATGAAAGAAGGCGTCAAATGCAGGTTATGTAGCAAGTTTGTCGAGTTTGCTTCTAAACTTTCTTCTGCGCTTCTCGTGATTGTTACATTTGCGGTGCTTGTTAAGTCATTTGTGGCTTTTTAATTTTAATTTTGGACTACACTTAGCCACTTTAGTGAGTGATAATTTAAGCGTGTTTTGTTATAACCTTCTCAAGCAATAAACAATGGGAAACCATTGAGAGGTAAGTTTGCCTCTAAAACTTAAGACCTGCGCTGTTATAAGAATTGTAAGCATGCGCAATTTGTACCAAGCATATGCAGTTGGTTTTTGACGTGTATTTTGTGTTGAATTCTCTCTATTTTTTGGTTTTCGATGGGTTCACTTTTTTATACGGCAGACCGTCTTAGTGCGCCATCCCCTGTTTACAAGATCCTTGTTATTACCTGACGTTTTTATCAATGACGTGTGACGTCATTGCAGGAATCTGTATAGGCGGTCATCATTGTAAATTTACTTTTTATTCCCGCAATTACGTCAATTCCGGACTATAAACCTAACATGTCAAAAAAATATTTCATTCATAAAAAACTCTCCAATTGAATCATCTTATAAAATGTATCAGCTTATTTAAAATATGAGCGCTAAGTGGATTTTTTTACCATAAGGATGTAAATAAAAAGTCTATCCACAAATAAATTTTAACCAATGTAATGTTGACAAAACCGGCTTTCAACCTAATACTGGTCATCCTCAGTTCCGGTAAGAAGAGCTAATTTTTCCTCTTGTGTCGAACTAAAATAAATATTATTCTCTGTTGATTTTTTTAGACAGATGATACTTATTAAATTAAAAGGCAATTATATGACATCCAACGTCTCATGGTATAACATTGTCCAGTCACTGTCAATAAGAATGTTAGAAGATGGATACTTAACTTTAACCAAAAATGGGTTAAACTTGCTGATCCACCTCACTCCTGTCTTTAGTATTTTACCCACACTCTACCTCTCTCAAAAACCTTACATTGCCTACCTCAACAATCCAACCCCTCAAACATCTCAGATTTCCTTAGCTCTACTTTGATGTTTTCTTGTCTAGATTAGTTTCGGTCTGGTGGTCGCTAGAGAGCAGTAAGGTAGTTAAGGCCCTTTAAAGCGATTACATCTTACAATACTTCTCGCTAAACGGGAGCTATTTACTTTTAACAATGACCTTTACAGACTTTATCAACTAAAACTGCTTTTCTGTAAACAAAGCCTATAACTGTGGAGAGACTTTTTATTCTTTCGTTCTATTATAACTACAAATAATATACAAGAAATAATATACGACAAATAATATATGATACAAAGAAAAATGTTTCATGTAAGATATTACTCTTATAATAGGATATCTTATGGTTTATGGAAAAAACTTAATAAGAACAAGTGCCAGTTTTCATTTTAAACATTTAAGTAATCCTATTTAGAGGCTTCTTTTGGACTAAAAGGCAGAAAATTGGAGTTGGAAAGAAACTATTATCATTTGGGTATTCAACAAAGATGATATGTTCAACACTGGAAGAAGAAAATCTGGGTGGCTTCTTGACATTTAGGCCCGTATTCACAATGATCAAAAGTTTAAAAAAAAATCTCTCCTAGGTTCTTCCTAGGTTGTTCCTAGGTTGTTCCTAGCTTTTTCCTAGCTTCTTCCTAGCTTTAGTGTCCATTTTAGAACATTTTAACCGTCCCTAGGGCTAGGAAGAGATCTCTCCTAGGTTTCTCCTAGCCTTTTCCTAACTTTGCACCTTAAATTCTAGGAAAAGGCTAGGAAAAAGCTAGGAACAACCTAGGAAGATCCAAGGTAGGTAGAGAGGTACCTTAAATCGTCCTAGATTGTCTCTAGTCATTTTTTTGTTCTATTTTAATAATTGTTTTTGAGCTTAAAATCCGTTTTGGGTAAACAAGATTGGTTCAGGGCGAATTGATTTAAATTTGTTACGGTTGACACCCCCAAAATTTTTATGTCAAATTTAAGGATAGGGGTGGGGGGGGGGGGTTGTGAAGAGAGAAATCAAAAATTTTTATTATTCTTTTTAGGTCAAAGTGAGCTAATTCTGTTTTTTTGAAAAAAAAATATAATTTTTTTAATTTGTTTAGGGGCGCTACCCTTAAAAATTATGAGAGAGGGGGGTCTAATAAAAAAAATCTGTTTTAGGTCAAAATGAGTAAAATGTTCAGAGATATTTCTGTATTTAAAATGTATTGCTCCAAACAACTTCTATTGACCTAAAACGGATTTTGAGCCAATAAAAAAATTTTTTTGGTTGTCACCCCCTTATAAATTTTGGGGGTGCTGCCCCAAAAAAATCAAAAATTTGTTTTATTGCTCCAAACAAATTCTATTGACCTGAAACGGATTTTGAGCCATTAAAAAATTTTTTTTTGGTTGGCTCCCTCTTATAAATTTTGAGGGTGTTGCCCCAAAAAAAATCAAAAATTTGTTTTATTGCTCCAAACAAATTCTATTGACCTGAAACGGATTTTGAGCCATTAAAAAATTTTTTTTGGTTGGCTCCCCCTTATAAATTTTGGGGGTGTTGCCCCCAAAAATCAAAAAATTTGTTTTATTGTTCCAAACAAATTCTATTGACCTGAAACGGATTTTGAGCCATTAAAACATTTTTTTTTTGGTTGGCTCCCCCTTATAAATTTTGGGGGTGTTGCCCCCAAAAAAAATCAAAAAATTTGTTTTATTGTTCCAAACAAATTCTATTGACCTGAAACGGATTTTGAGCCATTAAAAAAATTTTTTTGGTTGGCTCCCCCTTATAAAATTTTGGGGGTGTTGCCCCCAAAAAAAATCAAAAATTTGTTTTATTGTTCCAAACAAATTCTATTGACCTGAAACGGATTTTGAGCCATTAAAAAAATTTTTTGGTTGGCTCCCCTTATAAATTTTGGGGGTGTTGCCCCCAAAAATTTGTTTTTTTCCCTAAACAACTTCTTTTGACCTGAAACGGATTTTGCGCCAGTAAAAAAAATGTTTTTTTGGATGGGCCCCCTTATAAATTTTGGGGGTACCACACCCGGAAAAAATACAAAATAATTACCGGAATTTCATTTTATTAGTATCAAATGTTCAGAATATGACGCAAAGGTTTGCTCCAATATAATTTAAAGTTACTGTAAAAAATCACATATTGGTAATAGGATGACCATACATACCAGACGATTAACAACATAATAATTGGGTATTCAAACTTCCAGATGTCAACTTAGTGGGGTTGTAACGAATTTTATCGCGATAGCTCCACACGAACCTGAGTTAATCAAAGTGATGTATTGGTGAAATGCACCAGTGCAGGGTGAAATGCACCACTCTGTATATATCTTCTTCATGAGCACTATGTTAATCGTCGCGAAAGTGTGACGTCACAAAATACATATTGGCTCATATCAAAACAAAATGAAACAAAGGATCCTATTATTTATTTTTTGTGATCCTAAAGTGACCAATAGCATTGCTTTATTATGTAAACAAAGAAACGTTCTTCAACAAAACGTAACTTCCGTGACGTATTTATATTTGATATGGTCGATTATATACCCGAAGCAAATTTTTTACATTCCATTTACATTTTTAATTTTTTGTTAAGCTATAACAAATGTTTTTCCCTAAGCAATAGGCTTATGAATACTATAAAAAATACACACAGTTCACGACGTAAAGAAAATCGTGATCTCTACGTTCACAACGTATGAACTCAGAGATGTTTAATGCTTATTTGATTAGAAAGATCAGCTAAGTAACAATCATAACGGGGATAGTAAGCATTGTTTACATTATGTTGGTAGAGTATACATTATACTTATTGATGTATCTTCCCATTAAAATGGGGGATTCAAAACTCTGCCTTAACGTGGTAGTGTTGTATATTCCCATCTAGAATGAAGTAGAGCTGTTAACTGTTTTGAAAATCCCCGTTTTGAGCGACCGCCTTCTTGATTGCTAACCTTGCAATAAATGCTATCAAATATTATAAATGGAAAGTATCATAAACTTGATGAAACCTTATAAAATAAATAAAATAATACTCGTGCTGAGTATATTTTATTGAGTATATAATAATTACTGGAAAGTTCTAAACTAAACTAAATAATTACGGGCAAATTGGCTAACTTATAAAGGTAAACAAGACTGAAAAGTATATTATACATTTTGTTTGTTTTGTGTAGTTTTTAAACTGCTCACAATATCAACCGCTTTTAAAACGCCTAAAACGAACTAATTGCTACGTAAACTAATTTGACTTTACGTGATATGACTTTATAGATCATTGTGAAAAATGGAAGTACCAACTGTAGGGTTTATACAACCCTATAAATATGATGATTTATTTATGTCAAAATATAATAATTTCTCTATAAACTTACAATTAAAAAATGTGGCACCATACACTCTACGAAAGTTTAACCTGTTTTTATTATCACTAACAATGTTATTGTAAAAAACATTTAAATAGTACATTAATGACATATAATGATTTCTTCATAAGTGAAAATAAAATGCAAATCATTGTCTAGTTTCAAACCTTCACTGGGTCAAGGTCACGCACTTTCACATTAGATATACTTTAAAATAATCGGCAACTATAAATAAGTTGTTGTCATTACAAATTTACGTATTTTAAGGGAGTTTATTCTTTGCCAGGTTTTGTTTATAAATCATTTTGTTTATTTTTTGTAGATATATCTCAATATTATTAGTTTTTCAGTTCTCTACTAGGTAGCGCTAGTTGTCAAAAAATGTCAGTTTACGTAAAATTGAGGTTCAAATTATTGTAAAGATAAAGAATAAAATTAAGTTATAATTAACTCTAATGTAAGTTTTTATTCTATTTTTGTTATATTAACGTTTTAGCACGAAAAATTTACGTAAAATCATTCCTAGGGTTGATTTTTTAAAGCTAGGAGAAGGCTAGGAAGAAGCTAGGAACAACCTAGGAACAACCTAGGAGAGATTTCAAAAACTGATTCTGAATACCGCTAGGCCTAGGAGAAAGCTAGGAACAACCTAGGAGAAGGCTAGGAACAACCTAGGAGAGATTTTTTTAAAATGATTCTGAATACGGGCCTTAGTAAGTTTAGTCTAAAACTTACGGTAGGAGTTATCACTAGACACTGATGGCTAAATAGACATTTAGCAGTAATGAAAGTAACCAAGTGCAATGTGTAAAAACAATAAGGAAAGAACAGCCTTTCATTATTTGGCAACGTGTGAAGGGTTTGGAAGGCACAAGTTACAAAATTTTGAAGTAGCAGGACAATCTTACTTTCATCTATCGTAGCTCAAGGTTTTACAAGGATAAAGTAGTGGAGGTAAAGTGGTGGTTCATTTCGGGGTTGGTGAAAAGGGCCAAAAAGTGTTATCTATTCACCAGGCTAGACCTGCTCACTCTAACTGCTACTACTAGTACTCGTGGCTTCTACAGCTCATAGTAGGCTTGGGGCTTATTTCAAAAGCGTGTCTCTGCGTATACTCAGCATGATTTGCTGAAGCACGGCTCTATGAATATAGACAGTCAAAGTATGCTCAGCATGATTTGCTAAGCATATCAACGAAATGTTCAGAATCTTCGATAAATAGTGACGGAGAACTTCTCTCCAAAAAAGGTTCGGAGAAATAATGAAAGGAAAGAACTCTCTCCACAAAACAAAACTTTATTGACAAAGCGCTGTCAACTTAGCTAGAGGCCATCATCAGTGCAGAACCGTTAAGCTGTTAAAGAAGAAGAGAAGTGAGTCTATGATTTCTTACTAGGTATTAGAGTGAAAGCAAATCATGCTGAGCATACTTTGACTGTCTATATTCAGAGAGTCATGCTTCAGCAAACCATGCTAAGCATACGTTAACTGTTTATATTCAGAGAGTCATGCTTCAGCATATTATGCTGAGCATACTTTGACTTTTTATATTCAGAGAGTCATGCTTCATCAAATCATGCTGAGCATACTTTGACTGTCTATATTCAGAGAGTCATGCTTCAGTAAATCATGCTAAGCATACTTTAACTGTTTATATTCAGAGAGTCATGCTTCAGCAAATCATGCTGAGCATACTTTGACTGTCTATATTCAAAGAGTCATGCTTCAACAGATCATGCTGAGCATACTTTGACTGTATATTCAGAGAGCCATGCTTCAACAAATCATGCTAAGCATACTTTGAATAAAGAGAAGTGATTTTTTTCTTTCTTAAAATCGGTTTCGCACTGATGATGGCTTCTAGTTAGGATAAAAATGCTTTGCCAGTAAAGTTTTGTTTTGTGGAGAGACTTCTTTTCTTTCATTATTTCTGATAAACTCCATTCACGCTCATTCTACTGATGTAGGTTCGGAGAACTTCAATCGCAGGGAAAAAAGGTCCGTAAGTGTACGTAAAGTGTAAATTACTGCAAAACTAGATATGTTAACCAATAGTCCTTACGTTTATTTTAATTTCCACCTCATCTTTACCAAAAGTAACTAATATATGGACACAGTTTTAATCCGTATTTAAAGTTATTAAGAAATATTCCTAGGTACTCTGTTCCCATTTAAAAATTATTAATTTTAAAGAAAGGAATGCATATTTAATCAGAGATTTCAAACATTAATAATGCAAACTATTAGACGTTCTAATTTCGTCAACTCCACATGTTATACTATAATTTTTAACAAAACATACGCAAACAAATACGTAAATACTATAAATATACTTCGCATTTAAACATAAAAATTCACAACGGGTTGAGGCGCTTAATTTCGAATTTTTGGCAAATTTCAAAGAGATCAGGTAAAAATAATAATTTAGCCAATAATTCTTAAAAAATATTTGGCATGGTTTATTGGCAAGTGTTGAGTGAGATTGTTCCATAATTAGGACGAACCCCGCATTGTGCGGAATTATTGTTCCGATAAATGCCTTCTGTGGATTAAAATGGTTTAATATCCAATTTTAAATTAGAAAGTAATTACGCGATCAATTTTTACTTTGGCTAATTACATGTATTATGACATTTAATAGAAAAGTTTGTTTTTAACAAAGATCATTAACATTTGGTTTTTTAATCACTTTTATTATGGTCTTCTCAGCTCTTCCATTACCCCTTATAAAACTATTCTAATTTCCCCAGATATATGATATTTGTTGATAATATAATAGCTTCTTTAGGCAGTTATTTCCTACATAAATCAATATTCTTTCCACCAAAACATACAAAATTAATAGTGATCCAGAATAAACATTTTTTCCGTATTCTGTTATTATTACTTTCAGGGACACAAAACAACGAATGTTTGGAACGATGACTCTTTAACCTGTAGAGTGCACTATAAGATTATGCATACCTGAAGATCTTTCTTAGCATTACAGAACGATGCAGCATAATTTCTATTCCGAATAGAATTTAATTATAATTCAAGAGTTGATTTCCATTATATTCTAAAATCTATTATAGAGAATTATGTCAGAAAATGACAATAGGTTTCTTTGGACGATAAAAGTGGAGAGAGAAAACGATTCAAATCAATACCCATAATTTCATATATATATATATATATATATATATATATATATATATATATATATATTTTTATATATATATATATATATATATATATATATATATATATATATATATATATATATTATAATATATATATATATATATATATATATATATATATATATATATATATATATATATATATATAATATATATATATATATATATATATATATATATATATATATATATAATATATATATATATATACACCATGATACTTTGCAATTACTGATTAATAATATTGGAAATGTAATAAAATGTCTAACCTTTTAAGATCGATAAATTTCCAAAAAAAAACTAACCTGCAACAGACAAATTACAATTTATGTGATAAAAGTGTTTAGGTGATAAAAGACTGAGTTTGTACAAAGTTTCAACTCTCTAGCATAAATAAACTAGGAGCTAAGATGTTAACAGACATACACTCACTTGCAGACAGATAGGAGAAAACCCCTCAGGAGGTCTTTAAAACACATGAAACGGATAATTTCTGTTTCATCCCGGTTTTGGAATTTTTTCCAAACACAATACTTTTCCTAAATACCCACGGAATAAATGAGGAAGCTTTTTTAAAAAAATGATTTCATATATATTAAAGGGTTGTGATTTATACAAGAACTTAGACCTCTCAAGACCTCTGATTTCAACTAGTTAACTAATTCGACTAGTTTCTACATATTTTTTAAAATTAAAATTAAATTTTTGATAATAATTTAAATAAAATTAATATTTATAATTTATTTTATATTTATATATATAAATATTTTATATATTTTAAATATATATTTCATATTTATTAAAATATAAAATATATAAATATAATAATATAATAAATATAATAATATAATATAATAATAATAAAATAATAATAATAAATAATATTATAATAATAAATAATATATAAATAAATATATATAAATATTTTTATTTATTTATTATTTAAAATTAATATTAAATTAATATTTAAAATTAATAAAATTATAATTTGATAATAATTTTAATTTTAAAAAAATGTAGAAAAATTAAGCTCCATTTACTCAAATTTAATAAGGAACTCTTAAACTAACTCTAAAGCTTAGTTGTTATTATATATTACAAACTATAGGACATTTGTGTGATTAATCTGTTTTTATTTATATACTTTTTTATAAGTCCACAAAAAGAAACTTTTTAAATTTAATTATTTAGTGAAGAATAGTGCCGTACTTGTCAGCTTATTTCATTATAACTCTTAATTCAATATTATCGTAAGAAAAACGTATTATAGAAGACGACAATAATTTCTAAAGAAAAATAAATAATAAGATAGGGATTATGGGAATAAAAAAAAATATGGGACCCTCCTAAACAAGTTAAATGGAGCGGTATCAATTCTAATGCAGCGGCCTTCTCTCTGACTTCTATTAACTCTATAGGAAAAAAATAAAATTGATAAAGTTTTCCAGTTAATGGATGATTTATTAATAAAAGGTTAAGACGTTAATGACTGGAAGACGTCGGTGCTGTGAAATGTTCTGGAATTAGGGGAGATAGTGATAGGTGTCAGCCGTTAGAATATTAAAAAGATTAAGCCACTAGATTAGCCATATAAGAGAAGGACAAATGTAAGACGCTTGATTAGTGTTTAAACATGTCGCTATATTAGATATTAATAAGAATATAATGGTTCCAAAAGAGCTATTGTGTCCCTCATATTTAGTTTGCGGACTGTAAAAGTATTATATATATATATATATATATATATATATATATATATAATATATATATATAATATTGTATTTTTAAAATTACAGAGGTGGTAACAAAATTGCCCCGTCTTGGTAATAGTAACAAAACAATTATTGGCATATTAAAAAAAAGTTAAGAAATAAGGACAAACTACGAGTAAATGAGATAAGTGTCCAAGAATAAAACATAATTTCTTCTTAAAGATCGCTAACAATAAATTTTAATTTTTAACTTTATTTTATTTGGGCGCCTCTTCACAATTTTGCCCCTTCATTGGTGGCAAACTATTATACGAAGAAAAATTTACTAGCATAAAAAATTATTTATAAGAATTAAAATGAAGAACGCAAATAACCCATTATACTATTTATTTGTTGCTCTCTTTTAAAGATTTATCCATCATTTGGGCCAAACTATTAATGATAAAAAAATGCAAAAATTAAAATAGTAATTATTTCAGTCGTAGAATCGATATATGTATGAAAAAATATGGGGTCTAATTTGAAATTTTAGGTGTAGTATGGCTACACTGGGGCGCTGCGCCAAAAGGATCAATGCAAAAAATAAGCTTTACAAGACATAATGGAGATCCCTCAAGTTTCAAAAATTTATCTAATGCAATTCAGAAATTGGGGAAGACTTTTATGACACCCTGTATATCTATAGACATGCTCTACCACACTTAAAATTTTCTCTAGCAATCATAAAGACCTAAAAATATATTTCTTGTTTGTAAGTAATTATGACAGAAGACATTGCGTGCTTTGGGAAATAGCTCTAAACTCCTCAAATAAATAACCATGGTCTCTGCGTGTTAATAAAACAAATAGAAAAGAAAACCTTATTGTCCCTAACTATAAGGAAAGAAAATTTAACAAAGAAGTTTCTTTGGAAGCAATAAAAGCTATTTTATTTTAATTCAACTTTGATGAAAAGGGCGCACACCACCCTCTCATTTCCTTTTTAAACTTTTTCTCTGATCGAGGTAGAATAAGAAGTAATAAATGTCATAGTTGCTGTGAGCAGTGAGGTTTAAATGGAATTAAAAACTGTCAAGTTTGTCAACATTTTTATTCTGATTTAAATTAACTCGTCATTATAGCCAAAACTATTTATACCTAGCGTGTGATAACAGACTATAACACAGATAATAAGGTGCATTCAGAATACTGCGGTAGCGTTGCGTCCGTCCGTTGCGTGCGTAGCGGTCATTGCGATGCGGAAAATGATGGTTCTACAATAACAACGCTACGGTCGCAAAAACCGCTAACACAGCGCAATTTAGTTCCGAGTTTTGGAAACAATAATACATTACTTCTGAAGAAAAGGTTTTAGACGAGCTGAGTCTTTTAAGATTTTATTTAAATTTCTTCATTATTTCAATTTTTTAAAATCATGTATGATATTGGGAATTTTTAAAAAAATTTATATGGTCTAAGTTTAAATCTATATTTATTGGTCTAAATATTTTTTAACTGCCCAACCCGATCAAAACGACAAAGTATTATATTGTTCAGTTTTTTAAATTGTAATGGACTTGTTATAAAATATAATTAACAGTCTTGTTTTTTTAAAAAAAAAAATTTCAACTACGGGATCTCCTTGTTAAATACTATTTAGGCAGTAAAACTAATAAATAATGTATAACATTTTAGATCAATTATATTAAGATAAAATAAACTGATCAAGATAATAAAACTATAACATTCAAATTGGCTATTACAAGAATATTAAGAAATAAATTTGATTTAAGAATAAAAATATTAAAAAACAACTTTGAACTAATAAAAACTAAAAGGAAAAATTATACACTTTAAAAAGACACAGCACAAATAAAAGTAATAAAATAACAATATTGTGTTACAATAACAAGATAATATTCATTTTTTTAGATAAAAAACATAAATCTTTTATTAAAATCAAATTAAAACGACTTTAAGATTCAAAACCCAAACAAAACCGAAGTATTCTTCTCTAAATCGGAAAAGGGGGTGAGAAAAATTCTAAAACTTTGAAAAAGGTTTCTTTCGCGTCAGGTCTCTAAGATGTTTTGTAATCGATCAAATGCCTATCACTAGATCATTTATAAGGGTTTAGTAGGTTTGCAAAAAAATCCACTTTCTGCAACGCTACCGCAAGCTGTTTAAGAACGTCCCATACGGTTAGATATGTTGGAATTTGAGCTGTCACCGCACGCAACGGCCGGACGCATCGCTACCGCAGTATTGTGAATGCACCTATATTCGCGATTCAAAATCCGTAGCAGCGCCACTGTCGCTGATAATAAATTGATGACGAAAAGGTGATCAAAGATACGATATGTATACGGGTTTCCTATTATGTTTCCCTATTACTGACAATTTTACCTTTACATTTTTTCTTGAAGTGATTTATTTTAATTAATTTTAGGACGTTTAAACTCCTAAAGCACTATTCCATCAAAAAAACCCCTTTTACAAGGGTTGTCACAAGTTTTTAAAGAAACTGATAAGAGGGTGAAAAATCACAATATAGTGTTTTATTTTATTTATTGGTAATTAGTTTTACTTTTGAATAATTTTAGTTAACACAACCTTACGAAATTACTATTTTTCCATTAAATTGTTTAAATTAGTTGTAGCAAGTATTTAAATTAACTGATAAGATGATATTTCCCAACCTTTGTGTTTTATTTCATTTGTGTTACGAAGTCACTATTTGTGTAGTATTATATTTAATATTAAACAAACATTTGATTCGCAGTTTAATATAAACCCTTGTTTTATATTTATATTGGCTAATAGGAGCTTAAAAAACGGACAAATCCAAGTCTGTAGAGATATAAAAGCCTGATTCTATAATTAAAATCCTGGAATAATCAGTGTGTTATAATTATAATAATAATCATAAGTGTTTATCTAAGAAATATTGACACTTTTTATAGCACCCATGGTCGTTCTATTAATTTTAACTCAAATATCAAAAATTAAGTATCAATAAAGAAGACGAAATGCTAGGCTTTGCATCCAAAAAAATCGGCCGTAACATCGTAAATTTTTAATAATTTATGTAAATTATTTTTAATTTATGTAAATCTAATTTTTGTTTCTATCAATTCTTTATAAATCAATGATTTTCTTTTCGTTTATTTCGTTTAGAATTTATGTCGAGTCATTTGTTTCGATCAATGATCAATTAGTGTAAAATAAATTGACGGTGATTATTATTATATTACCATTATTCCTATTACTACCAGAAAGTTTTATTTAATAATGTTAGAATAATTTAAGTCTCCCTTAAGTTGTAATTTCTATTGTACCAATACAATTTTTTTAAAAAAATGTTTTACATTTTATAAATAACTCTAGCAAAGCAAAACCCCAGGTTTGTTTATTATGATTGTTTGTTTATGATACAAATTAATTAAACAACACCTTTTAACTTTGATTACTGGTAATTTTGTCCCATACATTGGTAATAATATTGATATATAGATCAAAACTGTGGTAAACAAAGAAGCTTTTCCGAAGGTCCGATAAAATTTTCTATTGTGTTTAAAAAATTTATTGAGCAACATTTTTTTAATATTTCGGAAAAATTTAACTCCTTTTAGTTTTTATTACCAATTAAACTGTTTTATGAAAAGAATGTATACTTTTTCTTTAGGAATTTTATTTGTCTTTCCAACGATATTCATAACTTTATATTATCTAAAACTTTAGAATTATGAAAACGATTTTCATAATTTGTGTAATCTATACTTAAGGAGTTAAAGCATGTTTTTCAAACCAACATACGCAATCCTAAAAAAAACTATGAAATTTGACCTTGTAGGGGAACGGTTGAGATCTGGCCCCTGGTCAATACCATGATTTTTGTAGGCCTTGGGCCATAGCATCACCCTATTCATTTTTTTACAAATATCACCGAACACCCTGTAATAGGTTTGTAAGTTTCAAAAGGTATTTTACAAGAATTTAATCAAAAGTATGCAATTAAAATATCTTTTGGATACTAAAATGTATAATAAATTAAAAACAAATATCACGTATACTTCTTCTAGTAATGATGTAGAAAATCTTAAAAAACCATGTAAATATCAGTTATAACATGCTGTGTTACTAGAATCTAAATAATTATGTATTATAATAATAACAAACACTAGAAGAAAAAAACATAAATTACAATATAAAACATAAAAGAAAGAAAGAAGTAAAATATAGACTCTAAAAAAGAACCAAATAGAGAAAACAAAGAATGTCGAGAAAATGAAATTTGGCTCCTATTCAAAATTTTTTTTACAAATCCATTGTCTGAGAAATAAATTAGAAAAAATGGAAAGAGGTTTGTCAAAGGCTAGTTGTCCAACAGACCCACTCACGCACTCAACAGTGAATGTTATTTTTTATATTTTTAAAATTTTAGAGGGGGGAGGGGTGGAAATTTTATAAAAATAAGTTGTAGAGGTCTATTAAGTGTTGAGACCGCTGACCTAGTACCTGTAGTAAACAAGCATATTAAGATGTTATTATAATAATAATAATGCTCGTTTAGAGCCTTGCGGCTCATCAGTGATAAACCCTGCGGGAACCACCTGGGATGGTAGTAGCAACCGTTGCGCTCAAAGTGTATTCTAAAGTTGGCGATAATTTATCTAAACAATAATTTTATATAAACTGAGAGCGTAACCTGGGATGCGAACCCCAGACCTCCGTGGATGTCAAAGGTCAGTGTAAAGACTAACGCTCAACGACCTAGGCCACGGAGGCGGTCGTAAGATGGTATTGAAGAAACAAATTCCAGGGTACCTCGGAACTCTTCCTCCGCATGTCGGATTTGCCACGCTCGTACTCACCACTTTAGACTCACTTCGCTCGTCCTCAGAATATAGGAATCACCAAATTTATATTTTTTACGTCTACGGACTCGCTTCGCAATATCGACGTTTTATTTGTAGGAATCACTATCCAGGTAATCCATCTTGCTCGATGTTGCTTAACATTCTTGAGAACTTACGTACACCGTCGAATTATAATTCCAATTTGATATTACCGAGTTGCCAAGCATGATGAAGGTAAATCGGTAAATGACAGAGCATCCCTGGTCTGCAATAAATTCTTCCCTTTATATTCATAGAAATTTTAAGAGAAGGGCAGAAAAAAATTAGGCTCTGCCGGCGCCCTAATGAGTTAGACGTAACAAAAAAATAGTGAGACATGAAGTTATGCCTATAAATGTTCCACACAATTATATTGTGTCAAGAAGTTCTGTCTATACAGAGAAATAAAACCCGGCACAACACGAAGAAACACTAACTATCTCAATTGGATATGAACCTAGTATAGTCTGACTTCTGGTAACATGGCTGACGAGGAAGTCACACCGATGAAGAAATGTAAGTGAAGAAAAGAATTTCTGTCTATACATAGAAATTAAACCCGGCACAACACGATGAAACTCAAACTATCTCAATTGGACTTGAACCTAGTATAGTCTGACTTGTGGTAACATGGCTGACGAGGAAGTCACATCGATGAAGAAATGTTAGTTGTAAGGCATTCGCTTAAATATAAGTTTTAACTTCTGGCGAAAACAACATTGATAGATAAAATGCTTTTAATCGTCAAGTCAAATCAGTGGCAATTTAAATTTCACGCTGAGCAATCTGTTGGCAAAAGAGTGCTTTAATTTTAACTCAAACAGGCGCTTAGTAGAGACGGTTTTGATGAGGGCATTATTTATTCGAATAATTTCTTTTTCCTGATTAACGCAGTGTTCACCAAAATACTTAAAAGTTTTTATGACTAAGTTTTTATGTTGTTAAGGCATCGCCATGTTTTCACTGTCCTCTGAAGTTACGAAACTCTAGGGTTCGCATCTCAGGTTTATGTTTATAAACGCTCTTAGTTCATTTTAGACAATTGTTGAAATGAATTATTGCTAACTTTAAATAAGAATTTGTGGGTAACAGTTGTCACTACCATCCTATATAGTTTAAGAGCCGGACCTGAAAAAATGTGACTCATTTTGTACTGCTTCAAACCAAATATTTCTGAAAATATACCATAAATATGGAGAAGAAAAAATAGTCTGCCTATCCAGAGTGGAGGATAGGCTGAAAATTTTCCTAAAAAGGAAAGAAACTGAAATCGCACCAATTTCAGTTTTCTTGAAATGAGTGGTTCCCTGTGGGTCGTGTGCAAAACACGAAGAGAACATTTTTAAAGATGATAAAATGTGCTAAAAAACAAGTGTTTAATCATCAAAATCCTGCAACCAAAGAAAGATATGGCTCTTTCAAAAACACAAAACAAATTTATGCAGAGTCAGCGAGTTTCTTTTGAAAAATATTGGATTTTGTGCATTTTTTGCCCATTACACAAATGTCATAATTTTAGTTGTAGTTATCCGATTTTAACAACAAAACACTCGTTATATAGGAAATTTTATCAACTTTAAAAATAGTTCATGTTTTGCATAAACTATTTTGGGAACCACTTATTACAAGAAAACTGGAATTTGTGCGATTTTTTAATATTTTGAGAGAGCGCATTCATATGAAGGGCTTCACTCTGGATAGGCAGACTATGCTTTTCCTTTATAATTTGAGGTATATTTTAAAAAAAAATTGGTTTGAAGTAGTGCAAAATGAGTCACATTTTTTAGGCCTGGCTCTTGGACTAATACGTTTATCCTGCAATAGTTGGATCATTAATTTCACTTAAATTACTATTTCCTCTCATTATCAAGCACAGTTTTTATTTGATGACTATGCATATTTATGTGTTTCTTATATTCAATAAATTCAACATAAATAACAACTGTTACATGACATTAAAAAAGTTTATAAACAGATTCTATAACCTTTACTACAACTATCAATTAAAAAAAAGAGAAATAATGTCTCGCTAATAACTAAATGTTTGCAAACTCAAAAAAGAGCATAATTTATACAGTAATGAGTTTTAGGGTCAGAATAGAATGCTAATGGTCCGTGTAATTTCTGGTTTTCATTGTTATTTTCCCGCGTGTAGCTCTATAAATTATTTAACGACAGGTGGGACAAAGAAAACCCAAATAATACAAGATATATTTATGTATGAGGACAAGACAAAGGCTGCCATACCATCGAATTTTCTTTGATACTTTTCATCAATAAATTTTTATGCGATGTTTAATTAGTTTTGTGCCTACATTTTTCAAATTTCAGTATTTATTGTGAATCCTCCATCGAATTAAAATAGAATTATGATTTCGAGCGGTTTGATAATGACTTAAATACAACAGTTGATTAATAGGACAATATGTATGTGTATATACATATATTAGAAATTTAGCTCTTTTTACAAAACTATTTATAAAAACTTATTTTTGTCTTAGACTTAATTTCATTATAAAATACAAACAAGAAATAAATTGAGAATAAAAATTTAAACGAAAAACTAGCCACGCACAAGCCTTAAGCTATGTGGCTAGCTAGATTTTAATAATAAACAAATAATATTGTAAATAGATGTAATAAACTTTTAGAGCCATTTGTATGATTACTCTTGTATATTACTCTGTAAATTATTTTTTAAATATTATTAAAATTATTATTATTATTGCTTTTTTAAGTTAATTTAATTAAGTTCTGTAGACTTCATGTCGAGAACAATGATGAAAAAGTACGATTCGATGACGATTGATGATAATTGATGTAATAATTAATGATGCTTTAGAACTTTACTTAAGCATGCGTATGCCTAATCGTTTGTTATATTTTATTTATAGTAATGTAAGACCCATTTTCTCACTTATTTCAGAATACCTTCCGTCTTGCAGACTGTGTACAAGCCCAGAAGCCGTCTTTCGAGACAACAATCATAAGAAAGTTCTTTGATCACTAGTAATGATGAATTTTTTAAATGAATATGAAGTAATTTTTATGATACGGATGCATTTACTATCCGAAGACATGTTGCAGTATAAATTTAGCGAACTGTATTTCTGAGAACGAGCGTAGCGAGTCTGAAGCAGAGAGGATGAGCGTAGTGAATCCGATGTAATAAGTAATGTTTCAAGGCACCCTGTATCCGATTTTTTCAATCTAGTTCAATAAATTATAAAATATTACATGACAAGTAACAAGTGCATGAATTTGCTAAAAGGAAATGTGCCCTCATACAACGCATTTTACTAACAATTTAACTTCGTCACAACATTACACCTATAACAAATAAAGTCTACTGGTTACATTTTATCCACTGGTTACATTTTTTAAATTCGAAATAACTAAACCAACAAAATTACAGGTTATATAAAAAGGAGGTCGACAGGTGAGTCAAATGTTTCCCAGGAGATTTTTTTCTCCATTAAGGGACATTTTTATTTTCCTTTCCTGCCGTTCGTAAATCAAACGATGCAGGAAAACTCGGACCAAGCTAGGTCGAAGCTCTCATTTTTCCTTTTTTCTACTCCATTGGTTTAAGAGTAAAAAGCCATCCCATGGAGTGTTTGAAAGTATATCCCTATTTTCTTGGTTAGATCAAACCTTTCCTTAGGACAAAGGCCTCTTTTTATAAGAGAAAAGAATCGTTTTCTCAAGTGGAAAATGTTAGGAAAGAAAAATATTACAAAATATAGAGTTTCTAGTAAAACTTTAGACATGATTTGAAAAATATATTCTTACTTATATTAATTTTTTATTTATTATTCATATTAAATGGATTTATGCTAAAACCAAATTAGTCAAGAGAGGAACCACATGCTCAAACACCTGTAAGTAAACCACATATTTGAGCCAAAAATGCATATCATCATTTAATTTCTCAACAATTTGCAAGTAGTAAGTCTTTTGTAATTACTTGTCGAGACGTTTAACTAATGACGTTGCATTTTAGAGAATTTATTTTAGAAGAAACCGCTAATAAGATGCCTTGCATGGTGGGCACAGTGCCCGGGAGTTTGGCAAATCCGTATCAGTCCATTACACGAAAAAATATGTGTAACGAAAACAATGTAAAAAATGAAAGATGTAAAAACTTTAACACATAGAAATCAAAGAACAGGACAATACGCGATGATCTACTACGAATAAGTACTTTAAAACGGTGAAGGTTAGGTGAACTGCGATTGGCGATCTTGTCTTCTGGGATCTTAAGGAGTTACTCGATATTGATGTTTAACTCCGAGCTCTGGATCTTTGACAAGATGAGTGTTGAGGCGCCACTCAAGGATCCATTACAACAGGGTGGAGCTGAAACACCTCCACCCTTGGTACAAATCCGTTGATTATAGACCAAATTCTTATTGTCGTCTGCAGCTTGGCATTCATTTTCAGCTTTTCATGGCCCTTACTTTCTCTGTTTTAAAGAGCTTTTTTCGCTAAAAAAAATTGATTCTCACAAGTTATGAACCACCATCCTTTGGTATTAGACCACTATTATCTTTAATCTGTCTAAATAAAGGGATAATTAATCACGTCTTATTCTTCTTTACCAATGTCTCTAGTCTCTTATATTTAATATTATTTTCCTAATGCACGTCTTTACACCATATGAAGAAAATATATAGGACATTTGGGTAAAAAATGAAAAAAATGCAATATCCTTTCCTTGATCTATTTACAAAGGATAACTAAATCAGTTTACCAACAACCTTATCTCAACCTTATAGTAGGAGGGTCAAACCAAACCTTTTTATATTCTCTCTGCATATTAATAAAACAACAGAAGAATATTAATAATATAATAATAGGATAAAATAACAGAATTAGTATTCTATTATTTTTCCCTTATTTCCATCCTTATTCTTTTATATTCCATTTTTTAAGCACCAGTTCCTTTTCTTTGGCCGCAACGCAGCTTGCCTAAAGTACATCTTTTGCTTCCCGTTCAGATGAAGTCGCTTGTGTATTTATGGTTGATTGGTAATAATTGTTAATTTATTATTATTTGTTGGCTTTTTTATGGCACATTGCCATGTACTTCGCAAAATACATGTCATTGTACTGAAAGACTTGGATAGCAGGCTAAGCGGAGATGGTGTAAGAGATCTCTTTTCCAACTATCCACCTACTCTTTAGCACTATTGTACCCAAGGGATATTGTGAATATCTTTGCCCCAGAGGTATACATATAAATTGAAATACATATGTATGTATGCCATTTGAAATACATCAGATGGTCTGATTGAGCTACTACCGGTCCTAATTGATCATCTACTTTAGCTTGTCATCTACTTTAAGACATTATACCTGGTTTTAACGCTATTTTAAGTTTTGAAATAGCTTATTTAACTTTTTTTGCCAGGACCGCGTGTCCGATCAACCTAATTGAAGTTTTCTGTGGTTAACATCAATTTTACAGGCAAATGCCAGGTTGATTCATCAAAAGTCAGTCGACAGACTGCTTAGGAAACCCTCTTTAACACTCCTGCAAAATCCCATTACAATACAAACCTATTCAAAACACCAAAAATTAAAATACCCAAACCAAAAAATTTGGAAATTTTTCCTTAACCCAAACAAATCCTCACACCCCAAAAATAACCGAATTTCATACCAAAATTAATAAATAAAATAAAAAAATAAAGAGGCACAAATCACCCCAAATCAATAAATAAAATATGGCTCCGGTTAACACAAAATAAAAATTGTATACTTTTGCCAATAAAGAACTTGCTTAAAAAAAACTTTTTTTTTTTTAGGTAGTACGTAATTGAGCACTTTATTGGACCGTTTTTAGGATGAGAAGCCAATCATTATTGTTTATAGGAGGTTATTTTAGTATTTTTCACCTCCGAGGACAATAATGAATGTAAAAAAACTCCTAGGACGTAAAAGTAATTCATATATTGCCGCCATTACTGTAATGTGCGTGTTCAAAAAAACAATCTTTAAACCCTTCATGAGATTTCTTTAAAAACGTTCATTTTGTTTCTGTTTTTGTTCGTAGACTAATATTTTTTCGTTTTTAAAAGGTGTTCTAATTGACAATTTTTTTGTGTTTATTTGTAAAGCTTTTAAAGCATTGCTTGTAAAGCATTTTTGAATAAAAGTGTGAAGCTATGAATGAATTTAATGACGACGATAATATAAAGTTAATTGGACGTTTGTTTTTTTCAATTAAGTATAGCGCAGTTTTTTAATGAGTGCTACCTCAAAAAAAATAGTGTATGCCATCCGGCTGAGAATGTCTTTATGTCTTGGCAATTTTTCCCCGACTCGCTTCGCTCGTCGGTAAATCTAATTGCCGTGACAAAAGACACACTTCTCAGTCTTATGGCATAAATAACTATTTTGTAGTTATAACATAGGACGAACATACAAAACTCCGTATAAGCTCCGTTTAAACGTCTAAATATCTCGTCATGTGCCAAGTTTCGCTTCCATTTGAGAAAGCCCTCGAGAGTTATCAAGCATTTGGGAATCTAATCTTGGGTCCTTATACTCGGCTTCTTAGAGGTCTCATTATTATTAATGTTTTATATTTATGATGTTATCAGTTTGAAACTGTTCATTAAGCTATGTTTCAAATATTTTGCACGAGTTTGGTAGCTTAAGTCGGACCAATCCGAATTCCTGTTTCTTTCGGATTGATTTTGGATTAGCCCAACTGCATGGAAACACCTAACCACACCAAAACCCATAATTTTGCCAACAGTGTGAGTAATAAATGCTATTAACCAAATTCTAATATTATCTATAGTCTTCTTAAGCTTTTAAGCATTTAAGTTTCGATCTATTAAAAAGAAGCGGTCATAGTGGTCGCGTATCATGTAAAGCGACTACAAAGTGGTTTTATAGTCGCTATATTTTTATCCGATAAGTAGATAAATGTATCAAGGGTTTAGTGGGTAAAAAAGATTGGAAACCACTAGCCTAGTCGGATTTGTAATTAAAATTATAGCAGTAATGAGAAAAGCTTGTTCAATCAATCAATTCCTTAAGTCACAACTCCCTAATTCACAATTCCCTGTCACAAATTCTTATGTCACAATTACCTATGTCACAACTCCTTATGTCATAATTCCCTATGTCACAAGTCCCTATAACACTCAATAACTCCCGTCCTAATTAAAAAAATATACATTTCGATTCATTCTTGTTACATTTGATAGATTAAAAATCTAGGGTCTCCTTTTATGATCATCAGCATATTTTCTGTTATTTCATCTTCATCACTTTTTCACGTTTCTAAAAAAATACTTATCTTAACAAAGAATAAATTGTATTAAAAAAGGGCATCTGAGTTACGGGTAAACAGTGGGAGATAAAAAAAAAGGAGGAAAAAAAAAAATGAAATTTAGTTCAAAATGAAAGGAAAGAGAAAGAAAAAGTAATTTCTTCATTTTCACCTAATTTTTCTCTGATTGTATTTTACTCCTTTTTTCTGCTACTTTTGCTCCTTACGGAAAATTATTTTTCTTCATTCTTTCTTATATTATATTTTGTGAATTTGTTGGTAAAAAAACTTACTTGAAAAATCTTATCCTAGTCAAAAGCATTAAATCGTCGTATACGTCATCAATTCCTATGATTTTGAGGCGCTGAATCAAATAAAACAGTTTTGTGAAACGAGCATGAGGTTTGAATTAAGTGGACAGAAAAAATATTAACTGAATAACACCCTGTTCAACCATTCAGAAGCCAGTATATTTTTAACGCTTTTCTTTACTCTCAACACGTTTTTTCATTTCTACTTTAAAGCAAGTAATTTCCCCTCTTAATCATTTTAGAGAAATAAAATTTATTTCTTAAACGAATTACATGTTTAAGAAATTACATGTTTTTTAAAAAGTAAAAAAAGTTAAATTTTATACTTTATTTAGAATGTTATAAGGCCAAAGTTATGTAAATATTATTTATAATTTATTGATAGCTTTGTTTCATAATTTTTGTATAACCATTTTTATATGTTGCATTCAATTTTACTTTTCGTCACATACCACCGAAAGTATATAGGAAAAGTATTGTGTTTATCATAAATAAACCGACATGTCACAATATAATTGTGCGAGAGCCACCTAGGAAATGTAACAAGCAAAATGCAATGCATTCAAATGCAATTCCTACATCTGGGAACTGTTCCATCTTTCGACAATCGTCATGGCTCGACAATCATTGATGGCTCGACATAATGTCATGTCCCACTGTTTCGCTACGTCTAACTTATCAGGGTGCCGACTGAGCCTAAAGTGTGTCAACTATTCTTGTTTTGCAAAACTTGGTAGTATCAAATGATAAACCGAGATGTCATCATAAGCATCTGTTTCACAATTTTATTACGTCACGAGCGGTTTTCATGATGCTTTCCGCCTGTCTGTCTGTGAGTGTGTATAACACTAGAGAGTTGAAACTTGGCGAAAAATCAGACAAGGTCTATGCCGCCTGGAAGGTAATCAATTTTAGACCACGATGAACTTATTTGCCGACATCAATTTTTAAAAATAAATCTTTAAAAAATCTATACCTCATCAATCAAGCTAGACATTGGATACAAATGTACATCTATACATGTGAATATATCTAGCATCTTGCATTTTGATATTGGATTATTCATAAAGATATATACTATAGGGGGCATGTCCTATCTTAATACTTGAGAGTCCTGATATATATATTTTTGGGACTCTAGAGGCACTGTGTAAACTCATTTTTTGCCCATTAAAATACTTGGAGTGCACACTTAACTGGAAACCTCATGTTAATGAGTTAGGAAGTAAACTTTCATCTATTTTATTTTTGCTACGTAAACTTTTAACTTTAGATCTAGATACCATAAGCTTGCCTACTATGCGCATTTTCATTCACGTATCTGTATTGTATTAAAGAATGGGACACCCCGTAGCCAACAGTATTTTTTATTTTGCAAAAAAAAGCTATCCGTAATCATGTAATAATGCTAACATGACGCTAAGTGCAAACAATATTTTATTGAAAATAAAATTTTAACTTTTCATTCAGCCTATATTTTTTCATAGTTGTTTGTTCGTTAAAAAGCAAGTATGATGAGGGGGGAGTTTAATTAAATACGAACCACAATTATGGCACTAGATATATTGCTAACATCAATATTCGCACTTGTAGGCTCAACAAATCACATCAGTCCCAAATTATAATGGAATAAGGTGTTTAATAAATTACCCGCTTCAATAGTTGAGCTTCCACCCCAGACTTACAAAAAAGCATTAAAGCATTGTTGCTTTAGGAAGCTTACCTTAGTATTCCACCTTAAATGTTAAGTGTTTCTCATGAAATAATTATAATTTTTTTTTGTTTTTAATCAATTTTGTTATCCAAGTTATGCTTTCTATGTGTATATGCAGTCTATGTGGTTATTTACAATCAATTTATTTTTATTGTTTATTTCATTTCGCTGTAAAATTTTGACGATTGAGAAACTTTGTAATAAAGTAACCTCAAGTATGTAAATAAATAAATGTAGATGAAGAATCCGACGTTTCGCTTCTACTGTGGGAGGTATCTTCCGGGATGTAGGAATCACATGGATAGAATGATCTACAAAACTGAACAGTGCTATACAAAAAGTTCAGTTTTGTAGAGCATCGTTTCTATCCATGATGTCCTACATCCCTGAAGATGCCTCCCACAGTAGAAGCGAAACGTCGGATTCTTCATCTACATTGACACGGTTCACACCGGAAGACCTAATCTCATGACAATAAACGCAGAAGCTTACTCAGTTTATTTTTAATTGATTGTCGAAAACATATGTTTATTGATAAGAAATTAAAAGTATATGAAAGTTTCTCGGCTAAAAACGTTATCTAAAACAGCACTATCATCGAACATGGCTTGAAAAAAAAATTCATAAAAATTTTGTTCTCTTAGCTTTAAGAAACACAAATCAAACCAAACCTTTATCTCCAGACAGTGTATAATATAAAGTTTATTGACTTGTTTTTAGGGAGCAAATATGCACTTTTCACTCCCAAAAAGAAAAAGTTACTTTTCATTCCTTGGGAGTAAAAAGTGTTTTTCATTATTCAGGTTAGAACCCATTATATGATTTTCTATTTTATGGTATCCTTTAAATTTATAAAGGGAACTAATCACTCTTGTAACACTTTCTGGGGGCGGCATCCCAGATTAATGAAAACGTCCGACCAAAAAAAAATTGTAATTGGCTCAAAATCCATAAAAAAGAAGTTGTTTGAAGCAAAACAATGTTTTGATTTTTCGGGGGGAAATTATTTCCCCTAAATTTATGAGGGGGCCGTGATAAAAACATCTCTGCACAGAGAAATAATATCCTTCTTTACTCCCTTGGGGCATAAATAACTATTATGTCACTATGAGTATTTCTTACAGTCAAAATAAAGCATATACAATTTTGCTTTAATCATGTCTACAATTATACAATAAGACTGCACTATTAAATTCCGGTGTCTCGCGTCATTCCACCCCCACAGTCATTCTGGCATTCAAACCATTGTACATTTCATTTAAAAAATACACATTTACACATCTTACTGTCTTTTAAACTTAATGACAACCAAGACTAAATACTGTGACATAAATTTGATCTCAATGTCTGCATACTTATATATGTACACACACACACACAACACACACACACACACACACAACATATATATATATATATAATATATATATATATTATATATATATATTCTTGAACACAAACTCAGTTCTACCTCGTAAACTATTTGGTTTCTATGCCAAAACTAAATTTCGATTCATTATGACAAATAAAATTTATTTTTTTTAATTTTGTTTCCTCACCTTCTAAATGAAGGGAAAGTTGGTTGCACGTATATTGCATTGGACAAAATACGTAACAGCTAAAATCAATAAATAACCCAAAAAATGGCACACTCCCACGTTTTTGTTTAAATGTCGACATTTCAGTACCTACGGCCTCGTTGTTTATATGTATGAATGATTGGATGGTGATGGATATGCACCTTTTTTTGAAACACACTAAACTAGGTTAAGAATATAATCCTATGAGGAAGAAAAAGAAAAATGGATTTTGGGGTTAAGCAATCACAGCGTATCAATGGCTTGTGAAACGCAAGCCAATTTTTTTGATACGCAAAAAATTTTGCGTATCAAAATTTTTGTACAAAGCTTCAACTCTCTAGCATAAATACACTAAAGAAGCTGCGATGATAACAAACACACACACACTCACCATTTATACTTTTCCTATATACCTATGGCATAAGTGAGAAAAAAAAAAAATTAAATAAATCGTCAGGAGTACGTGCTACACTCCTGACGAAGCCGCATGGCGAAAGCTTGAGCTACTCATCCTTTCCTTCTATATTTTTTAACCATCTGTAAGTAATTTTAATTGTTGTTTTAATCTTATGACTGTTTTCTATTTTCCTAATGTTTGTTCAAAATAATATATATATATATATATATATATATATATATATATAATATATATATATAATATATATATATATAAGATAGTTAGATAGATAAATAGATAGATAGAAGTTTTTCATATCGTATTTTTTCGTGATTAGGCTCATCTGAAACGGATTTTGAGCAACATTCACCATGACGCCTGTTTTATTTCGATTACTTTCAAAGGAAATTCCCTAAAAGCTTATTAAGTAAGCTAATTAAAAAAAATTGTAATTAATCGGAAAGTGTTCTATTTAAGTTGAAAATCGGTACAAGTGTAACGTGTAATTACACACTAAAGTTTCGTTTCAATACGGCAAGTAAATCTCTGATTTTTTGTTGTAATAAAAGTTAAGCAGCATAAATCGTGGTCAGTGCCTGGATGGGAGACCGCTGGAACTGAAACTGATAAATTTACTATCTGCGGACGAGCGAGGCGAGTCCGAAGACATGTCGCAGTATAAATTTAACTACTTGTTTATTTTGTGAACGATCGAAGCGAGTCCAAAGTAGGGAGGATTAGCATAGCGAATCCAAAGTGATGCAGAAAGTTATGAGGTACCCCGTACCCGATTTTATTAAAATAATGAGTTATATTGGTAGCCTAATTTGTCCGAAAGTCCTTGATCAAGTTCACATCCTTCCTCCAAATCGTTGTGTTGGTCGATTTCTTTATATTCGTGATCTATCCAATCTTAACCCTATTTGTCCGTTGTGTGTCCTCTCAACTCTTGCCCATTGACCCTACCAATGTCCATTCTCTCACTAGTGTCCTTAAAGTCGTTTCCTTAATGGGGGATCTTCAATGGTCAGTTTAGAAATTTTTATTCCTTCTATTTATTTCATTAAGAGTTTATCTATCTCCAAGATATTATTATTAATTTATGTTATTTATTTGTAAGTTGTTTTGACCCTTTTTTACCTCCAATGTTAGCAATTTTAATTCTTATTACATTCTAGTTTTTCTAAGAGAATTTCCAAAGGAAAACAAGTTTATTTTTAGTTCTATATCTTAGTCTTAATTACTGTGATATAATTAAAAGCTCGAATGTATCTGTGTCTTCTTTATAATGGTTTAGTGACTAGTGAATTTATTTTAAGTGTGTATTGATTTTGTTTAGTCTCTTTGTTATTAGTATTATTTTTAAGCCTTTAATTATTGTAAGTTGTTATAGTCTAATTTTCATAACTAGTCTCAATCAGATTTTAGTCTCTTTTATAAGTCATTTTTATGTTGTTTTTGTTATCTTTTACTTAAGTTTAGCTATGTAATTTCTATTATACCTGAGCGCCTTGTTTCGGAATTATCTGTTTGAGCTCATTTTAAAAATTGTATAAATAAATAAATAAATACAAAAAGGCCGCTATGCCAGCTCTAGGCTTGCACAGTCAGGAGGTATTTATCAAAATGAATCGCACATTTTGTAAGATTCAGCTTATATGGTAACGTATGTCCTTATACTTTTTTAACCTTTTGGTAGGGAAGCATCATTCCATACTTGGCAGCTTGTTTAAATTTAAAAAAAAATTAAAACCCCACGTTCATTGTCCAATACGACCAGTTATTAATTGTGAACACACGAACGGAATTTTTTTCAGTAAAATAACATTTTTTAATTTTTTTACATCCGTGAATAAACGTCTGTAGTTTGGAATTATTTCAAAATAAGACTGGCCTAAACCTTATACCGTCAGTTAATATTTATTTAAATTTTCTGTACTAGGTCAGTCATATCTGAAAATTTATGGGTCAACCCATAATGGGAAAAGATTTAAAATTTATAGCCAAGGGTTAAATTGAAAAAATCCAATATTTGAAACAATCAGACCGAAAACTACTTGGTATTTCCTCTTTCAATGGCTTTTCTTTATTTGCTTAATCTTATTTGATTTATAACGTTTTAGCGAATTTTCTTTGAAAATTTTCGCTCTTGAGGTGGTTTGTATGACGGGAGGTGGAACCAGTTGCGTGGCCATAAGCCGTTTCAGAGGTCTCTCTGTTAAGTTTTAAAAAACGTAACCTGTTCTGAGTTTTCGATAAGTTATAAGTTTCGATAATAAGTAACGATTTTCTGAGTCAGTTATTTTTAAAAATAGTTAAAATTAAGAGTTAACATAAGTACATTTTTCGCAAGGAAAAATGTACTTATTTTCGTTTTTTGGGGGGCTAAATTAATTAAAACTGGTCCTTACTTAATACGACCATTTAAAGAACTCAAAGCTAGGGTTCCCATGCTAGAACTTTAGTACTGGCGATATTTTTACATTAGCATATTTACATTATATAAGTTTAAACTTTTATACAATTTTAGCGCGTAGGTCCGAAACCTGGGCAAATATTTATCGAAAATTCGCTAAAAACTGAGCTTGAAATGCGTGCGGAAATTGCTGTGCCGCGCATTTAATAAGTATTGCTTTAGAAATTTCCACAGTTTTATTAAAATCTTAAATGTTTTAAAAATTACCTTGGCAGACATTTTGGATAAAAATATCATTTCCCGTCGTGAATTATTTAAAAAAACTTTTACCATGAGAGGAGTCGGGAAATTCTCTTCAAATTCATGATTTAAAGCTTTCCTATCTGACAGGTCGAGATGGTTTTTAACTGGATGGTTTATAGCGAGGATGGGGTTACCGGGGATAGCTAGGCCAGCGGCATATGCCGGCAAGCCAGCAGGACGATACCAGCAGGAAACCCCTAGAAAACTAACATCCGAACTACCTTCTTCCTATTTTTCACTTCACATTATATATTTATTAAATTTTTATTTTTAAAAAAAACTTGTAACACTATATTAAATTTTTAATCAGTCTGGATACGTTTTATTATAATGTAGATAGATTGTCTTACACAAAAAGTAATCTCTTATATTTCTTTTCTTTTTTTAATCTTTTGATGTGATGCTTTTTTATGTGTTCGAATTTAAAGAGTGCTACGATTTAGTTAAATTGTAATTTGCTTGTTCGCCTCGGGAGTTAAATACTTTGGTTCCCTCGGCTTACGTCTTAGGAACCAACTAACTGCTCAAGGAAATAACAGCATTCATTACTCCCTTGGTGCATAAATAACTATTATTATTACTATCGATAAAAAGTATAAACTTAATCTAGCCAACGATCTTCGGGTCTCCACTGCCGAAACGGGACCACAAGTGAAGTAAGTTTTATTAAATAATGATTGAGAACACGAGTACGGAAATGTAGTGGCTCGCTCAATTACTTCACTAAACTTCATAAGAAAATACATAAATGAAAATATTCTAAAATATTGGAGACACACTAACACACACACGCACGCACACATAGTACACAGCCCCATATTAAACACACCTGTTCATATTTTTACATCTAATTTAATACTCGGCACCAAAAAAATAAAAATATTCTAATTTCAAAAATAGGTTCTTTCAACTTTAAACTCATAGCCAGATAAATTTAACACGTTTAAATTTAAACATTTGATACTACTGTGTTTTATACTCATCATATTTCAATTTATATTGATTCTAACGTTTTATACTATTCATGATTTTATAAACATTAAATATCGCCATTGCGTGTTTTACAGTTACCATATATATTCATGAATAAACGATTAAAAAATAATATTGTTTTATAAATATTTGGCAATGCAGTTTACTCTCATCGTATTTCATTAAAAATTGTTTATACCTGTGGTTTTTATTCTCATCATATTTTTATAAACATTTTATTTTCGTGTTTTATACACAGCATATTTTACATAATCATTGCGAGATTATACTCAGTTTGCGAGATTTATACTCAGCATATTTACATAATCATTGTATACTACCGAGATTTATACTCAGCATATTTACATAATCATTTTATACTACCGAGATTTATACTCAGCATATTTACATAATCATTGTATACTACCGAGATTTATACTCAGCATATTACATATATCATTGTATACTACCGAGATTTATACTCCGCATATTTACATAATCATTGTATACTACCGAGATTTATACTCATCATATTTACATAATCATTTTATACTACCGAGATTTATACTCATCATATATACATAATCATTTGATACTACCGAGATTTATACTTATCATTTTTTTATAACTATTTATACTACCTTGTTTTACACTCATTATATTTTTATAAACCTTTGATACAACCGAGATCAATACTCATCATATTTTCAAAACTATTTGATCCTACCTTGCACCTTTCATATTCTTTATATATTCTTTTTTAATAATATGTGTTACACTCTTTATTTTTAATAAATATATACTGTATGTATTCGGTACTTCTTTTTAAACTTTGGAGTATCTCTGTTGTCCTTAGAGTTTCATGTTTAACCAGAGCTTAAAATAGTTTTCCTTCTGACTTGCAACACTATCTAAGCAATATCTAGGGTTTTATAACTTCAGATTAACTATAGCGTAGGAATAAATTCTATTAGATAATCATTTCACGTATAATAAGAAAACTACCACTATGTTTTTTATGTTTACGAATGCATTCGATAAGGGACTTTTAACCCCCTAAACGTTTTAAATGTCGAAATTATAAGAAGGCAATGAAATATATTCCAATTATTTATTTAAAGGCCTGAAATTAATAAACTATAAACTAATGACTGATAAACTAAACTGGAATAAAATATTCCCAAAAAATATTGTTTCCGTATTTTATGATTGAATGGCTTTTTGTTGTATTATTTACCTAAGATTTAATTAAACTTAAGTTATAACACTCAGAAAATGAGTTCACATGATCTGTAAGATATGATTTCTATTAATATTTTTACTGTTCCCTCTATTTATACTTTGGGATTGAATGACAAATGGATTGAATGACAAAATCTTAGCCCTTTAGTAAGAAGATTCTTCCTATATTTCCCATAGCAGGGGCCCTCAAACTGTCGTACAAGTACAACTGGTGGTACGCAAAAAAAATAACAATAAAGCAATGAAATAGGTATATTTCATTTCATTCGTAGGTACATATTCATTGGTACAAAACGCGTACCACCGTTTTGCGTTTTTATTTAATTTTTTGATATGAATATAATGAAAAATCATTTGTTATATTTTTAATTTTTTACTATTTTCCCAAAATCTATCAGTATTAGTGACTAGTAAGGTATAAATAAATACACAATATAATTGTGCGAGAGACACCAAGGAAATGTAACAAGCAAAATGCAATGCTACATCTGGGAACTGTTCCATCATTCGACATTCGTCATACTTGATGGCTCGACATAATGCCATGTCCCACTCTCGCACAATTATATTGTGTCAACTATTCATGTTTTGCAAAACTCGGTAGTATCAAAATGATATATGTTTTGCTTGCCATGCATGATGGCGGTAAGAGAGCACCGCTCGTCTCTGGTAAGTACTTCACATTATATTCTTCGGAATTAATTGAAGGTCAGAGTGAGTTCAGGCTCTGTCGGCGCCCTGATGACTTAGACGTAACGAAACAGAGTGGGACATGACATTATGTCGAGCCATCAAGTATGACGAATGTCGAATGATGGAACAGTTCCCAGATGTAGCATTGCATTTTGCTTGTTACATTTCCTTGGTGTCTCTCGCACAATTATATTGTGTCAACTATTCATGTTTTGCAAAACTCGGTAGTATCAAAATGATATATGTTTTGCTTGCCATGCATGATGGCGGTAAGAGAGCACCGCTCGTCTCTGGTAAGTACTTCACATTATATTCTTCGGAATTAATTGAAGGTCAGAGTGAGTTCAGGCTCTGTCGGCGCCCTGATGAGTTAGACGTAACGAAACAGAGTGGGACATGGCATTATGTCGAGCCATCAAGTATGACGAATGTCGAATGATGGAACAGTTCCCAGATGTAGCATTGCATTTTGCTTGTTACATTTCCTTGGTGTCTCTCGCACAATTATATTGTGTCAACTATTCATGTTTTGCAAAATCGGTAGTATCAAAATGATATATGTTTTGCTTGCCATGCATGATGGCGGTAAGAGAGCACGCTCGTCTCTGGTAAGTACTTCACATTATATTCTTCGGAATAATTGAAGGTCAGAGTGAGTTCAGGCTCTGTCGGCGCCCTGATGAGTTAGACGTAACGAAACAGAGTGGGACATGGCATTATGTCGAGCCATCAAGTATGACGAATGTCGAATGATGGAACAGTTCCCAGATGTAGCATTGCATTTTGCTTGTTACATTTCCTTGGTGTCTCTCGCACAATTATATTGTGTCAACTATTCATGTTTTGCAAAACTCGGTAGTATCAAAATGATATATGTTTTGCTTGTCATGCATGATGGCGGTAAGAGAGCACCGCTCGTCTCTGGTAAGTACTTCACATTATATTCTCGGAATTAATTGAAGGTCAGAGTGAGTTCAGGCTCTGTCGGCACCCTGATGAGTTAGACGTAACGAAACAGAGTGGGACATGGCATTATGTCGAGCCATCAAGTATGACGAATGTCGAATGATGGAATAGTTCTCAGATGTAGCATTGCATTTTGCTTGTTACATTTCCTTGGTGTCTCTCGCACAATTATATTGTGTCAACTATTCATGTTTTGCAAAACTGTAGTATCAAAATGATATATGTTTTGCTTGCCATGCATGATGGCGGTAAGAGAGCACCGCTCGTCTCTGGTAAGTACTTCACATTTATTCTTCGGAATTAATTGAAGGTCAGAGTGAGTTCAGGCTCTGTCGGCGCCCTGATGAGTTAGACGTAACGAAACAGAGTGGGACATGGCATTATGTCGAGCCATCAAGTATGACGAATGTCGAATGATGGAACAGTTCCCAGATGTAGCATTGCATTTTGCTTGTTACATTTCCTTGGTGTCTCTCGCACAATTATATTGTGTCAACTATTCATGTTTTGCAAAACTCGGTAGTATCAAAATGATATATGTTTTGCTTGCCATGCATGATGGCGTAAGAGAGCACGCTCGTCTCTGGTAAGTACTTCACATTATATTCTTCGGAATTAATTGAAGGTCAGAGTGAGTTCAGGCTCTGTCGGCGCCCTGATGAGTTAGACTTAACGAAACAGAGTGGGACATGACATTATGTCGAGCCATCAAGTATGACGAATGTCGAATGATGGAACAGTTCCCAGATGTAGCATTGCATTTTGCTTGTTACATTTCCTTGGTGTCTCTCGCACAATTATATTGTGTCAACTATTCATGTTTTGCAAAACTCGGTAGTATCAAAATGATATATGTTTTGCTTGCCATGCATGATGGCGGTAAGAGAGCACCGCTCGTCTCTGGTAAGTACTTCACATTATATTCTTCGGAATTAATTGAAGGTCAGAGTGAGTTCAGGCTCTGTCGGCGCCCTGATGAGTTAGACGTAACGAAACAGAGTGGGACATGCATTATGTCGAGCCATCAAGTATGACGAATGTCGAATGATGGAACAGTTCCCAGATGTAGCATTGCATTTTGCTTGTTACTTTTCCTTGGTGTCTCTCGCACAATTATATTGTGTCAACTATTCATGTTTTGCAAAACTCGGTAGTATCAAAATGATATATGTTTTGCTTGCCATGCATGATGGCGGTAAGAGAGCACCGCTCGTCTCTGGTAAGTACTTCACATTATATTCTTCGGAATTAATTGAAGGTCAGAGTGAGTTCAGGCTCTGTCGGCACCCTGATGAGTTAGACGTAACGAAACAGAGTGGGACATGACATTATGTCGAGCCATCAAGTATGACGAATGTCGAATGATGGAACAGTTCCCAGATGTAGCATTGCATTTTGCTTGTTACATTTCCTTGGTGTCTCTCGCACAATTATATTGTGTCAACTATTCATGTTTTGCAAAACTCGTAGTATCAAAATGATATATGTTTTGCTTGCCATGCATGATGGCGGTAAGAGAGCACCGCTCGTCTCTGGTAAGTACTTCACATTATATTCTTCGGAATTAATTGAAGGTCAGAGTGAGTTCAGGCTCTGTCGGCGCCCTGATGAGTTAGACGTAACGAAACAGGTAACGAAATGACATTATGTCGAGCCATCAAGTATGACGAATGTCGAATGATGGAACAGTTCCCAGATGTAGCATTGCATTTTGCTTGTTACATTTCCTTGGTGTCTCTCGCACAATTATATTGTGTCAACTATTCATGTTTTGCAAAACTCGGTAGTATCAAAATGATATATGTTTTGCTTGCCATGCATGATGGCGGTAAGAGAGCACCGCTCGTCTCTGGTAAGTACTTCACATTATATTCTTCGGAATTAATTGAAGGTCAGAGTGAGTTCAGGCTCTGTCGGCGCCCTGATGAGTTAGACGTAACGAAACAGAGTGGGACATGGCATTATGTCGAGCCATCAAGTATGACGAATGTCGAATGATGGAACAGTTCCCAGATGTAGCATTGCATTTTGCTTGTTACATTTCCTTGGTGTCTCTCGCACAATTATATTGTGTCAACTATTCATGTTTGCAAAACTCGGTAGTATCAAAATGATATATAAATAAATACCTTTATTTTTGTCTTGTCATCCTCATTGTAAAGTATCAATGGGTACAGCTCAGTTGTATCACCAATATACCTGATGATTCACCCTACTTAATGAATTAAAATTAATGAAATAAATACCTTAATTTATAAATAATTACCTTAATACGTATTTGTGTTCTTAAGCCAAAAATAAGGCATGTTTATTCTTGGCAAATTAAAACTTAAGCTTTAATTTTGAATTACAATGTCCTTATAGACTTTGGGCGCTTTTTCCAGCGATTTCATACAAAAATGTGTTAAGGACAAATTGTCTCGCAATCATCCCTAGAACCCAAAAAGACCTATAAAAGTGTACTTTCTAATTTACTTTTTTCAATTCGTTTATTAAATTCAGTGTTGAATGGGACACCCGAATATACCTATAAATAGGAATATACCTACACCACTAAATAGAAATTACCTTTCACAAAAAGTACCACAAGTTTCATTAAATTATGTTTAATTGTTCAAAATTTAAAGAGGACTTTTGATGGTCCACCCTGGACCTAAAGCCAAAAGATATTATAACACATGGTAGTACACCTAATATTAGGTTGGATGGTGAGAAAAAGTTTGAGATCCCCTGCCCTATAGTTTCACTAAAACACAAAATATGTTTTGCGGTTTGCACCAGCCACTTCTGACTTTTGTGCCAAGTTTCAGCTTTCGAGCGTGAACAGAAAGGAAGATATATGTGTGACACGACACATATACACAGAAAGACAAACAGCATGATAAAAACCAGTTAGTCCAGAGTCCCTGGCACTGACAATGCCATCTGGATTTTACGAATAATATTGATTATAAACGATACCATAATAAAGTTTGATTAATTCATTGAGTAGGGTGATCATCAGGAATACTGGTGATAGACCCGAGCTGTACCCAATGAAACCTGGTGATAGACCCGAGCTGTACCATTGACACTTCAGAATACTTGTGATAGACCCGAGCTGCACCCATTGACACTTCAGAATACTGGTGATAGACCCGAGCTGTACCCATTGACACTTCAGAATGAGGACGACAAGACACAACTCAACTAATAATTTATTAAGCTTCTTCGAAACACCAAATCCATCAGATCGCTGTGAAGTCCTTTTTATAAACATATTGTAACAATTTTATTTATAATTTAATATACTTAACTTACCGGTCAAATGAATCGGTTGGATCCGATTTTTCGTCGTTTCAAAACAAGCAATCCAAAATAAAAACTTAGATTGGTACGCCGTAAAATTTGTTTTATTACGTCAACATATTTTTAAAAAAAAGTTCACCCACGAAAAATTATCGTAAAGGATTGGTTAATTTTGATGTTACCCACGTGCTTAATACAGGGAAATGGGGAATTGCCGCAACTTCAGATGAGTACGGAAAACGAACTGAAAATCGTCGTGAAAATCCCGCTAAAACTCATCCCGTATTGTGGCGGTACCAAGCGGATTTCAAACAAACTACAATATTTTAAACAATATCTGTTTTCCACGTTCTGTCTGTTTCTATATTATTTTTAACTTAATTTCCCAAATGAGAAACTAACTTGCATAAAATTAATTATTAATTATCATATAATTAATATTCAAACTTCATAATATCCACATTTAATGAAATTATTAACGGACATGTATACATAATTTTTGAAAAATTAAACTTGCCAAAAGAAAACGTACCCCCAATAAAGCCAGGGAGAACGTTGCCATAGCGACACCTCCACCTTCTCTTATCTTTGAAGTTTTTTGTGGCTTTTTTCAAATTTTTAGCGAAATAATGATACATTTTTTTTTTACTGAATGTTATCTGCAAAAACTTATATTCTTTATGAAAGAGTTAATATTAATAATATAATACTTAATAACATTAACTGTTGTTATAAATATTATTAACTCTAAGATAAAAAATAATAGATACTAAACAAAAGTAGAGCATCACAGTTCTTACAATAATGATGTATTACTAGAGAGGCCTTATAGGTTAAATTTTGAAACATCGAAAAAGTAACCTGACCAACTCACTTATAAATACAATCAAATAATCAGTACAAAATTTCAGTAACTTAAATAGTAGAACGTTTAAAATACAAATCCAAAACACAAACAATGTGCGGGAAGCCGAAAACAGTTGATTAATTATAACCTTAACTCACTCTTAAAGGAGGTTTCAATGAGGTTACACAGAGCCCCAGAGAGGTCCAAAAAGAT
>JACMZG010001870.1:44082205-44092205 GCA_018340805.1 Microvelia longipes | reverse complement strand
AGAAATAAAATGCATGCTGCATGAACTTATAGTTAGAGCGAGGAAGATTGGTTTAAATATTAATGTTGAAAAAACAAAAATTATGTATATAAATTTGAACGAGGAAGAATTGTTAATAGAAAAAAGGAATATTGAAATAGTACAAGAGTTTATATATTTAGGTCAGATTATTGCTAAAAAAGATTGGATGAATAAAGAAGTAAAACGAAGAATTGGATTAGGATGGAAAGCATACAACTGTCATAGAAATTTGTTTAGATCAAATAATATAAATATAGAAACTAAAGTCAAGCTATGGAATAGTGTAGTAAGACCAGTTATAATGTATGGTAGTGAGACATGGTGTCTAACATTAAAAAATAATAATGATTTGAGAGTATGCGTAAGGAGGATGGAAAAAAGCATGCTAAATATCAGGAGGAATGAAAGAATAAGTAATAGAGAGATTAGGGAAAAAACTAATATGATAGACATTGGAAAGGAGCTAATAGGAAGGAAATGGAGATGGGCTGGCCATGTTATTAGAACTAATGATGGAAGGTGGACGAAAAAAATAATAGAATGGACACCGTTGGAATACAGGAGAAATAAAGGTAGACCCAATAGAAGATGGGACCATGAAATGAGAATGTGTTGTGGTGGTGTTACATGGAGAAGAGTAGCCCTAGAAAGAAAAGAATGGCAAAGAATGGAAAATGTTTACAAGGAAGTTTGGTTAGGAAAAGAATTTTAACAACCCCTTTTAATTATTTAAGTCGCATGATTATAGTTTAGCTTATGTTTATTAATACTTTTGCATGTTTTGTTTAATTTTCTGTTAATTTTAATAATACTTTAATTTACTTTATTTTTAGTTATTCTGCATGTTTTATTAAAAAAATTCCTAACTTTAAATAATTTAGTAATTATTACAAACTTAATAAAATTAAAAAAATTGTAATTAAAAATATAAAATAAATAATTGATCTAAATCAATAATATATTTTTTTATTATATGTAAAAATATATGAAATGAAAATGAACCTGTATAATAAAACAAAAAATAAATCTAATTATCTAGTTTAAAAATATTGCTAAAATTATTAAATTATTACTTAATGATTAGAAAATAATATGTTGTTTAACAAGTATAAGATAATTAATTAAGCCGAACCAGCCTTTATGGCAACCACAGCTTAGGCTGATTAATGTTGTTACATTACATAAAATTGTAAAATTATAATTGTAATCTAACATGTAATTCTAACATTAATAAATGGTTATTATTATATATTATTATATATATATATATATATATATATATATATATATATATATATATATATATATAATATATATAAATATATATATATATATATATATACAGGGTGTTTCATTAAAGTGTCCACCAAAGAAGGATGTTATTGTACTCTTTAAAGGGAACAAAAAATGTTCTATTATAAAAACTCGGATCTCCACGTTTTCCCACAAGGTCGAATTTAAATTTTTAAAAAAATATTTGACCTACATCATAAATTGTTTAATAGCGTTTAAACTGTTCAGCTAGAAAGGCGAAATTGGTCTCGTTAAAAAGCTGAGTAAATTTTCTAAAGAGCAAACTACTAATTATGTCAAATATTTTGGAACTACTGCCCAAAAATTTACATGAAAAATTATTTTTTTTTAAAAGTTAAATTTTATGGAATTTTTGTGGTTAGGGCATTAGAGGAAGTAAGAGATGAGCAAAAGTTCAGCCAAGAACGGAAAAAACTTTTCTTATGATTAGTCCTTTAAGTAAATGTAAATAATTTTATACATTCAATAGTCAAAAATGTAAGCTATTGTTGCTAGAAGTTGCAAAACTGATCATTTTGTCGTGTAAATGAGAAAATAATGTGTTATTTTTACAAAATATTTTTTTTTCGGAAAGTAAACTTATAATACGATTTTTAGAACTAGGGGTTAAAGTAAACATATTTGATTCTTCATACATTTTTCTACAACCACTATTTTTAAAGATTTTAATTATTTTATGTACATGTAATTAACATTGTAGAGATATGCAAAAATGCCAAAAAAATTACCAGTTTTTCCACCTTCTAGGAGAATGGCTTAACATTTTGACTATTGAATGTATGATGAAGTTTGGGTTTCTTAAAGGGTAATCATAAAAGAAGTTTTTTCCGTTCTTGGCTGAACTTTTGCTCATCTTTACTTCCTCTAATGCCCTATCACAAAAACTCCATAAAATTAACTTTTTGCAAAAAATAATTTTTCATGTTAAATTTTTGGGCAGTAGTTCCAAAATATTTGACATAGTTAGTAGTTTGCTCTTTAGAAAATTTACTCAGCTTTCTAACGAGGACCAATTTAGCTTTTCTAGCTTGAACAGTTTAAACGCTACTAACAATTTTATGATGTGAGGAAAATATTTTTTTTTAAATATTAAATTTGACCTTGTGGGAAAACGGTTGGAGATCCGAGTTTTTATTATAGGAACATTTTTTGTTCATTTTGAAGAGTACAATAACATCCTTCTTTTGGTGGACACTTTATATGAAAACACCCTGTATATTATACATACATATATATATAATATATATATATATTATATATATATATATATATAAATATATATTATATATATATATATATATATATATATATTATATATATATATATATGAGTTTGTAAAAAAAAACGTTTTTACAAACTCATATTGAGCACAAGATTACTAAAAAAATAATAGTTTGTGATAAAAACTAAATAATATTACTGCATAGGCTTCCGCGGTTATTGTCATTGAAGATGTAGTTCTTCGGTGGTGAACCGCGTCAATGTAGATGAAGAATGCCGACGTTTCGCTTTCACGTAGGGATGTTGGGACATCATGGAATGCTCTACAAAACTGAACCAGTTCAGTTTTGTCCTTACATCCCTGAAAATGCCCTCCCACAGTGGAAGCGAAACGTGGTTCTTCATCTACATTTGACGCGGGTCACCACCGGAAAGAACTACATCTTCATGATATAAACTAAGTTTTATATTAATAAAATGAACTTGTAACTCAATCTACCTAGGTTCAGACTTGGGTAGAAATTTAACAAGTAAATGTTACAAGTAATTCTAATAGACAAGCAAATGTGTTTATTAAATAGAAAAATACTATACAAATTATCCTTGATAACACTTGTACATTTGTCATTACAAGTGGTTTTTTTACAATTTTTGTAACTACAAGATTTGTACTTTTGTGAAACGGGCCCCTGAAATGTTTCTTCCCCTTCATATAAGTTCCTCGTTCCACACCAACTTAATTTCAATTTTCGTTTACAATACAGACTGAAACTACGTGAAAAACGTTGGCATTACTTTGACATAAGAAAAACGCGCAGTCGTTCCATTAAGTGATCTTTCAATAGCCGTCTTTACTTGCATTAGAACGATGGTTGTTGATTTGTATTTCTTTTGATAAGCTTATTAATCATTTTCATTTATTTTACTATTCTATTGTGAAAGGAGAAGTTAGTTCCCCAAACAGTTATGACATCTAAAACCACAATATATTCCGCAAATCTACAAATATTTCGGAGAAAAATTCAGATATGCTTTGTGTCGTAATGCATAGATAAATTGCGTGTAATTCATATGATATGTCATACCTACATCAATGTCTATTTCAATATATAAGGTATAGGGTAAGGGTCAACCTACACTGACCCCACGTGTAGGTTGACCCTAAAAGACCGTACTGACAGGGGTCCTCTCTACGCCATAGGAATTCCGAAGAAATGAAAACTCATATCATTTCTGTCAAGCCATTGATACTTAATAGAAATGTTTAACGTAACAAATATGATAAATCATATATTTTGCTCTACGAAGTCATCATATTAATCGTTTGGATGTCAGGGTTACTCGACGCTGAGAGTTGTACTATTCGGTCTTACTACGCTTAACTGCAGAAACTATGAATAATAAAAGAAAACATGTCTCTCCATAAAATAAAACTTGATGATGGCCTCTAGTTAGGTTGAAAGCACTTTGCAAATAAAGTTTTATTTTGTGGAGAGACTTCTTTTCTTTCATTATTTATAATGTACTCCATTCACGTTCACTATAGGGAGTCTACTCACTAAAGGAATTATAGAGGTTTTCTTATGTAACATATGTTTTTATTTTTAATTGTTTTAGAATTAAAAAATACGTATTTCCCTAGAGATCAGAACATTTTAATGTATGTCACGCATAGAAAATATTAGCAGGCTCAAAAAAGTCTTATATTATCACATTTCGGGCGAATGTAGTCGCTAAAATTTTTCAATTCAAGATCACGATTTAAGCTGGAATAAAGTTTTCTAAGAACGTAAAAGGAAATAGCGGAAACCTTAAGAAAACCCGTTTTACTGTGTTAAAATAACAGAAATATTTAGGCATATTTGAATAACACCTGTTATTCAAATATATATTTGTATACGGTCTTTCGTACTTAATATTTTTAGTAAAATATTATAAGAAAGAAATAACTCTACCTAATACGAAATGTAAATAAGGGACTCAAATTCGTCCCCGTTTGATTTCGAACAGGAAACCCAGATATAAATCCGGGTTACGTTAATAAAGATTGAAGCAACAACAAAATTCTTCACAAACAAGAGTATCTGATACTAAAGTTTCCGATTTACCAGCTTCTGCGGCATTTGGTGTATTGATGGACTTAAAAGATATAGAAAATTTATTAGAAGATTATATGGTTTAGCATAGAGCAATAATCCAAATAAGATTAATATATAATAAATATAAAATACAATAAATATAAATTACACTAAATAATAAGGTAAAGAGAAGTAATTCATTATAAAAAAATGTAAAGGTATTTAAATAATTATTAGATAGAAATAGAAAGAAAAATATTATTATTAATAAGATATAAATATAAAAGTAAAACATTCTACAACGAGTGAATATTCTACAAACTTATAGTACGACAGCGCTAAAATCAGTTGACAGCGCGGGAAATAGTGGTGAGGAACCAATAAAGATTAGCAAAATTGAAGTTAAGTGGGTGCGTTTAACATCCAGGACAACTTGGTTGGCTCCCTCCACGTTATTTTCCCACGTGTCAACTGATTTAAGCCGTGTCGTATTATAGTATTTTAACTTGTAAATATTCCATTTTCGACATCATTTGCATTTACATTCATATTTACTTAATCCATTTCAAAAATGCTAATATTGCAATATTATTTTGATTTAAATAATATTTTACGAAGATGGACGAGCGCTTGTTTAAAACAGAGCAACGTCAAAATTTATTAAATTCAAGTTTGGTCCCTTTATCAAGGAAAACATTTTCTGCCGCCATAAAATGTTACATCATATAGTTTTCAACGTCAAAAATATTACCTTGCTTAGTTTTCACATCAAATACTTTACCGTCAAACAACGTTTTATTTTTCAATTTAGAAAAACAATATTCATGTGCATTATATTACATACGCAGTAAATATTGTGTTACACATTTTTTTATATTAAATCAAAATACTTATTATTTTTTTATACAAAAGGTCTTACGAATATTAATAAAATACAATTGAGAAACTAAAACCAGCTACAACAAAGCATCTCAAAAACAAACAAAAGATATGTATTGGTTAGTGTATTTATATTAAGTTTTCAGTTGCACGAATTAAAAATCAAAAATCCGTACAGATTTAAAGTAAAAAAAATTGGGGTTAGGGGTACTAGAACTTTCCCCTATCACATCGGATTCGCTTGTTGATTCCTTCCTTCCTTTAGACTTGCTTTGCTCGTCCTCAGAATACTTGTCGCCAAATTATATGCTGTAGTGACGTTTCGATTTGACCAAATCTTAATTGTCTTGAACTGTCACAGATTTTGACTGTAAACAACTTAGTCAATGAAACCATTTAAGGTTCATGGAAATATGCTGGACTTGTCCTATTTAATTAAATTAAATGTTAACTTACGGCTAGAACTTGAGTGTATGAAGAGGGGTATGGTGAGTGGGGGAGAAGACAGTCAGGGGAGGCCGAAAGGTAGACAGAGAGGGGACCTCAGGGAGTGTTTCAGGAACATGGTACTAAAATGAGATACAGGGTAAATTCTCCTTTGAGTTATATTTCTAGGGTATCCACCTTAAGTAGGGTACCAATATTCCATTGTCAAATGCTTATCCTTATGTCTGTTTATTTCTATTGTAATAATTAATTAAACGTCTTGAACTTACTTATCTATATCTTTTTTGATCTTTGCTAACCTTTAGACATATAAGGTTATAATTTATGTAATTCATAATGTATATGTGAGAAGCCATGAGTATGCCAAAACTCGTGAAAGTGGCCCTCATAAGCTGCATCACGTCTGCAGTAAATACATCCGTTTCATTCTCAGCAGTGACACGCTCAATGTTGCATTAACTATTATGATCTTTATTAAAAATGAAACCTTGGTGTACTTATTTATTACGTAAAGGGTATATACTTGTTACAAATTCAAATCAATTTGATATTTTCCGGATTTTTACAATAAAAATTGAACTAATGCTGATAAGAAGATGAACTTGGGACATATGTTTATATGTCTTATATAAGACAGTTTATATTGCCTACATATGTGTTGGAATCTCAAAAGATCGCAAATTTTTCTTCGTGGGGGGTTAATGACGTCATACATTTTTTTCTAAACAGCACAACTAAACCTACAGAAAGGTTTTTATACAAAGTTTCAACTCCTTTTAGATAAAATATACTACGGTGTACGATATAAACAGACACAGGACACACATATACACAAGACAGATAACATTTTGCGCAAACCATTCAGGAGTCTTAAAACGGCTGATGAAACGGATAATTCCGGTTTCATCCGGTTTCGGATTTTTTTGCAACACATACTTTTCCTATATACCATAGAGTATAAATGGAAAAAGTAAAAAATCATTCAATAGTTTAAATAATAATTTAGGTAACAAAAATAAAAAATTCGAAGTACTTTATATACTTATTCGTGGAACATTTCATACCACGTGGTTTGGCTACGCTCATCATTATTACTTCGGATTCGCTTTGCTGTCCTCTAGAGTATAAAACTCACTAAATTTATACTGCCTTAGAAATAAATATAATTCGTTTTAATAAAACACCAACAACCACGTTCTCCACTAAACATTATCTATCAAATAAAAATAAAATTGACAGGCCGGCTTCTCGGGCAAATAGCCATCAACAAGTGCCTAAAACAAGCGAAAAATATAAACTTAAAAGATATCAAAGGTTAAAAAGTTACAGATTAAAAACTTTAATTCACTGACAAAAAATAATAAATAGTACCATTTAAAATAGTTTTTTTTGAGGTAGTACGTAATTGAGGCCTTAAAAACGCCTAAAACGCATAATTCCGTTTTTATCTTGGTTTTCGGATTTTTACTTATTATTTTTGAGGTAGTACGTAATTGAGCACTTTATTGGACCGTTTTTAGGATGAGAAGCCAATCATTATTGTTATAGGAGGTTATTTAGTATTTTTCAACCTCCGAGGACAATAATGAAATGTAAAAAACTCCTAGGACGTAAAAGTAATTCCATAATATTCCGCCATTACTGTAATGTGCGTGTTCAAAAACAATCTGTTGTTAAACCTTCATGAGTTTTCTTTAAAAACGTTCATTTTGTTTTCTGTTTTTGTTCGTAGACTATTTTTTCCGTTTTAAAGGCAAAAATTGTCAATTAGGTGTTCTTAATTGACAATTTTTGTGTGTTTATTTGTAAAAGGTTTACATTTTTGAGTAAAAGTGTGAAGCTATGGATGAATTAATGACGACGATTAATATGGAGTTACTTGGACTTTTTTTCAATTAAGTATATGCGCAGTTTAATGAGTGCATTTTTTGATTTTTTTTTAATGAGTGCTTTATTTAATGAGTGCTACTCAAAAAAATAGTGTATGCCATCCAACTGAGAATGTCTGTAAAATCCTTAATCTAGAATCTGGTAAATCTAATTGCCGTGACATAAGACACACTTCTCAGCCTTTGGCATAAATAACTATTTATTTTAAGTTTATTGATTTTCGCTTTGTTTTATGGCAACTGGTTGAATGGCTATTTGCCGAAAGGCGGCTCTGTCAATTTAATAGATAATGTTTAGTGAGAGGACGAGGTTGTTGGTGTAGTTATTGTGAAGTACTCCACGGGCCGCTTTTAAAAGTCATATATTCATTCGTTTTTATTCCCAGCAGTTACCCATCCAGGGCTTACCACAATCGATGCTGCTTAACTTTATTATTTAACAAAAACCGAAGATATACTAGCCGTTATAAGCAAAAATTAGATTAATCATTAATGTTTAAAGATAAACACTTTTATCAAAATTTCAACTAAATTAGATTATTTTAAGATTTTTAACAAATGTTCACTATTCATTAGTTAATACTAATGATAATATGAAAACTTATAAGCTATTTGTTTGGTCCGGTACAGGGTGCTGAATTTTCAAATCTATCAAAAATTTGCCGCGTTTTATGGAAAAGGGAGTCATTATTATAAATTTGAGGAAAATGAAAAATATTTTAAAATTAAAAACCAATCAAAAGATATAATTGTGTGTTCAAAAATGTAAGAAAGATAAATTTATACTTATACGGGAACCACTTATCAAATTGATGATAGTCATTACTCATTATTTTTTTTAACTTGACGATATGTACAATAAATTTAATTATTAATAAAAAGGAATGTAAAATTTTGGACACAGAAGTGTCCAAAAGAATGAGAAATGACCTGTAGGGAATATATCTTAAGGGTTTATAAAAGGGTGAAGGGCTATGAATTATTTTATAAGTAATTAAAGGGTGGTTGTGTATTATTATTGGTCAAAACATACTGGCGACTTTAAGATTCCCATATGCGGCCACAGATCTGGTCATAGAAATAGGTAAATCAACCTTAGGTATGCATAAGACCGAACAACCATAAAATAACCCAAGCGTAAACCATAGGGGAGGCCTAGGAATGTCTTTGTAGTTATCTGTAGACCTAAAAAGGGTTAAAAATTCAAAAAGGCCTCAGATATTAAAAGGAATCGTTAGAGAATATTTTAAGTTGGCTTTATAAGGCCCCAGGTATTTTTTTAACGAATTTTCGAAGAAAAAATGAGCTTAGGAGGTTGAGATCATGGATCTTAACCTCATTGGGTGGGGTGGAGTTTTTGGAAGGGGGGAGACTCAATGATTATTTATAATATATATATAATTATATATATATAATATATATATATACTATATATAATGTATGTATGTATGTTTTATTTTGTTCTAGAAAAATTCTATTGGGACCGATAATTTTGTATGCTTTTCATATCGAAATAAACTTGGTACCAAAAATCAACTTTGTTAATGCCCGAAACTATTGTTTAAGGAAATATGTATGACATCGTTGAAGCCATAACGATGTTCCAGGGTTTAAGATCGAGGCTAAAATATTTCTTACATGCCTAGTAATGTATGGTTTAAGAAATACGAAGTTACATTTATTATCCGTGTTAGTTCGTGTTATTGATTGACGCATGTAACATATTGGTAAAACAAACACGTGTTTGATTTTAAATATATTTTGGAAAATCGCTTAATCATGGCAGTATCCACTTATATATACATATTATATGACGGAAATTATAAAGTACAAACAACCATGTGGTGCGAGCGGCCACATGTTCGCGGAGGGATCAAAACTTACCTATGAATGAAAAAGAAAATCCAAAATTGATTTGTAAATTAATACACAGGACTAGCATATAACATACACAGTATAACTAAAAAAAAACAAAACAAAAACCATAACATTACATGAAAAACTTTTAGGGTGGGAATACTAAGTTATCAGCTAAAAGCTCGTTAACATAGTAAGCTTTCTCAAGCAAAAAATGTTTTAATTCTTTTTTTGAAAGTCTTGGGTGGTAGTTCAACTATTGATGCGGATAATTTATTATAGCACCTCATTTCA
>JACMZG010001870.1:44064705-44079705 GCA_018340805.1 Microvelia longipes | reverse complement strand
TGTTGTTTTTTCCCATTTCTTAAAAAAGCCTACCTGAAGAACTAAAGTAATTTTTGGTTCGCTGAATTCAAGTTTACCTAAATTTACGGAAGAATTCCTTCTCTCAGAAAAGTATTATTCTTTACAATAAAATGCAGCTTCTAAGATTTCTATTTTAGAAAAAAATAAAAGTCTGTCGGATATGATTTTTACGGTAGGAAATCGTTCAAGTAAAATAAACAGAGGAAGTAAAATGTACATTGAAAAATCTCCACTTCTGAGCCGAGGAAAAGAAAACAAGCTGCCAGATATGAATTTAAATTTCCATAAACCTAATTTAAAGTATAAATAAAAAACTCGGGTACGGGGTACCTCGGAACTTTTCCTCATTACATCGGATTCGCTACGGCTCATCCCCCTGCTTCAGATTCGCTTCGCTTGTTCTTAGAAATACAAGTCGTTAAATTTATACTTCAACACGTCTTCGGACTCGCTTCGCTCGTCTTTAGATAGTAAATGCATCCGTATCATCAACGGTCACCCATACAGCACTGACCACGCTCATTGCTCCTTGATTTAATTGATCAAAACAAAACATGGATATACTTTTCGTATTGAAACAAAACGTAGTGTACTTATTAATTAGGTAATAATACACAATTGTTCTAAATTTCAACTCAGTTGGACCATTATCCAATTTTATTAAAAAACGTACACAAGTTATTCAAAAAAATGTAACTAATGCTGATAATTAAATGAAACTTAGCACGTATGTTAGTCTTATCCATAGTCACATGTGTGCCGAATTTCAATCTGATCGCATAATTTTACTTCGTTTTATGATGTTTCTAAGTTTCTGCTGAGTCATTATTGGGGGTATGACGTCATAAAAAAATATTTTCCGAATAGCACAACTACAGTGGTAGACTGATTTTTGTACAAAGTTTCAATTCTCTAGCATAAATACACTGGGCGCTACGATGATAACCGACAAAGACACACACACACGTACAGACAGACAACTATTTATTACAAGAACCTATTTAATAAGTACCTTATAAATTTTTAAGTCTTTAGGGGAACTCAGATTCGGAAACTTAGAAAAACATTTAAGTACACCCTTAAATTCATATTTTAAAACATAATTACAACTCTATACTTCAAATTTAAAACGTAAAATATAAATTATATTTAATTGTTTTCCTAATTAGTTAAAAATTCAACAAAATTATATAAGAAAAAGTTAAAACAAAAAAAAGGAAAAAAAAGTCAGACGTATTAAGTTAATGACATTTTAATTGAAAAACTAAAATGAGCCAAAAGTAAAAAGTTAGGAACGAGATGTCAGAGTGGTTTGAGAATTCATGGTATATAATGGAGAAACGAGACAAATGTGTAATAATCCCTTTTTTCCACTTTTCCCTTTTATGACGTTATTAACAACATACGTTGTATGTATGTTGTTCTATTTGAATTTGACGTCAATTCTTATATCTAACTATAGATGAATTTTTCTAATGATTGCAATAAACTTAGATTAGTAGCTAAGCTACTAATTATTTGGTAATATGCAATTTTTCAAATTGCACCAAGGCTAACACTTTATCATTTGCCATAAATAGCATGAGTCGAATAATTTAAGAATTAATGAGCAGCAAAAAAATATTTTTGTAAAAAAACGTAAACCGTTGGATTTGCGTTGCCCAACGTGTTTTGCATGTTAAATAATGTTAATCGGTAAAAAAAAATCGTGGTGAATGGAACTTTGTAAAAATGTTTGCAATAACGCTTTGAATTTTGGAGCAAAATATTTGTCGGTATTGACGGTCGACTAATAAATTATTAATACGCATGAGAAGGGAGTTAAAGTACTAAAACATTTATATCCATTTAGGATTGTGACAGATGGTCTGTATTGGTGAGGGTGAGAGAGCCATTCATAAAATTACTAGAGCCTATTAAGACTTGTTCGTATACAATCGTAATTCTGAATATTGTCGAACTGCGGATAGTTTATTGTCACTATCTATTTATGGTATATCAATCAGGTTTCGACGCACGGATTGCGGGAGATTTCTACATTCTAATTGGTTCCCACCATCAAACCGGCGGGAATTCAAGGCAGATCCTCACAGCTACCAACTATGCCAAGATTCATTTCTCATGTTGAAGTGACGTCATAGAGGTATAAATATTACAAGGCGGTTTTTAGTAATTAAATTAAATTACTATGATTTAACTAACTTCAAGAGATTTTAAAAGATCGGGTACAGGGTACCTCGGAATTTCTTCTCATCATATCTGATTCACTCATCCTCTCTTCACCGGACTCGCTTTGTTCGCCCTCAGAATAAATTTGTCAAATGTATGCTGCAACACCTCTTAGGACTCGCTTCGCTCGTCCTCAGATATTAATTACATTCGTTTCATCCTCAACGGACACCCATACAGCACTGACACGCTCAATGCTTCTTAACTTTTATGATCCACTAAAAACCATAGATATACTTGTCATATTAAAATAAAAACTTGATGCCTATTTATTTCATAAAGGTATATAAAAAAAAATAAAAAATAAAAAATAAAATGCCCGTTTTTGGGCCTTATCGGCCCATCAGGGTATTTCACCCTGCGGGAACCACCTCAGGGGGTTGCATTACTACACTCTAAGAATTAATTAAAGTTGGCGAAATCATTTTAATACAAATACTATTCATAAATCTTAGAGCATAGCCCGGGCTGCGAACCCCGGACCTCCGGTGCCGAAATCGAACGCCAGAAAGGTATATAACTGTACCGAATTTCAACTCACTGTGTTCACTGTTTTCCAATTTTTTACAATTTTTTTAAAAAACGTACCGAAGTTAATTTATTAAAATTGAACTGATGCTGATAATAAAATGAAACTTGCCACACATGATAGTTTTATACATGGCTACATGCGTGCCAAATCTCAATTCGTTAGCATGATTTTTCCGTGTTTTATTATTCTTTGAAATTTTTCGCTGAGTCATAATTGCGGTCAATGACGTCATAAAATATTTCCGAATAGCACAACTGCAGCGGTAGACTGATTTTTGTACAAAGTTTCAACTCTCTATCATAAATACACTGGGTGCTACGATGATAACAGACACACACACAAACACACATACAGACCGACAACTTTGTTCAAATCACTCGGATAAATCCGGTGACATCCCGGTTTCGGATTTTTTTGCAAACACATTATAGTAAAAACAATAATTTATTGTCAATAAGTTTAATATTTAGATAAGTATCTATTTTGCAATTACCACAAACTCATAAACTACTTTGTAAACCCCAGTTACAAACCATTTTAGAAAAATTAGATTAAGAAAAATATTTTTTTTCTTATCCCATAGGACGGACATTTAAAAGAAACGCACTTCACCTTTAAAACTTAGAAAATAAACACTTGTTACGTTTTGTTAAAGTCGCACAATGTTCCATCTTTTGAAACAGCATTTAAAAAGAGATTTTAAAATACTAGTTTAAATAATTTTCTAAAAGACTTTTCCTGCTAAATAAAATCCTCAGTATCTTACCTAAAAACCTTTATAATCGTAATTTCAACCATCATTTAACAACTTCTATTGTTTTCCCGCAATTTTCAAGAAAAAAAAATGAAAATCCAACAGTAATATTTTTTATGAGTAAACTTTACCTCGGGGATATAACAGAACACTCCTGGACCGAACCAGAAAAGTTGTACGAACCGTCCAAATAAATTCAAAAGAGAAATGTTCAAGTTTTTAATACTTTTTCTTTGTAAAAAGTTAGTTTTATTAAGGCACAGGAAATTACTTTAACATTGCTCGGCCTTCTTAATTCAATGATACTAGGTAACTTTTTGTTGCTTATTAAACACCTGAGACTTAGTTTCTTGAATTATGAATAATGTTTTCCGTATCTTTTAAAACCCTCTCTTTTAGTCTAATTCCGTAATTAAATGTTTTGTCATTAACATGCATCCACCAGTGATAGTTCATAGAGAATTATGTAAACTAATCGGATAAAACAATCCAATAATTAAATGTTCAGTCATTAATATGCATATACCAGTGATAGTTTATAGGAATTATGTAAATTAATCAGATAAAATAATCCAATAATTAAATGTTCAGATAATATGCATATTACCAGTGATAGTTTATAGGGAATTATGTAAATTAATCAGATAAAAAATCCAATAATTAAATGTTCAGTCATTAATATGCATATACCAGTGATAGTTTATAGGGAATTATGTAAACTAATCAGATAAAATAATCCAATAATTAAATGTTTTGACATTAATATGCATATACCAGTGATAGTTTATAAAGAAATTATGTAAAAATCAAGATAAAATAATCCAATAAATTAAATGTTCAGTCATTAATATGCATATACCAGTGATATTTATAGGAATTATTAAACTATCAGATAAAATAATCCGTAAATTAAATGTTTTGTCATTAATATGCATATACCAGTGATAAGGTTGATTTAATTTTATGTAACATCTTTACTTTATTCTTAATAAATTTTAAACTAAGCCTGAAGAATGACTTAGCAGTAAAGTTATTTAATTAAGTAGTACTTGAAATAAATATCTCTTGAAGAGATGGACAAAATTTTACAAAAAAATAAGCCAGGAATATAAAGAACGACAATAAAATGAACTGAATAAAGAACTAACAGAACTTAACACTTTATCATCTGTAAATAGATTTTAAGGTGGAAGAATAAAAATGAAAAATTGAGTAAAAGGGTCGAACAGGTCTCATGTAAAGATTAACCCTATGATGGCTTTTCTCAAAATTCAACTACGCGAAAACCAAGGATTTTTTCCCCTCAAAAAATTATATTTTGGTTTCTTGCTAGAAAGGACAAGAAAAAGTTGACAAATGGCTTGGGGGCTTTGGTTGTGACGTTCCAATTTGTCAAGTTGTTGGGGGGATATCCTAATCTCAGCCTGGGGGCAGAAGAGAGAACACTAGAAGGCTCGGAAAACTAAAGATTTTTTTTAATTTGTAACCAAGTCAGGAACTTCATTTTCTTTTTTTTCTTGGTAAAAACTTATAAGGCTTTAGAAATCCATCAAATACAGGAAAAATTAAAAAAAATGTTTTTATGATAAAAAAAATGATCATACTAGACGAATTTCTTATCGCAGTTATTATATATACATAGGAAGTTTTTTGTAGAATATGGGCTGTCACTACTTTGCCAATTTTATATTTATTCAAATGTTTGTAGGTTATTCTATTTAATGACATAACGGTCATTCTATTTAATATGTTATATTTATTAACATCTTATGTCATGTTCATTTCAAGGTTATTATTTTTATTTTCAAATTTGTAGGTTATCTATTTAAATGAACATAACAATTCTATGTCATTTTCATTTTAAGGTTATTTCAATTTTATATTTATTCAAATGTTTGCAGGTTATTCTATTTAAATGACATAACAATTCTTATGTCATTTTCAAGGTCATTTCAATTTTATATTATTCAAATGTTTCAGGTTATTTTATTTAAATGACATATGTCAATGTAATATTCTTTCAGGTCTTCATTTCATATTTTTTCTTACTTCATGCATGTCATATTTTATAATATACTATTTCAATCTTTTCGGGTATATTCAACCACCGCTCAATTTGTATTGACGAATGCGCTTGACACAAGCTTATAAAAACATAGTTTTGTTAAGGTAAACATAGTTAGTTTTTTAATACTGAAGGATTTTATTACATTGAAAATACCTTAAACGACTAAAATACAAATATAAAATTTATAAATATGCTAACGTGTCATAAAAATTGTATTGTCATTCAGATAGAATACCCTGCAAAAATAGTAATAATAATAATGCCCGTTTAGAGACTTGCGACTCACCAAGGATAACCCTTGCGGGAACACCCACAGGTAGTAGTGGAAATGCTAAGCTCTAAGTGCAATCAAAAGTAGGAGATAATTTACTTAACAAAATCTTATATAAAAACTGAGAGCGTTACCTGGGAGCGAACCTCAGACCACCGGAGTGTCAGAGGTCATTATAAATACTGACGGTTTAACGACTTCGACCACAGAGGCGATAAAAAAATAAATATAAAATAAGATAATACATAATAACTTAGGCGCTTCATCGCCTACTCAACTTATACAATGTGTCCTAGATGAGTATATAATATTACTTTTACAGTAATATTATATAATAATTGTATCAGTCAATGAATTTATGTAGTAATGATAAGTAACCACAAAATTATGTTAATAATTAAATAATAATTAGTTATAGAATAATTAAGTAAAATATGTTGGAACGAACTCCAACTACCTATAGCAGAGGAACCACAGCAATATTGCATGTTTTGTTATATCTAGTATTACAATTATAGTAAAAATGTTTTTATGCAATATATGGTATGTATATATATTATAATATATATATATATATATATATATATAATATAATATATATATATATATATATATATATATATAATATTAAATTTCATAACACCGCACTGAACTTTGGTAATCGGTTATAATAAAATAACTTTTATTTTGGTAATAATAAATAAACAGACTACTTGGCCAACGTTTCGGTGACTATAATGTAGCCATTATTCAGTATAAAAGGTAAGACGCATTAATACTAGTTACTATTAATTTTAACAACTAGGTAGTAGTTAAAATTTGCCCAATCTCTTGTAATAAATAGAATTTTATAATAAATAAAATTTGAGAACACAGTCCGACCTGCAAATACCGGACCGGTATCTTATACAATCACGGGCATAAAGGATGACGAGATAAACAAAAAAATTCGCTAAAAAATTCAAAACAATAGAAATAAGAAAAAACTGTAGCGTAAGGAAACGTCAACTACAGTACTACAATAAAACAAGAAATGAGGACTTGGTTCTATTCTAGAACTCGCGTATTATTCTACTTGGACAAACCGGGGTTTCCTACCCTCCAACAAAACAAACACAATTTGTCTACAACAAGATGTAAAAGTCGAAAATAATGATTTCTTGATTTTATAACCATTTCTTTATGCTTTTACAATAAGAATGTTGTTTCCTAAGCGTTTTCAAATTGGAATTCTATTGAGGAAAAGTTTGAAAAAAAAATAATCAGCATAGCTTAAAAATTAGTGTATGTGTATAAGTATATTAATTAAAAAAATTTTACGTGATACCTCGGAAATTTTCCGCATCACATCGGATTCGCTACGCTCATCCTCTTTATTTCGCTCGTTCTCAGAATATACAAGTCGTTAAATTTATACTACAATTCGTCTCCGGACTCGCTTCGCTTGTCCTTAGATAGTAAATACATCCATTTCATTCCCAGCGATCCCCCGTCCAGGCACTGACAAGGTTCAATGCTGCTTAACTTTTATGATTCAGCAATAATAATGGATATACTTGTCGTATTGAATTCAAACTTAGTGTACGTATTTATTACATAAAGGTATATACACATGTACCGACTCAACTAGATTATTATCCAATTTTTTTAATTATTTTATAATAATAATAATTTTAAAAAACGACACAAAGTTAATGGATACAATTAAACTAATACTAATAATGAATGAAAAACTTAACAATGTTAGTCTTATATATAGCTACATGCATGCCAAATATACATCCGATCGCAACATTTTCCACGTTTTATGATCTTTCTAAATTTTTGCAAAGTCATTATTGCGGGTTAATTAAGTTATAAAAAAATATTTTCTAAACAACACAATTACGCCTATAGACTGATTTTTGTACATAGTTTCAACTCTCTAGCTTAATATACACCTGAGAACACTGCGATGATAACAAACATGGACACAATACAGACAGAACTTTGAAAACCTACTCATGAGGTCTTAAAAAGACCATGAAACGGATAATTCCGGATCATCCCGGTTTTGTATTTTTCGCAAACACAATTCATTTCCTATATACCTACGGTATAAATAAGGAAAAATAAAAAAAAATAAAATACTTCATATGTCTTTGAAATTCACAAATACATTGGTAGACACTATATACTTTAGTAAAACCTATATACTTGGTAAACACTAATACTTTGGTAAACACTTTGGTAAACACATACTTTGGTAAAACCTATATACTTTGGGTAAACACCTATAACTTGGTAAACACCTATATACTTTGGTAAAATACTATACTTGGTACTTGGTAAACACCTTTATATACTTTGGTAAACATCTACTATACTTTGGTAAAACCACTATAACTTTGGTAAACACCTATAACTTTGGTAAACACCATATACTATTGGTAAAAACACACCTATATACTTTGGTAAACACCTATATACTTTGTATATAACTTTATATCACTATTGGTGTAAACCTAATAATACTTCTGGTATAACACCACATACTTTGTAAACCTATAACTTTGGTAAAACTCCTACATACTTTGGTAAACACCTATAAATTTGGTAAAACATCTATTATACTTTTATATTATTTTAGCATCAGCTACCATAGAAGAACAAACTCAACTTAATGAATTATTTCGCAGTGATATAAATAATCTGAGTAAACCGTATATTCTGGAATTATTTATATGAGCAAAACTTTTCCTTTGTGTTTGCCCATGAGTTGCTGTTATAGTGTTATGCGGTTATTATTTGTGTTGTCATGACCGTAGCCTTCTGCTTGGTTTTATATTTGTATTACTTTTATTATTACTTGATTAATACTTGTAGCTAGTTCTATATATATATATCTATTTCTGCTACTATGTGTAGAAGCAATTTATTAAATTCAGTTTTTAGTGCAATGTATAGCTAAAGTTTCAGAAGCCTGTTTTTAAATTTTTTATTTTAATGTTGTAGTAATTTGATTCTGTATGTTAGATTTATTCATTATAGCTTCCTGAACTTTTAATTTTAGATTTTGTTATTGTTCGGTGTAGACTCTTGATAAAGAAATTAATTACAATTCGAAACGTTAAAAAGGAAGTATGTGGTGTTTCATTTGTAAGATTTGAAATATAATATTTAAATATGATAAATATATATATAATATAATATATATATATATATTACATATAATTATATATATAATGATATATAATGTATATATTATATGCTTTATAAATTATATATAATATTTATATAATATACATATATATATTAATATTTAATATATATATTATATATATATACATATATATATTATATAATATATACATATATATATATACATATATATATATATATAATATATATAAAATATATATATATATAATATAATATATATATATATATATAATATATATATCATTTAATATATATAAATATATTAATATAATATATAATATATATATGTATATAAGAGAGAGAGAGACAAACACATTTACCTAGACATATTCAAACAAACACACATGCTACCATTGTTTCATTAATCCTTTTCAATAATTCATGTTAACACTTGTATGAATAATGTGATTGACAAGACAAAGCGGCTCGCTCAGTCTAGCTTAAACTGCTTTAACAAATTCATTCTAAGTCATTGTTTTTATTCATATAATATTTGAAATCCCCTGAAGTTGTAAAACAAGGTAGTGTCATATTTTTGACGTTTGAAGTTAAAAGACAAGCATTTCTTGAAAGAGCTAAGCTGTTTTAAGTAAATTCCCTTTTAAAGGGTATTGTGAAAGTAATGCGCATTAAAAAATTTCAAGATTATTTAAGGTACTTAAATAGGCTTAGTGTCAACACTTGAAAATGTAAATATTTTTACTTTTTATACCTTTGGTATCAAATAAAATTTTAGAGCATAGCCCGGGCTGCGAATCCCGGACCTTCTGTGCCGAAATCGAGTGCCTATACGATCACGGCCCCGGAGACAGATTCCTCTCAGATATACCTTCGGTATAAATGAAAAAAGTATTATGAAAAGTACGAAACCGGAAGTTACCGATTTATCCGTTAAAGGTGTTTTCAAAGACCTCCTAAGTGGTTTTTTACAAAGTATCTGTCAGAGAGATCTTCTATAGTGTCTTCTATCATTGTATCTCCCAGTTTATTGATGCTAGAGAGGTGAAAGTTGGTACGTAAAATCATTAGGTCTAGAGTGCTATCCGGAAAAAACTTTTCCTGACGTTTTTGACCCGCAATGATGACTCAGCAAAAATTTAGAAAATTCATTACATGCGGAAAAATCGTTTTTGGTCTGTTTTAGATTTGGCACGCTTGTAGTAGTATATGAGGCCAATTTGTGTGCCAAGTTTCATCACATTATTAGCTTAGTTTAATTTTTTTTTAATGACTTGTTTATGTGTTTTACAAAATTGTAAAACATCGGAAAATAATCCAAATTTGTTACAAGTGTAATACTTTATGTGACAAGCGGCCACAGTCAGACGCGCGGCTACGTAGCTATCAAAAGGCGGAAGGCCTCTTTTATTGCTATAACCATGGACAGTAAGTTGATCCTACTTCCTCTATCTCATTAAATAGAGCTCCAACGGAATATTAATCTATCTCATAAATAGAGCTCCAACGGAATATCTGTGTACCTCATAAATAGAGCTCCAACGGAAATATTAATCTAATTCTCATAATAAGCTCAACGGAAATATCTGTCTAACTCATAAATAGCTCCAACGGAATAGTCTCTCATACATAGAGCCAAAGAAATATTTCTCTATTCATCTAGAGCTCTACGAATATTTCTCTTCTCATACATAGAGCATCCAACGAAATTTCTCTATCTCATACATTAGAGCTCCAACGAATATTCTCTATCTCTAATCAACATAGAGCTCCAACGGAATTATTTCTCTTTCTCATACATAAAGCTCCAATGGAATATTTCTATATATCATACATAGAGCTCCAACGGAATATTTCTCTATCTCATACATAGAGCTCCAACGGAATATTTCTCTATCTCATAGAGCTCCAAACGGAATATTTCTCTTTCCATACATAAGCTCTAACGGATCTATTCTCATACATAAAGCCCAACGGAATATTTTCTATTCAACATAAAGAACCAACGATATTTCGATATTTGTTATAGAACTCAAACGGAATAATTCATTATCTGTTTATAAGCTCACACGGAATATTCTCTATCCGTTTAGAGCTTAAAGGAAACTAAGCGTAAGAGATAGATTATTGAGCAAAGAAAGCTCGCACTTTTAAGGGAATTCCGCCCGCCTGCTTCCTGATTTTATTTATATCTAAGCGAAAACTCCAAAAAGATTATTTAGTAAGGTAACATGAAAATAGTATAAGCATTTTATAAAAATAAAAAATCATTCCAAACTGGAAAATTGATTAAAAACTTCAGATAAAATTGATATAGAATAATGTTACTTTAATTGGTATTAAAAAAAATATTGAAATCTTTTTTTCTACGTTAGACAAATATTAAAATTTATTGAATATAAATTTAACGATACACATNTGGTTTTATTAAACACTCAGCAGGTGTTTTTAAGTTATTATATTTGTTCTTTACGATATTTCTTCATTAATAGATATGTATGACACATATTTAAAATAATGTTTTGTTGTCAGGTTTGGCAGATTTTACGTGCACCAGTCAACCGGCTTTCGTGTTATCAGTGGAAATACATTTGTGTTTACGGTCCTGTGATACTCTATATTATAGTATTACTCTAAGGCTTCAAGGCTGTGATTTTTACCGACGATGCGACTATATCTAGACAAAACAACTCGATAAAAACTACTCGGGAGCAACATAATTATGTTTCTCATATACTAAGTAAAAATAAGGAAACAAAATAAAGATTTATGATTTGTACGGCCGGTCTTCATGGTGAAGTTTTTCATATCTTCATGTTTGCAATAGAAACAATCATAGAGATATATACTAGAGGGGGCATAGCTTATCTCATTACATTGAGAGAGCCTGAAACATCTTTTTTAGGGCTCTCAGGGGCTCTGTGTAGCCTCATTGAAACTTCCTCCAAGAGTGAGTTAAGGTTATTATAAATAAATTGTTTTTGGCTCCCCACACACAACGCTACGGCCGCAAAAAGCCGCTAACGCAGCGCACTCTTGTCCAAATTTCGGAAACAAAAATAATATTTTCTTACAAAGATTAAAAGATGAAGCAAAAGATTGTTTTGGACGAGCTGTGTCTTTTTATTAGATTGTCATATTTAATTTTAAATTTATTATATCAAATATTAATTTATTAATTATGTCTGAATAATAATGGGATTTTGAGGTAGTACGTAATCGAGCACTTTATTGGACCGTTTTTAGGATGAGAAGTCAATCATTATTGTTATAGGAGGTTATTTAGTACTTTTCAACTCCGAGGACAATAATGAATGTAAAAAATCTCCTAGGACGTAAAGTAATTCATATGTTGCCGCCATTACTGTAATGTAGCGTGTTCAAAAAAACAATCTGTGTTAAACTTTATAGTTTTTCTTTAAAACGTTCATTTTGTTCCTGTTTCGTTTTTAAAAGGTGTTCTAATTGACAATTTTTTGTGTGTTTATTTGTAAAGCTTTTACATTTTTGAGTAAAAGTGTTAAGCTATGGATGAATTCAATGACGACGATAATATGAAGTTAATTGGACGTTTGTTTTTTTTCAATTAAGAATGGAGCGCAGTTTAATGAGTGCTATTTTTTGAATTTTTTAATGAGTGCTTTATTTAATGAAGTGCTACCTCAAAAAAATAGTGTATGCCATCCGGCTGAGAATGTCTTTATGTCTTGGCAATTTTTCCCGACTCGCTTCGCTCGTCGGTAAATCTAATTGCCGTGACATAAAGACACACTTCTCAGCCTTATAGCATAAATAACTATTACTTATTTTAATTTCATACGTATAAGTTTAAAATATTTTTCATGATCGACCCGATCAAAACGGCAAAGTATTATCTTGTTCAGTTTATTATATAATATACTTGTTATTAAATGTAATTAATAGTCTTGTTTTTAAAAAAAAAAACATTTCAACTCCGGGATCGACTTGTTAAATACTATTTAGGCAATAAAACCAAGAGAACAGAAATAATGTATAATATTACATATGAATTACATTAAGATAAAAAAAACGGATCAAGATAATAAAACTATACCATTCAAATTGGCGAACACAGTGAACATTAGGAAATAAATTTGATTTAAGAATAGAAATATAAAAAAACAACTTTGAACTAATCAAAACTAAAAGGAAATACGGGCCTTCGGCCGTAGCCGCTACGAGGCCTCGGCGCTTCGCGCCTCGTCCTCTCCGCGGCGTCGGCCCACCGGGCCGCTTCGCGCCCGGGGCCTCCCTGTGGCCGCTTCGCGGCCACTTGTTGTTGTTTTGTATGATGTGTTGTTTCATTATTGTTCTTGTTACATGGCATTTTGCCATGTACCTAGCGAATTTTCACAGCCTCTCCACACAGGCCCGCTTTTGCGGGCCTGAGAGGCTTTCTCACAAATTTGATTTTACTAATTAAGATTTTATTAATACTTTATTATTAATAGTATGCTATAATATTAAAACTAACAAGCATTATAACAAAAATATATTCATGATTTATGTTTTTAAATAAAAATACCGTTCCGTCACTTAGGATCATAGATAAACAATATTAACATAGATGGCTCACTCAAAGATTTTAAAAAAAATAGTTGATGGGATGCAGGAGGCTCAAGTAGTACAGTCTAGTGGTGACAGCGTGAAACTGTCACATATTTTAATTTTTGGCATTTTATTTATTTATTTTTATTCAACCAAACAACATGCTGTTGAGGGTAATCAAGTCTTTCCATCCGCTTTTCAGCGCTAGAATCATGAGGAGTCGATGGATGAGTGATCCCAAGAAAGCTCTATAAAATTTTCGTATAAATTGGGTAAAAAGTGAAAAAAATTAATTTCTCACTCTTACTTCACCATTCTGTCGTCCCCCTTGGATTTGAACCTCTAATGTCAGAGTTTCATGTTTATTTGTTTCCTTTACTTATCCGTTTGCGCCAACCCGAGATGTTATAACCAGAATAGGAAATTAAATGTTAAATCTAAAAAACTAAAAATGAATTATTGTTATTTTTTTAAGAAACGATGGTGCTGCTTCGCGTGATGAAGGCCCCCCAGTTTTATTAAACAAAAATACATCGCGAATACTACAGCATACCATAGATCTTTGTTTACTTTATTTATTTTACTAAACGATTGGCAACTGTTGTTTTTTAAAAAAATACTACAGCACAATCTATTAGAGAATAGAGCAAATATATTTTTACTACTAGCGCTATTCAAGACTTTAGTGATGAGGCCCCCAACTTAAATCATAAACACAACTTGTCATTGAGTGTTCCTACTACACTCGGGAGTGAACCATCTATCTTAGGATTGTCTGATTGAGCTGAAACCAGTCGCAATCGTTTTAGAATGACTTCGACCATATAAAGACTACTTCGAGGTTCTTCGCTTTACGGGCCTGCTTTGCTCGGCGTGGTTTTAGTGGAAGCCATTTTTGTCCTGTCTCTCTGGGACAGCAGGCTTACCAGGGGAGCAAGAGGTAGAGGTCCATCTTTTATACTATATCCCCACCCACTAACACTACTAACCTAACAGATATCGTACAAGTCTTTGACCTAGATGTATACATATATACAACATTATATATATATGTATACTGTTTGCGCCATTTGTAATGGTTCGTTGAGCTGAAATTGGTCTTAATCGATTCAGCTAGCCGTCTACCTAAACACGAAATACCTTGTTTTAAAGCCATTTCAAGTTTCAAAAAAAAAAATTTTTCATGAGTCATAACTTGTTGATGACGTCATAAATTTTTATAAACAATAGGCTCGTAACTCCACAACATCTCGTGATTTGCAAAGTTTCGTTTCAATTTGACAACGCCTTCGAGAGTTATCGTTCGCCATACGAAGGGTAGAACTCTAACATATATTATATATATATATATATATATATATTATATATATATATATATATATATATATATATATATA
>JACMZG010001870.1:44047205-44062205 GCA_018340805.1 Microvelia longipes | reverse complement strand
GTTTTATAAGATTTTTTTTATAAGTTTTAATTTTAATGTCGTTGTTTTGTAGCTGTGATGGTAGTTTATTATATAGGTTAACAGCTCGGTATGTCCAATGCCTCTGAGCATAGATGTTCGGCAATTTTTTAAGGCGTAATAACCTTTTGCTAAACTTCTTGTATTGGCGTCATGTTCTATTTTTTGTAAATCATGTTTACCCTCACGAATATATACCAAGCATTATAATTTAAGCCTGTTCAAGAGTCATGATTGATAGTTTCTTAAATAAACCTTCAGTATGTTCAGTTGTTTGTTTATTTAGTATTATTCGTACAAATGCTTTCTGTCTGATAAATATTGGTTCTTTGACAGTGTCACATGCTGCTCCCATGCTAGCAGCCCATACTGTATTATAGAGTCAACTAATCCAAAATACAGTACTCGTTTTTGATGTACGTTTAATATATTTTTTAATTTCGAGATATACAAAAATTAATTTTCTTAGTTTAATATTAAGATTAGTAATGTGTGGTTTTCCAATTCAAGGAACTATCTATCATGACTCCTAGATACTTGACTGATTGTACCCACTCTATATGGGGGCATTGGCAGTTATTTAAGAATAGTGAACATTTAGTGTTGTGAACTCTAATTTATTTAATCAATCTTGTATCTAATCTCGGATCCATTATAAAGACGTTAATATTGGACAAGCTAATAAGGGGCTAGTATTGTGAATTATTAACTATTAATAAAGGGCTAATATTAACTATTAATATCAGTTAATAAGGGGCTTCGGCCTGTAGCCGCTATGCGACGTCGGTGGATCGCGCCTGGGCCAAACGATGATCGGTAATAAGTATAACTAATCGGTAAGTAAGTAATAACAAATAAGCACTTAAAAACGGAGAAATTAATAAATAAAAAAATAATGCGAAACTGCAGACGGTGATAAATGACAGGCTCTAACCTAAAGACTTACGTCAAAGAGGGTAAAAGAGACTTGGGGCGTAGAGGGTCAAAGGATCCTTTAAGTAAGGTTGAACAGACCTTTGCTGTCGAGTGGCGCCACAACAATCATCTGGCAACACACACAGCTTCGATGACTAAAACCTTAAAAAACTCTTAACTCTTATAAGAAACCTGAAGAAAAGATCATCAATTGAAGATAATTTAAGGCCTATGTAATTTAAACACTGGATTTAAGTAAAACTTATTGGATGCAGACGCTAACACAAACAATTATTATATATATATATATATATAATATATATATATATATATATATATTATATATATATATATATATATATATGCCTATGCTCAATTGGTTTTATTCAGCTGTAACCTGCCTCAATCGATTTAGCTTGCAATCTACCTGAGTAAGTACTATCTTCTTTAAAGCTTTTTAAAGTTTTGCTATTTTTTTTCATGTCATAATTTTTTTTACAAACATTGGGCTGCGTAAATTCCCCATCACTTGTCCAAATACTAAGACGTTTATTTCGATGTGAGGAAGTCTTTGAGAACTACTTTCTCGTCTTTTGAGAAACTTTTACACACACAACTACACAACAACATATATATATATATATATTATATATATATATATATATATATATATATATATATATATATATATATATATATATAATATATATATATATATATATTAAATAAGTGACTAGAGCTTATTAGAAATCTTTATTTTAAAAGCTTCAGGAACTTTCCTCTAGAAAGTTCATTGTCCCTTAAAGTATTTAGAGGGGTCTCTAAAAAGTAAATACATACGTTTCATTCTAGATATTCCAAAAACTCTATAAAACAATTAAACTGTAAACTGATGGAATTTGAGAAATAATCTCAATAATAGGAATTTCAATACGAAACTAGTACAGTTATTCCATCTGGAGATGTTTATTCCCCTTTATCGGGTTGAAATTTATTCTCTTCAATAACCATAACCAATTATGGCTTTAGATCTGGCTAGCTGTGTTAAAACGACCCTTTGCCACCTCCTCCGAGTCCTCCCTTCAGGGCTTATATTAACAAGGGTAGACTTGGGTGTATTAATTTCGATTAAACATTTATAGACGATAGTTACGTCACTATATCCTTAGTTGCAATCTTCGATTATAAACGAAGATATTGAATAAAGGGGATGACGAGCTAAGTCATTTGCCATATAACACAGTGACCCCGATAAGGATAAAAAATGTACTTTAATTTACTTGAGAATCTACCGGTTAATTGAAGTTGGTGGGTCTTTGGTAAAAATGAAGAGAAAGGGATAAAAATGAAGGGAAAGGCAGGGATTCTATCGTGGTGGATGTGACTGAAGCTGGTTGATTAAAAAGCAACTGCGGTGGTTCTAGGTAAGGTTTTATGGTTTGCTGGTTTTTTTGGGGGCTCCGACCAAAAAAAATTAGTATAAAATACAACAAAACGTATTAAAATAAGGATATGACAATAATTATATGACGTCAACATCTGGAGATAAAATTTTGTATGCACCTTGGGAGTAAAATGCTATTTTTCCCTTGCAATTTTTGGGAGTTAAAAACATAAATAACTCGGCTTCACCTCGGGAGGTTAATACTTTAGTTCCCTCGGCTTACGCTTAAGGAACCAATTAACTGCTCAGGGAAATAATAGCATTCTTTATTTTCTCATTCATTTATTTTCTTTTCTTTCCCTTGGTGCATAGATAACAATTGTTTATAGACCAAGAGCCCAGGGGTGTTTTGTTAATAAAAAGTGTAATGGCTGGAACCGGTCTCAATTTTTCGTAAATATCTTCCTGAACAAGGATCTGCAATTCTGCCGACTCGTATCGGATGGGTGTCCCAGGCAGAGCGCACTTTAGGGGTCAAATTTACCACCCAAGTTAATAAGAAGTGTAATGGCTGGAAACGGGTTTAATTTTTCGTAAATACCTTCCTGAACAAGGATCTGCAATTCTGCCGCCTCGTATCGGATGGGTGTCCCAGGCGGAACACATGGGACACCCATCCGATACGAGTCGGCAGAATTGCAGATCCTTGCTCAGGAAGGTATTTACGAAAAAAATTGAGACGGTTCCAGCCATTACACTTTTTATTAACAAAATACCCCTGGACTCTTGGTCTATTACATTAAGTTCTATATGTAAAATATAGTAATATTTTTGCATTAATTTCAGCCCAATCAGATTAATTTACAAGGTGTTTTCAATTTTTGACATTTTCTATAAGAAAAACTATACCCCCCCCCCCCCACGACCCAAACCTTACTAGCTTATTTTTCCTTAATAAATTCCCAATATTTCAAACAGCCTTATGGCTAAGATTAAACTGAAAAGAAGTGTTGTCTAATATGCAACAAAACAATATACTACTAAAACTGATCGTCATTACGATAAAATCTGAATTATGAAACATACGAAGTATGTATAAAAAACTACAAATGTTAATGTAATATACAAGATTTAAGGTTTTTTTTAAAGTTTTCTAGGTTGGTAGACACCCTGTTAAATAAGATTTCCGTTGAATAACAATAATTACTATTTCATAAATCATTACATCGTCTAAAAGTTTACTTAAGAAACTTAGTTTAAAAATATGGTTACAAAAAAATGTAAAAAGTTAAGAAGTTGGGTAATTAAAAGGGGTTAAACCTTACGCCTGTTAATTTAACACAACTTAATTAAAAATAAGTAATTACTCCTGCACCACCCTGCCCTCCTTCCGCCCCCCCACACTCCCCAAAAAATAAGGTAATTTATTTCTCATAAACAGAAGCAAGGAACAAGTAAGTATAATTTAATAGCTTATCGAAGAAAGGGGTTCAATTTAGTGGTGTTTTTCATTGAAAAACACCCCCGGTACTTGGATCCGCCCCACCTCACCTGGGAGCAGAATTTCGAGTAATTCCACAGAGTGGTTTGTAAAAGTGAAATATATCCACCCATATTTTTTGTCGGTTGTAAATTCTATTGCTCCCCCGTATTGTTAGTTTATTGTTTTGGTGTTTTTTTTACAAATAATGGTGTGAAAGTGAACTCGTTCTTCTGTTTCTTTAGATGAAATTAGAGATGAAACTTTGAGAAAACTTTGAAATTATAATCTACAAACTTTGAAATTATAATCTACAAACTTTGAAATTATAATCTACAAACTTTGAAATTATAATCTACAAACTTTGAAATTATAATCTACAAACTTTGAAAGTATAATCTACAAACTTTGAAATTATAATCTAAAAACTTTGAAATTATAATCTACAAACTTTGAAAGTATAATCTACAAAATTCGAAATTATAATCTACAAACTTTGAAATTATTCAATATTTTTTTACTACGCTGTGGAATGTTTTTAATGAAAAACCATCAACTCCGTCTTTTCCACAAGATTTTTACTTTATTAAGGCAGAACCGGCTTTCGGCTTACGCCATCATCAGTGCTTAACATAGCAATACAAACATATTATAACAAAATACATCCAAAAAATAAAAAAAGCTAATGACAAAGTTAAAACCCAAACCTAATGAAAATAAATATATATCTAATTATAATAAAAATAGATTCGCCTATAACACAAATATTTTAAAATTTTTAGTACAATCATAACTAGTGTAATCGAGTTGTAGAGGTTGTACGAGTTTAAAACTCGTACAACCTCTACAACTAGTGACACCGAGAAAAAAATCCTGCGCTTATTCTCAACTATAACATTCTTGACATAGCACAGCCTTTTACCCCAACTCAAAACATAAAGCGTTTGCTTCTTTAAAGTAAAAAACATTTTACAACCCCAATCCATATTTATACATAAATTCACGAAAAAATGTCCACAAACTAAACACAGAAGTAGATTTATTGTTGTTACTTGTAAAGGTGGAAGAAACATTATTTAACAATTATATTACGAAGGGCTGAAGGGCTCTCGTAGCTCTTGACCCCTTTGTCCCCCGTACTTGTCTTCCTTTGTTAACTTGAGTTATGTATTTCCGGGGGAATTTTAATTAATTATTCGCGGGTGCTTAGAAACAGGATGGAATGAAATTAATAATAAATTATTTATTATTTTAAATTAGAGCAGTAATTTTAAGTTTCGTTATTTCATATGTTTGGTATAATTCAGAATTATGAAAATTGATAATTTATAAGAGTTGGAGAACATGAATCAAAATAATTATTGAGCATGATTGGCCCCTATGAACATTCGCAACCATTAGAAACTTTTAATAAAGGTACCAACATAAAATCATAATTAATTTATCTACTTACGGCTGCAAAATTGCTTATTACCGAACTGTTTTTAAGCTGCAAAAGTATTAAACAAATAAATATATTTGTACCAAATTTTTAACTAAATTTGATTATTTTCTGTTTTTTATAATTTAATAAAGAACGTATACAAGTCAATCTATGAAGATTAAAATAATGGTAATAAGGAGATGAAACTTATCACATATGTTAGTCTTATAAATGGCTAAATGCGGGTCAAATTTTAATCGGAACGCATAATTTTTCTGTGTTTTATGATTTTTTAAAATTTTTGTTGTCATTATTGCAGGTAAATGACGTCATAAAAAGTTATTTTTCTAATAGCACAACTACAGCGGTAGACTGATTTTTGTACAACATTTCAACTCTCTAGCATAAATACACTGAGCGCTGTGATGATAACAGACACACATATACTCACACATACACAGACAACTTTGCGAAAACCACTTAGGAGGCCTTAAAAACGCCTAAAACGCATAATTCCGTTTTCATCTTGGTTTCGGACTTTTACTTATTATTTATTAGGGTTTCGAAGATAATCTTCGAAACCCTTGTACTTTCTGTCGAGCGTCTGTCCTTGGTCTGTCTGTCCGATTTCTCATCTCAGGAACTACAATAGCTAGGAAGTTGAAATTGGTATACATGTGTAACTATTTTTTTTTATGAGGGGAAATAAAAATTTGGTATTTAAACTTCTAATGGTTAACTTATTAGGGGTAGATAGGAATTTTATCTGAAACGGTGACATCCCGGTTTCGGATTTATTTGCAAACACAATACTTTTCCTGGTAGAAATGAGGAAGATTAAAAATAAATAAATTAAATGATATAGCAGGGCAAACAATTTTGACATATTTTAACATGGGTTTACGATTATTGCTGTCACCTTTGGGGACAACTCTGTCGCATGAGTGTTATGATAGATGAGAGGTTATGATAGTGCGAAAAATATAATCTTCCGGCCAGCACAACTAAACCTAATGTCTGATGTCGGTACCAAGTTTCAACTTTCTAGCATAAATACAGCGAGAGTTATGCGTGACACAGACAGGCAGGCAGCATGATAAAACCACTCAACGCCTTGAAAATGCCTGAAACGGACAATTATGATGAACGGAGATTTTTACGTTTAATACAATACTTTTTCCTTACACCTACGCAACTAGGTGAGGAAATGTAAAAATATAAAAGAAAAAATTAGGGAAAAAGAATATGGGATCGTTTAAAACCCAAGGGAAGAAGAGAAAGTTAACAAGTAAAAAATAATTAATGAGAGTAATAAGTCCTGTATAATACTTATGTCCAAGACTTTGGCCCTATCAAAGTACCTGCTTTCTTTCAACTTTTTAATTTATGTTTCAAAAAGGTACAAGGAAAAGCAAAAGGACAGACAGAGTATTTCCTTTGTAACGCCATTTTTAAAAGATTGTTACTAAAAAAATTAAGTAAAAAAGCGAGGTAGGAAAAAAAATTAGTTCAGATTGTAAGCTGTACTTTAACGTATACTCGTAATAATAAAATATTTGCTTAGAAACAGGATGGAGAGGTAATAATAAATTATGTATTATTTTAAATTAATGCAAAAATTTTAAGTTTGGTTTTTTGGCATTTTCTTCATTTATACCTTAGGTATACAGGAAAAGTATAGGGTTGCGAAGAGAAAAATCGAAACTGGGATGACAACAATATTATTTGTTTCAGGTCTTTTTAAGACCTTTTAAGTACTTGTCTGTTTGTATGTGTGTCTGTTTTTATACTTTCCTCATTTATACAAATAAGATAAGGTATATAAGTATATTCAAGCTTTTGAGGAGGAATTTTAGGAATTTTTAACTGTAGATCTTTGTTTAGAACTTAATTTAACTCAATAACATTGTTACCTTTTTGTTTTTAACGGTATTATTTGTCTGTTACTCTAGTTGTTGTCCAAACATCTAGTGTAAACCACCATGTAACTGTTTTTGTTTATTTAATATTTTAAGCCTTGAAAAAGATTAAATTATATCGAAAGCTCGGCAAAATTAGTTTTTTTTTGTATTAATTAGGACCTATTCCTCCTCAAAAGCTTGAATATTTAAAATAGAGGTCCCTATAAAAGTTTTTGTTATAAGTATAGGTATAAGTATAGGTATATAAGTATAGTAATAAGTATAGGTATAAAGTATTGTGTCTGCAAAAAAAATCGAACCCGAGATTTTTTTTTATAAATATGTATTTATTAAATAAATATACAATTAATATCATACAAAGATAAAATAATTAACTAATACTAAAAATGACACATACAATAATTATTATATTATAACTTAGCAAAAACACTTCCCTTCATCTTTATAAAAGTCCTGTGCTGATGGAGGGGGAATGAAACCAGAATTATCCGTTTCAGACGTATTTAAGGCCGCCTGAGGGGTTTTCGCAAAGTTGTCTGTCCTTATGAGTGTGTGTATATGTATGCGTGTGTGTGTGTATGCGTGTGTGTGTGTGTGTGTATGTGTGTGTATGTGTGCGTGTGTGTGTGTGTGTGTGTCAGTTATCATCTTAGCACCCAGTGTATTTATGCTATAAAGTTAAAAACTTTACAAAAACCAATCTATTGTTATAGATTGGCACAACCACGCTATAGTTGTGCTATTTAGAAAATATTTTTTATGACGTCACTAACCCACAATAATGACTCGAAATAATTGCGAAAAATCATACAACGTGGAAAAATTATGCGATAGGATTGAGATTTGGCACGCATGTGATTATGTATAAGACTAACATATGTGATAAGTTTCATCTCATTATTTATTATATTTATTTATTTATAATAAGGTGCTTAATATTAATATCATTAGCACCTCTACACATGACAAAAAAAAAAACAAATTTAAGTGTGAGCATGAATATATAGAGTAAATAGATTATGATATGATATAGAATGATATTGATTACATAGAGTCATAGGTACAAGTATGTAGACGCATTTTTAAGTAGATAGATACATAGTATTAGATAGATACAGTTAATTGATAAGGTTCTGGGTAGATAGATGTAGATATTTCCCTTGTTAAGTGTAATATTATGTGTATGTCAGATTATTATTGTTTAGTTATCATTGTACCTATTAGTTTATTTATTGATTTATATGTTAATTTATTTACTTATTTATTTATTTTTTGAGGTTATATTTCATTTATGAAGTCATTTTCGATAAGGTAATTAAACAAATTTTTGATATGTCGTTCTTCATCTCCAAGAATTTCAATCATGGTTTCTGGTATGGAGTTTAGCTCAAGTGATTGTTGAAGTCTGGTGCAATCCATCAGTATGCGCTTCACAGATGTCAAGTCATTACATAGTCGGCATTTTGGAAGTTCTTTGTCTCTTAAAAATAAGTAACTGTGCGTAAGTCTTGTATGTCCCAGTATTAGTCTAAGTACTGTTTCTTCATGTCTGTTTTCTCTACAAGATGTCTTCCACTCGCCTATTCCAGGTTTAATTCCCTGAAGCTTGTTATTATCACAGTTGTCCCATATGCATTGCCACTCATCGTCAATTTTTCTCTGAATTGCTTTTTCTATATCTCTAAATGAAATTAAAGTCCTGGTTTCTATACCATTTTGTATAGATGCTTTAGCTAACCGGTCTGCAACTTCATTTTCTTTAATACCAGCATGTCCTGGGATCCAGCAGAATTTGACTTTCAGTTCATGCTTTGTAATGGTTTCTCGGATTTCTATAACTGTTCTGTGTTGAACAAATAACTTTTCCAGTAAGAGCAACGAACTTGTAGAGTCAGTGAAGATGATGACTTCTTTCTTTCCATGGGTTTGGGCATGGTTTATGGCTTGTTTTATAGCTTCTAACTCAATGTTTGTAATTGAGCTACTAGGGCAGCCTTTAAACTGACCGTCTCTTCCTGAACTAGAAGTGTAAGCAAATCCAGTTCCCTGTATATCTTTAGACCCATCTGTATAAATGAATTCTGCTCGATTAAATTTTCTTTTTATTTTCATATGTTCTTGAGTTATTTCTGTTGTTTGGTGTTTAAATCTGTAGGGATGAAGTTGCTGGGGTCTGTTTGTTAGCCAAGGGCATAGTCTTGTTGGGTCATAGTGGATGGCAAGAGACACGTTAGGCAGTTGTTCTAATTGATATTTTTGCTTTAATTCCCTGAAGCGCTCTCCTAGAGGTTTCCTAAGCGTGGGATTTCTTTCAAATTTTCTGTTGTGTTTTGTATTAAATATTGTCTTTGTTACATGATGATTAGGGAATTGAAGCTTACGGACTGCATATTTTACTACTAAGACCTGTCGACGTAGAGAGAGAGGTAGTTCATTTGCTTCCACAAGAAGGCTAGATGTCGGGCTGGTTTTGAAGGCTCCTGTTGCAATTCTTATTCCAGCATTATGAATCGGATCTAATCTTTGAAGAATGGTTTCCTTAGCTGAACTATATACAACAGATCCGTAGTCAAGTTTTGACCTGATTATTTGTCTGTAAAGACGAAGCAAGGTTTTCCTATCTGCTCCCCATTTTTGAGCCTTTATTATCTTTAAGAGTTTTAAATCTCGACTGCATTTTGACTTTAATTCATCTACATGGTTATTCCAGTTTAGCTTCTCATCAAGTATTAGGCCTAGGTATTTAACTTGAGCGACCACTGGTATCCGTTGGCCAGCCAAGAGAAGTCTAGGAGTTTCTTTTCGTTTTCTTTTAGCAAACACTATAGCTTTTGTTTTCGATGAAGAGAAACATAGTCCAATTTTAGCTGCCCAGTCATTTAGCTTGTTGATGCATCTTTGAACTACTGATGTTGCGTCATGAAGCCTTTTAGTTCTAAATAGTACTGTAAAGTCGTCCACAAAAAAAGAGTGTTTCTACGTATGATGGCATTTCTTGTGCTGCACTGTGGACCGCTAGTAGAAATAGAGTCACACTAAGCACTGCTCCTTGTGGTACTCCATTTTCTTGATGATAAATATCCGAAAGTACTCTCCTACTCTTACTCTAAAAGTTCGCTTCGAAAGGAAATTTTGTAGATACTTTGCCAAATTGCCTTTGAAACCAAACTGTTTTAACTGTTTAAGAATTTGATACCTCCAAGTGCGGTCATATGCCTTCTCACAGTCGAAGAAGACCCCTAATGTTAGTTTACCTTCAGCGAATCCATTTTTCACGTAGGTATCTAGCGATACTAGATTGTCTTGAGTGGACTGATTTTTTCTAAATCCTAATTGTCGTGGCGATAGTAAGTTTCTTGTCTCCAGAACCCAAACAAGTCTTGAGTTGATGATTTTCTCAAGTAGTTTGCCCAGACAACTAGTCATTGCTATAGGTCGGTAAGATCCTTCTTCGCCCGGATCCTTTCCTGGTTTGGCTATTGGGATGAGAATGGCTTCTCTCCAGCTCTCTGGATATTCATTTTTCTCCCACACAGAGTTAAACAGGTCCAGTAAGTATTTGTGGAAAGATTTAGGTAAGTTTTTTTAACATTATATTATATATTCCGTCTGGTCCAGCTGAGGTGTTCTTTAGTGTCGAAAGTGCTGTTTCTAATTCCCAACGAGTAACTTTGCTATTGTATTCTTCTTTGTTGTCTGAATCAAAATTTATATTTTTTTTCTCTTCAGCCTCTTTAATTTTTTGAAAATTTTTGGAGTATGTATTAGTAGAGCTAACAGCTGCAAAATGCTGACCAAGGAGTTCTGATACTTGTTTTGGATCTGCTATAGCTTGCGATGTTTCTTTATTATTGGAGTTTCTTGGGTTGGGCGTTTACTCCACAGTACCTTAACCTTCCTCCATATTTCTGCTGAGTCGGTGTTTTCATTTAGAGATGAAATATATTTGCTCCATGACTCTTTCTTTGCTGCATAAAATTTTTTTACTTTTCCCACGGGCCTTTTTGTATTCTTCAAGGTTTTCCCTCGTAGGGTTAAAATTGAATCGCCACCAAGCTTTGCGTCTATCTCTAAGAGCTCTTCTACACTCATTAGACCACCATGGAACCTTCGGTCTTCCGTTTCCAAAGATGTATTGGGGTATTGCAGCTTTAGCTGCGTTTAGTAATGTGGTCGTTATAAAATCCAACATGGAGTCAACACTATCTCTTCTGTCTAGGTACATTTGTTGATTTATATTGTTCTATACATTTCCCAGTCCGCTTTTTTAAAACACCATCTTGGCTCGAGTTGAATTGAGTTTGGTTCTAATGAAGATATGGTCAAAAATAATGGGAAATGGTCACTGCCATACAAGTAAGGTGCTACCGTAAATTCAGATTTTCTTACTATTTGATTAGAACTAAGTACTAAGTCCAATGCATCATATTTACCAGTTCTTGAATCGAGATAAGTATTTTGGTTGTCGTTGTAAATGAATAAGTTTTCTTCGTCTATAAAGGTTTCAATTATTGTCCCTCGTTTGTCTGTTTTAGTTGAACCCCACATCAAGTTGTGGGCGTTAAAATCTCCTGCTATTACTTGGGGACCGGGTAATTGCTGGAGTATAGATTTTAGTTGCGTGTTAGTAACACTGTCTTCACCTGGTAAGTATACATTGCAGACTGTTATTGGGTTGGTAATTCCAATACGACAGGCCATGACTTGGAGGTTCGTGTTCATTGTTACTTGCTGACTTGGTAGATGTTTCGATACCAAAATAGCCAATCCGCCTTTCCAAGTTCCTTGGTGAGGATGGTATCTATACGTTTTGTAATCTGGTATATTAAATGATATATTTTCAGGTAGGTGTGTCTCCTGAAGCATAATTACTGAGGGCTTATTTTCCTTTATTAGTAATCTCAGATCCTCTTTTCGAGTTCTAACACCTTTACAATTCCAAGAGCATATCTTTAGTTTATAATACATTTGTTTTTATTTATTTATTTTTTTATGTATATATATTATTATAATTATTATTTATTTATTTCTTTATATATCAATTGAATATATTATTCAGAAATTATAGTGTTATTATAGAGATATTAAGCGAGTGTTTTTATTAAGTGTGTTTATAAGTGTTGTAAGTGAGTTTATTATTATGTGTATTTTATTATTAAGAATTTTTATAAAAGTTATTACATGAATTTATTAATAAGTGAAGTTGATTATTTTAATTTAAACGTTGTAGATATTTGTTAGATAGTTAATTAGGCTAAATGTTATTAGATACGTTAGATTCAAGAAATAAAAATAGCTATTGAACACAGATAAATAAATATATAGCTCACTACTATAATACTTAAATAAATATGCTTATTTAAGTATTGCCGTAGTTATTATTCTTTCTTCTTTTATTAGGTTCCTTACTGGTTGCTGAGCCTGTGCCAGAGTTAGCACTACACTCACTCGTGTCATCTTCTTCGTCTTCCCGGAACTTGTCGCGTTCCAGTCATTTGCCCACATCATTCTTCTTTCTTCTTGAGAGTTCAGAAATTTTTCTGGATCTTTTAAGAATGGTACACGAGGATCTGAGCTTTGCTTCTCAGTTTTGCTTTTCTTCCCCTTACTGTCGTTGGTACTGATAATATTGTTTTTAGCAGCGGGCTTTAGAGTTTTAATCTTTTTCTCTTCTTTATTTTCCTTTTCCTGTTTCCTTACTTCTTTCTTTTTTGGTTTAGCTGTCACACTTACGGTTGTAGTCTCAAGAGGTGGTAAGTCACACTGAATTCCCATATCTACAGTTTCCTTATGTTTCTTTTCAGTAAGACTAGCATTAGCATATGATTTAGCCTGACTTACTTGCATGGTTATTACCTTTCTTTTGGCTTCCATATAAGGAATGTTTTCTATTACTTTAGTTTCAGTTATCTTTTTCTCTAGGATCCATCTAGGGCAAGTCCTGTCGAAGGTCGAGTGACCCGCTCCACAGTTGGCACATTTTTTGGGATTTTGGCACACTTCTTCGTCTGCATGCTTCGTTTCCGAACATTCCGGACAGATAAATGTTTCACTAGGACAGTTTAGCTCGACATGATTAAATTTCAAACACTTTCTACATCTTGTAGGGAGCGGTACATATGGTCTAATAGGTACCGAGTAGTAGCCAATTTTAACCTTTTCCGGAAGGGTTGCTAAGGACATGGTCAACACATAAGAATTGGTCTTAAAGAGAGTACCGGTTCTTCTACTAGTAATTCTGTAGATATCAGTGACACCTTGGTATTTTAGGTTTTCTTTTATTTCCTCTAACGGTACCATATCTAAATCCGAAGATGTTATTACTCCACGTACAGTGTTCAGTGTTTTTGTGGGGTTCCACGGTTACGGGTAGATGGATATTTCGTGGCAAGTTCCTGCAGAGTTTTTCACCCTGTTCAGTGGAATTGGTTTGTACCAGTAGCGTTCCGTCTTTCAATTTTTTAACATTCTTTACGATGCCGCAAGAGTTAACGATTAGCTTGTCTATCAAAAAGGGGAAACTGAGCTAAAAGATGACCCATCTGCCCTTTTTACCACCAAAAATGACAAGTTAGCCCTAGGAATGACTAGAGCTGGTTCTGGGTTGCTCTTCCGTCCTCTCTTTTTACCTTTGAAATTGAATTCGTTTTGACAGTTCATGTCAACATTTGTAAAAGGTATATCATTTTGGCCCCCTGGATCGGGGGGCTTAAAACTAGACATAGCTTGAGCCTCACCTTATCTGTACAGCTTGTGAGACCAACTTCTACCTTATTTTTCCTCCTCCTTACTAGTTTTGATCACTAAAAGTATTTTCAAGAGAAACTTTAATTAATGACACCTTTCATCTCATTATTATTTCAATTTTTTATCGAATGACTTGTGTACATTTTTTTTAAAAATTGGGAAAAATTGGGAAATGATCCAATTAAGATGAAATTTAGTACAAGAGTATATTTTTACGTAATAATTAAGTACACTAAGTTTCGTCTCAATACGACAAGTAATCCATGATTTTTGTTATATCGTAAAAATTAAGGAGCATTGAGCGATGTCAGTGCTGTATGGGTGACCGCTGAGAATGATACGGATGCATTTACTATCTGAAGACGAGTAAAGAGGGTCCGAAGGCAAGTTGCAGAATAAATTTAACGGCTCGTACATTCTAAGGAAGAGCGAAGCGAGTTCAAAGCAGGGAGGATAAGCGTAGCGAATCTGATGTAATGAGGAAAAGTTCCGAGGTGCCCCGTACCCGATTTTTTTCTTTTTCTTTCAGTAGTAACACTACTAAAAGGCCGTATATTATCAGTATGTACCATATAGATACTACATGCTTTTGAACAATACATTTTTTCATTAGTTCTTCCTTTTTGAGAGATATTTTCTTGAGTGTTCTTAATTCCATGTAGTAGCGTTTGAGACAATATTTAAATAATTGTTTTTTAGTATTTGATTTAATCTGTATCTAATGCATGTGTGTGTATTTGTGTGAGAGTGTCTGTTATCATCGTAGCTTCTAGTGTATTTAAGCAAGAAAGTTGAAACTTTATACAAAAATCAGTCTACCGCTGTAGTTGTTCTATACAGAATTTTTTTTATGACGTTATTAACCCGGAATTATGGCTCAGCGAAAATTTCGAATAATCGTAAAACGCAGAAATGTATAAAACTATTATTATAAGATATAAAACTATGTATAAAACTATTATTATAAGATATAAGAATAATGTATAAGAATATTATTATTACCCCCTTAAAAAATCTATATTTATATTATATTTATATCTATATTGAATTATTATCAACCTCTTTTTAAATTTACTTATGTTCTTCTTTTTTTGTACTTATTCTTTTTTTT
>JACMZG010001870.1:44012217-44043583 GCA_018340805.1 Microvelia longipes | reverse complement strand
AAATTTCAGCCAATTTATCAGTCTCTTTTAGATAATTAAATAAGTTTTGGATATTGGTTTCGTCATTACCTAAAAGGTCAGGTAAGTTTGTGGGAAATTTGTGATTTGTCATGGTTTGTGTCAGTCTAGTACAGTCGATTAGAAAATGCTTTATCTATATTTTCGGCAATGTTTCCCTTTAGCACTTTGTGTACTGGAGGGGGTTACCTGGAGTATCAGAGTGGGGTACCGGTCGACGGGGCTAACCGAGAGTAGTCGTAGACAGGGTTTCGCACAAGTAAGTGTTGCCTTAGGGTCAGGTTTCTTTTAGGGCTCTCAGAGCTCTTAGTTTTACGTAACATGTACATGTAGAGTAACTTCAATAGAGAATCCATTCTGTTCAACTTAAGTTATGTCTCTTATAACCTAATACCTATACCTTATAAACCCCTACAAGCTCGACGTCACATGGTAGACTCTCTTCTGGGGTACTACCCCGCACTTGCTGCTTGTTACGAGTGCCGCCCCCGAGCTTGTTACAACCTATAACGGATACTTTCGGTTTCGTCTCGGTTTCGGATGATTTTTTTGCAAACACAATACTTTTCCTATATACCTATTATAAATTGTATAAAATCATAAAATAATCCAATTGAATTAAAATTGTGGTTGGTTATGTATTGGGTAATAAATAATAAAAACACCAAGTTTCGGAACCAAGGATGAGCGTAGCGAATCTGATTTCATGAGGAAAAGTTCCAAAGTACCCCGTACCCGATATTCAATATTATAATTTTATATTTTTTATCTTAAATTCAAAATTATAAATCCAGAAGATTCTTCTCAAATATTTTTACAAAATTTTATTTAACTATATTAAATTTAAACTTTCTTAAATAATAAAATTTTCTTTAATAAAAGACTAATTTTAGAGTAATTCCCATAACTTACAAACTTATTTTCTTAAGAACAGTACAAAAGAAGTATTAAATTTATCTTTATTAGGCAATAAATATTCGATTATAATTATTAAAAAGATTATTTTATTCCTTGGAATGTATAGGAGGGTGAAAATTCTTGTGTCTTTCAGAGGAGAGCTTTTAAGAAAAAGGGGGAAGGAAAAACATTATTCTCTTTATCGTGAGATACATTTTATTACAATATTCAAAATAATGTATTTTGTTTTGAATTTCATTAAAATGTATTTTAATTTTACAGAAAACGATAAATTTAGACGCTATATAAAGGGGTGGAACCCTAAATTGATTTTGAAAATTGGTGGTAATAGAAAATTATATTTATGATTTTTCCGGTCTTATACTGGAAGGTTCCTTTTTATGGTGGTTTTAAAGACTCTTTATTTTAAGGAGTCTACAATTTAAGGAGCCTAGATGTATTTAAAGAGGCAAGGAAGCTCCTTTTTTGTTTTTAATAAGTGAAAAGGTATATGAGATGTCTTAGGGAAAGCATTAAATAAGAGAGTAAAAAGGATCCTTTTCATGTGGCGCCCGGAAAGGGGCCTTCATAACGATTATATCCTTGTTTAATACCACAGGAGTGGTTGGTTTAAAACCTATCTGCCTCTTAAAATTACTTCTTTGTACTATAAAATGGTAGGTTCTAAGGAAATGTTACTAAAGGCATATCCAGCGAATTTGTCAGCTAACTTTATTAAGTAATTAATAAAATAAATACAAATCCTGTTTTAGGGGAATTTAATTCTCTGTGTGATTACTAAAGTATTATTAAGTTTTAGTTAAGTCAACTTTACGTGGGGATTAACAAGGCTAGTGTAGTAGAACGTCTGCCTTGTAAAGTCAGACTCTTTGACTGGTTCAAGTCCAACCAAGGGACAACCATACATTTTAAAGAGGAATTCCCATGGGACGACACAAAAAAGTTCGCGCTCCTGTTGGCCAAATCACATCTAAAAAGAATATCAAACTGGAAGTCAACATTGGTTTTTCATACTTCCCGAACATTTTTACCCCTTTTTATTTATCATTATTATAACTTATATTTGTGTTTATATCATTACTTTTCCTCATTTATATCCCATTAATGTTTATTATTAAAAAAAACTAATGTGTTCGCACTAACAATCAGAAAAGAGGTTTCACCTAAGTTATCCGTTTCAGTTTTTAAAATTTCTCAAGTGGTTTTTACAAATTAGCGAAATTTCAAAGAAAAATTAGGTTCATGTAGAGGAATGGGGAGGTGATTATTTTAGGAAGAAGGGACTATATATATATATATATATATATATATATATATATATTATATATATATATATATATATATATATATATATATATATGTGTGTGTGTGTGTGTGTGTGTGTGTGTGTGTGTATACAGGGTGTTTCATATAAAGTGTCCACCAAAGAAAGAGGTGATAGTACTCCTCAAGGGAACAAAAATGTTCTATAATAAAAATGCGGATCTCCAACCGTTTTCCCACAAGGTCAAATTTAATATTTAAAAAAAATATTGACCTCACATCATAAAATTGTTAATAGCGTTTAAACTGTTCAAGCTAGAAAGGCGAAATTGGTCTCGTTAGAAAGCTGAGTAAATTTCCTAAAGGACAAAACTACCAACTATGTCAAATATTTTGGGATACTGCCCAAAAATTTGCATGAAAAATGATTTTTTGAAAAAAGTTAATTTTATGGAATTTTTTTTGGTAGGGCATTAGAGGAAGTAAGAGATGAGCAAAAGTTCAGCCAAGAACGGAAAAAACTTCTCTTATGATTGCCCTTTAAGTAAATGTGAATATTTTTTACATTCAATAGTCAAAAATGTAAGCTATTGTTGCTAGAAGTTGCAAAAACTGATAATTTTTGTCGTATAAAAGAGAAAATAATGTGTTATTTTAACAAAATATTTTTTTTCGAAAGTAAACTTATAATACGATTTTTAGACTCTAGGAGGTAAAATAAACATATTTTATTCTTACACATTTTTCTCTAAAACCACTATATTTAAAGATTTTTAATTATTTTATGTACCATGTAATTAACATTAAAGAGATATGCAAAAATGCCAAAAAAATTACAGTTTTTCTAACTTCTAGGAAGAATGGCTTAACATTTTGACTATTAAATGTATGATGAAGTTTGGGTTTTTTAAAGGGTAATTATAAGAGAAGTTTTTTCCGTTATTGGCTGAACTTTTGCTCATCTCTTACTTCCTCTAATGCCCTACCACAAAAATTCCATAAAATTACCTTTTTTCATGCAAATTTTTGGGCAGTAGTCCCAAAATATTTGACATAGTTGGTAGTTTGTCCTTTAGGAAATTTACCCAGCTTTCTAACGAGACCAATTTCGCCTTTCTAGCTTGAACAGTTTAAACGCTATTAACAATTTTATGATGTGAGGTTAAATATTTTTTTAAATATTAAATTTGACCTTGTGGGAAAACGGTTGGAGATCCGGATTTTTATTATAGAACATTTTTGTTCCCTTTGAGGAGTACTATCACCTCTTTCTTTGGTGGACACTTTATATGAAACACCCTGTATATATATATATATATATATATATATATATATATTATATATATAATATATATATATATATATATATATATTATATATATATATATATATATATATATATATATATATATATATATAATATATATATATATATATATATATATATATACAGTATTATTACGGATTTTATTGATTGACATATACAACATAATGTAAACAAATCACGTTTTATGACTAATACATTTAAAAATCTGCTTACATCATGGCAGTATGCCACTTATATAAACTAGTAATATAATGCACTGATATAGGACGCTTTGGCAAACCGCGAAGCGCCTTCGCCGCCTCGCGACCAAGGCGCTGAAGACTTTTTGTTTTCTGACTGCACATGTTTTTCTTTTAATAGATGCAACGAAATTACATAGAAACTGATAACAGCCATAATGTCAAGGTTGCTTTTAATCTTCATTCCAGATCATCACTTGCCAATATATTTCGATTAGTTAATCAATGAATCTAATTTCTTTAATAATAGACCCATTGTATATCATACACTACTTTATAATTAAATTTAATATCATAGTGTAATAATTTAATTGAATTGTTTATATGAATCGTAATATCTAATACACTCATTTTGCCAAAATAATTTCGTAAAATGTTGACTTGATCGAAATTCAGTATTGAAATATAAATATGAAATATAAGTCGTGTTTTAGTATATTTTTTTGTTTGATTAAACAATTTTTATAAAGATTCACTAAAACTAATATATTGTCAGATTTGGCATTGTTTTTAGAATTTAATGATAAAATTCTGAAATGTGTTTCCTAAAAATTATTGTGAAATAATTTTACTTGTTCAAATGTGATAATTGTGTTAAAATAATATTAGCTAGTTTAACTCAAAATAAAAGGTAGATTGTGTTAAAGTCTTAAATCAACAATTACATAAAAAATGGCATTTCTAGACATTTTACATTGTTAAATGTAATAAAAATGGCATATCTAGACATTTTACATTGTTAAATGTAATAAAAAATGGCATATCTAGACATTTTACATTGTTCAATGAAATAAACAATGGCATATCTAGACATTTTAAATTGTTAAATTAAATAAACAATGGCATATCTAGACATATTACATTGTTAAATGTAATAAACATTGGCATATCTAGACATTTTACATTGTTAAATGTAATAAGAAATACCATACATAATTTTTTTTATAAATTATAAAAATCTTTTATGAACAGAATTAGACCGTATAAGTTTTTGATACTTGTGTCTTCAGTTCGTTAAATTGACATTTTATTAAATTGACTTTATGTGAACTGGTTTAAGCTTTCAAAGCAAAAAAAAATCAAATTCCATAACAGTAATTAATAATGTTTAAATTAATTTTGTTGTTGTTAATTTATAACAATTATGTTGTTCAAAGTGATAAAGAGGAGATTTGGTCATTGGAAAATGGACAACTGGTGGAACCAATCGTAGAAATAGACACTGAAACGGTTCAAATCGAAATTGATGATATTTTGGTGGATTTTACTCAAATTAAATTTTTAAGAGCTGTTGTAAACAAATCGAATTTGAAAAACGGCACTCTGATTGATAATAACGTAAGACAATATTACGAACAGTTTAAACGCAAATGTGATCGGTTGGAATACATAATACCATTTAGCCTTGGTGGAACTGGAACAAAAGCGTATAATGTACTGCCTATAAATGGCAACGTCAATCATTGGAAGCGCCTAGAAGAAAATATAATCAAAGTTGTTAAGGAAAACGATGACAATATCGAAATTAATGCCGAACCACATTATTTGCCATTTTTTGGCAACGAACGGCCGTTTGTTATTAGCTTTAGTGTTAAGTTACTTGGTGATAAGCATGATTTGATATTTGATATGATTGGGAATCAACAATGTGATAATGATGAGTCAAGTAAATAAGTATTTCATCCTTTGTCTTGCTGAAAAAAAAAATTAAATAGGTTAATTTCTTGGACGCTCTTTGAAACTTGAGGTCTTTGATGCTCAATTGATTTCCAGAAATCAATAGAGCCTTACAAACAGGTATCCTATGTTTCAATGGTCAAAATAAATTTAATAGGCAATCACTATTAGTCAAACCTCTTACCATTAACAATATTTTTAATAGAAAATAAATTGTGCGTGAGACACCCCTAGGAAAAATAACATTAATAACAAACTCAACCGGAGTGGTCCGGAGTCCCAGGTTAACTGGGTTCGAATCCGTGTAGGGACGATACTTTTTTAAGTTTATAACTACAAAGTAATTATAAACTTAAAATTCTAGCGCGGTTTTCCGCAAGTTGGGAATGCGTGTTTCCGAGCTTACCAATATGTCTTGCGTAAGGTTACAGTTCATGCTTTATTACTTGAGCAGTTATTCAATTATCAAGCACTACTCGTATGTCATATTTATGCATTTTTCAAAAGAAATGCGCAAAGACTTTTAAAGAAATCAACTACGAAACCAAATTAGCATTAAAATAGTGCAAATAATGGTGAGCACTGTTAATTTTAGAAGCATAGTTATACATAACCAAAATAATTATTATGCGCATTTCCTTTGAAATATACAGAAAAAATTAGTTACTTAGCTCGATAATTAAGTAACAGCTCAAGTTATACAACATAAACCGGATCCTTAAAAAGAAATAGATTGTTAAGCTCGGAAACACGCATTCAAAAGGAAATTCGCCCGACATCCGGACCACTGCGCTAGAATTGTTTCTTTTTAATATTTTCTATTGGGGAAAGTGTACAAATTTACTTTGATTTCTTTATGTTAACTAACTTTTTATTCTTATCTTATTTATTTTAATTATTGTTATTGTTTAACTTTTAATTGTATTATGTTAGCCTCACGCAACGAAACGTTGTATATTATGTGTTACTAATAAAAGCTAACCTAGCAAGAATTCAGTCTTCATTATTTTTACCTTTTAGCGAATTTCCTTTGAAAATTCGCCTAATGGGATAGGCGTCATGGCGGAATTCGAACCTCGGACCACGACACAAATCCGTTTCAGAGGTCCCTTATGACGAAAAAATACTTTTTTTGAAACTCAACCTTCGGGAGGACACGAACCCTATTGAAAACCAGGTTTTGTGACGTCATTAACCCGGTTTGCTGAGTCAGCAAAATTTTCAAAAAATCGGCAAAATTCAGGGTTAATATTTTTTGCCGCAAAAAAGGTCAATATTTATGTTTTTTGAGACGCTGAATCGAATGAAACCGGTCCGAAGTCGATACGACCACTATAAGTGACCTAAAAATCGAAAAAACCATTGTAAATTACCAAAAACCAAAATTTAGGTCGATAAAAAATAAATTTCGAGTAGGGTGTCGTTTTCAATGTAATTTTGGGCGCGGAATCGAATGAAACCAGTCCGAAGTCGATACGACCACTTTAAGTTACCAAAAAGTCGAAAAAACCACAAAAATTATAGAAAACCAAAATTACGGTCGTTGAAAATTAAATTTCGAGTAGGGTGTCGTTTTCAATGTTTTTTGGGCCTCTGAGATGAATGCCAGTGGTCCGGAGTCAATACGACCACTCAAACTCAGGGTACCTGGGTTCACATCCTGGAAGGGTCGATCATTTTTTATCGTTTTTTACCTAATATAAGTTTACAACTAGGAAATAATTCTGGCGCGGTGGTCCGCATGTCGGGCGAATTTCCTTTGATGCGTGTTTCCGTGCTTTTTATATAAGTTTACAACTACTAAATAAATAATTCCGGCGCGGTGGTCCGCTGTCGGGCGAATTTCATTTAGAATACGTGTTTCCGTGTTAAACAACCATTTTCTTGCTTATGCAAGAACCATGCCCATTGCGTGGTTCCGGTTTATGCTTTAGAACCTAAGCAGTTACTCAATTGTCAAGCACTGCTCGTAACTCATTTTGTCTGTATTTTCCAAAGGAAATGCGCTAAAACCTTTAAAGATAACTGACTAAGCTTAAAGATAAGTAACTAAGCTTTAAACTAGTGCAAATAATAGAGCGTACTTCTAATTTTAGAGGCATAGTTTGTGCAACCAACTGGATAGTTTGCGCATTTCCTTTAAAGATATTAATATTAATAATAAAATTTCATATCAAAAACTTTTGTGACATGACACAATTATATTAAGTCCAACAAACGCTCCCATTTGATTGAATTTTTAACTAGGATTGTTTTCTTTTAGATTTAATTTTTGGCTTAAGTTTCCGAAATGTTTTGATAATTAAGGTTTTGCAAGGGCCTTAGTAAAAATATCAGCAGACATATTATCAGCGCTGGCATATTCTATTTTGATATTATTTTTTTTTACCAAATCCCTTACATGGTGGTAATTTAAATCAATGAGTTTACTTTTTTTACTGAACAAGGATTATTCGCAAGGACTTGAACACTTTGATTATGTATGAGAAGTTTGATCGGAATTTTTATTTTATGTTTAAAATTAAGATCTTCGAGTAGGAATTTCAGCAAGCGATATACTCAGCTTCCATACTGGAGAAGGAAACAAAATTTCGTTTCTTGAATTCCCAAGATATCCTCCCAGCCAGTATGAAAATGTATCCTGATCGGGACTTTCTATTGTCCGAATCTCCTGCCTAATCGGATAAACCAAAAAGTTTTTCTCCAGTTTTCCTATAAATGCAAGACCATAATTTGATGTTCCCTTGACGTAGCAAAGTAGTCGTTTTGCCGCATCCCAGAGCTGTTTTTTCGGGTTTTTATTGTATTGACTTAATTTGTTGACAGAGTAAGGTAGATCAGGACGAGCAGTTGATAGATAAAATAGTGACCCTATTTTACGCTTTGATTCTGAGTTGGATCTACTTCTTGAGCTTGATGTTGATCTTTTGCTTCCTTCTCTATCTGGCTGTTTGGATTTAATGGTAATGATATAGGCTTACAACTTTCCATTCCATATTTTTTAAATATTTCATTAGAATATTTTTCTTGACTTATTTGAATTTCCTCTTCATTTTTAACAATCGAAAGTCCTAGGAAAGTGTTAATATTTCCTAAGTTTTTAATATCAAAGAAATTTGAAAGTTTTTCTTCTACCATAGATAATAATGTTTACTGTTTGAGGCTAATATGTCATCAACGTACACCGCCATTAACGTCTGACTCTTCTACCCCTGTTAATTCATAAATACAACGATATTTTTTGCTGTGTTCAAAGTTAATAGTTTTTACTTTGTCATCAAATTTAATATTCCATCTCCTACCGGCTTAACGTATAGAGATTATTTAAGATACTTTTTCTCCTCGCTGGGGTAGTAGTCCGGTTTATGCATGTACTGATGATGATTGATTTCTTCACTTAAATCCTCATTTAGGTAAGCTTTTTACATCTATTTGGTCAATATGTAAATCATTTTCTACAGCTATAGCTAGAAACAGTCTTATATAGAGTTGAATCTTCCAGTATTATCGAGTGGAGAGTATGTTTCTGTAAATCATTTTCTACAGCTATAGCGAGTAGAAGTCTTATATAGAGTTGAATCTTCCAGTATTATAGTATTATTGACTGGAGAGCATGTTTCTGTAAATTATTTTCTACAGCTATAGCTAATAGAAGTCTTAAATAGAGTTGAATCTTCCAGTTTTATCGACTTGAGAGTATGTTTCTGTAAATCATTTTCTACAGCTAATAGAAGTCTTATATAGAGTTGAATCTTCCAGTATTATTGACTGGAGAGCATGTTTCTGTAAATCATTAGCTACAGCTATAGCTAATAGAAGTCTTAAATAGAGTTGAATTTTCCAGTTTTATCGACTGAAGATTATGTATCTGTAAATCAATTTCTACAGCTATAGCTAGTAGAAGTCTTATATAGAGTTGAATCTTCCAGTATTATCGACTGGAGAGTAAGTTTCTGTAAAATCCATACCGTTATTTGAACATCCATCATCATTTTTGTTTTATTTTTCAAAGGAAAAATAAAGGACTTCTGAGTAATTTATCTGTTTTTATTTAAATATCTTCTTCGTGATTTCTAACACTGGCTTAATGCGATTCAGCAGTTGCTGGGGTAATACCTGCTCGTGATTACTGCCTTTACATATTTTTCTCCCAAACCATACTTTCTAAACCTAGTTCTAAGTACAATGTACTACAAGACTAATTTTCCCAAGTTCTATAAGTAATTTATTTTCATTTTCTTCCAAAGCTAGATTGTTGGAAGCTGTCCCAGAAACAACCAGCAAAAATGAGCAAACGCCTTCTTTTCAAAAGGACCTTTATTACGACAAGAAAAGTCATTTTCGTGCCAAATAATCCTTTTTATCGTTTTGGGGTATCTTAAGGATATTTTCTTTAATTAGAGGTTAAACTATAAAAAACTGAATTAATGGTTGTTTAATGCATTCGATAAAATGAACCCACAGTTTTGTCAAATGGGTCATTGCCAATCGAAATAAAATATTTTAAATAAACATGAGAGGTTTCTATTCCATGAAAAACTGACTATAAACTACTTCTTACCACATTAATTCGTCAAATTAATTTACCACATCAATTCCCACATTAATGCACCACATTACTATTTACTACATATTACATTAATATTTACCACATGACTAATAAGCGCATTAATTTACCACATTTTACTACATTATTTACATTAATATTTACCAATACTATTAAGCGCATTAAATTTACCACATTACTATTTACTAAATTATTTACATTAATATTTACCACATGACTAATAAGCGCATTAATTTACCACATTACTATTTACTAAATTATTTACATTAATATTTACCACATGACTAATAAGCGCATTAATTTACCACATTACTATTTACTAAATTATTTACATTAATATTTACCACATGACTAATAAGCGCATTAATTTACCACATTACTATTTACCACATTAATTTATATTATCATTTACCACATTATTTGCCTCATTATTTTATACAATTACAATTTTCTTCATTACTTTACCTCATTCATTTGCTATATTACTTATTACCACATTAAGTCGCCATCGCGGTTGACAGTGTAAGAAAATAATGCGAGAGAGCCAATGAGGTTATTCCTGGATGTTAAACCATGCCCTCAATTTCAAATCAGGCCAACCATACTGGTTCATCAACACTATTTTCCGACGCTGTCAACTGATTTTAGCCGTGTGACGTACTTTAAAAATCAACTATTTACGCAATATTAGGAAACAGATCGCAAGCCGAATGAATTTACAAAGAAACGATTTCTTTCGTGATTTACTACTTAATGGATTTGAGCATTCATGGTGCATTCACAATATTCCGACAGCAATGCGTGAGTGCAATGCGTGCGGTGACAGCGAAATTCCAAGCGAAGCGATTGCTTGGTAAGTTTCTTGTTTCGATAATTTGACGATAAAAAATGGAATTCTTAAATCGTGTTTTGACTTTTAATGAGAAAACTCAATAAAATTCAATAATAACGATTTTCATCATTACAATATTGATAATCAACAAATTGAAGGAAAAAATTGAAATTAAAAACCTGATAAATAAAAAGGAAATTGAAAAAAATAAGAGTTTATTACGATAAAAATAGAATAGACTTCGGAAAAAATTCTAAAAGGGAAAAATTATGGCTTTTTAAACATCGAGTTAAAGGGAAGGGGGTAAAAATTAATATCATAAGGAAGGGTAAGAGTGACGCACGACTCTATCATTGCTTCTCTCGCTTCAATAGCAAGGGCTTAAATTAGGGGTGCTATAATATTCAATAGATATCTCACCGACTCCACCTTCTATTGAAATTAAATGGTGTGAAATCAAATTTTCTCTTTATCCGTTTGTAAACACTATGTAACCTATCATTTGTGTTTATAGAGAGAGGACACAACGCTTCTATCGCTAAAATAGTTAATATTTATTTAAAGATTTTAAAGATATTAGGGAGTTCCTGAGCTGATGGTATATAATATATATATATATAATATATATATATATATATATATATATATATATATATATATATATATTATATATGATAAGTTGAAAATTTTGGTTGCTTCAAACTCGAAAATTACTTAAAGGATCTTTACCAACGTTTAAACTTAGACTAATCATATATCAGAAGGAGTCATGAACTATGTCAGATCTTTATCAGTTCTAGTATTTGTTCTCCTTACAAAAAGAGCTGAGTATTAAAGAGTCCTATAAGGCAGGGTTAAGGAAACCCTGCCTCTAGGGGTCCGTGAACCCCTTGGAGTCCGGGAAAAGATTTAGGGTTCCTGAGCTGATGGTATATATATATATATATATATATATATATATATAATATATATATATATATATATATATATATATATAATAAGTTGCAATTTTGGTTGCTTATAACTCGAAAACTACACAATCAAGACCAAAATTTAAACTTAGACTAATCATATATCAGAAGGATTCATGAACTATGTCAGATTTTGATCAGTGCTAAAATAACAATAGGAGATTAGTTTTAAGTGCTTTCAGCCCGGAATTTAATTGATAGATCTTGACTAAACTTTAAACTTAGAATGCTCATAGGTGTGAGTAGTCACCTTTTAATTCTCATCGAAATCCGTTCGAAAATAATATGGGTTTAGTGCAACGCAAAATTTTAAGTGCTTACAGATTGGAATCTAATCGATGGATTTTGACTAAACTCTACACTTGGACGGCTCATAGGTCGTATTGACTTTATATAAGTCTTAACGAAATTCCTTCACAAATAACAATAGAGGATTATTGTTAAAATATAAGTTTTAGATGCTTAAAGATCATAATCTAATAGAGTATTTGCACAATTTTTTTATTGCATTATCGTTAAGTACGTCATATAAAAGAACACCCTGTAAAACCTTCGAACACCTCGACTGCTTGTGTGACCTCAGACGTAAGAATACCACCGTGTAGTACAATATTCACTAGAGCAACACTCATAGGAGTATATTCTATACTGTCAACAAGATGATACTGACAGCTGTAGTCATCACGTTCCTTAGGCTTTGTATTCCATTTCAAACACGGAACGGTATTGTATCATTCTTCATTACATTCTATTGTTCTGTAAGCAACTGTTGACCTTACGATATTTTTAACTAAAACTCTCATCTGTACGTTAAACGACCCAACCTTTAGAACGTTCCGTTTTCACCCCTCCCCCTTCTTTAAATGCTTTTTTTATTTTCGACTATTTAAAATTAAATTAAATATTTTTTTTAGCTAAATATATTTTTTAAACACATTTAATCATTTTATGAGCAAAAAAAGTTTTTTGGAAAAATAAAAATTTTCTATAGATGCATCTTAACTAAACTGTAAACTTCGACTACTCAAGAATCAGAATGAACATATTTTATGGGCTATCGAGATTTTTTCTAAAATAATTATAGGCGTAAGTGTAATGATTTTCAAAGCTAACAGAGTGAATCTAAACAATAGATCTTGACCTAACTTTCAATTATACCACTGAGTGATCACAATGTCTTAAATAATATAAATAATAATATTTATTAATCTCAAATCTCATTTTGTGTTCGAAAATAATAGGCATTTATCGAATTGTTTAATTCGTGGCCTATTTTTTAAAGAATATTATCGTATTCCCATTAAAAGTCAAAACACACTTTGATTGTCAACTTTTCAAAACAAGGGACTTACCAAGCAATCATAAAGCTTGAGAATTGCTGGATAGACTAAAAAAATCTTAAACAAAGAATTTTCTTGCTGTTACACCTGTTAACAGCTTATATTTTTTGTCGTCCTCAAAGGAAAAAAAATAATTTGTTGTTTGATAAATAAAATATTTGGCGAGCGAATCTCGGGTATTACTGCTAGTAATTTATAATAACAGTTATAATGTAATGATCATAGAGATATATTACTAGAGGTGCCCTATTGGTTGAATATTGAAACATCGAAAAAAATATCTTGACCACCTTCGACAATCAATAATCAAATGACCAGAAAAACCCACTCAGGAGGTCTAAAATTCCTATCTTATTTTCATAGCGCCAAAAAAAAATATTAGACCTACTTCCCGTGAAAAAAAATTCAACTTTAATTTTACTGATTTATAAATTTTTGTTCCTGATTCGGCAAACCAGGCTAATGACGTCACAAAAACCTGGTTTTCAAAAAGAATCTTTTTTCATTAAAGTTTTTATCGTGACATTTTATTTAAAAATAATTTTTAATGTTGATAGTCCAAGAACGGGATAATAAAAAATGAATTAATGTGGCGACGTTTCGGCCAAGATGGCCATAATCATGCCTTAAAAAGAAAAAGCAAAATCCACCCTGTTGTAAATATAGGGATATACTTTTGTTTTATCAGAAAATAATTAAAAGTTAAATAAGGCATATTAAAAAACTAAAAATAATTATTTATAGAATACAATAAAATCTAGAAATTAATGCATATACAAACTCTCACGCGCACCACACACAAAGATATATATATCATATATATATATATATATATATATTATAGTAATATATTATATAATATATATATATATAATATATATATATATATATATATATATATATATATATATATATATATATATATATATATATATATATATATATATATATATATATATATATTATATATATATATATATATATATATATATATATATATATATATATATATATATATATACAGGGTGTTTCATATAAAGTGTCCACCAAAGAAGGAGGTGATAGTACTCCTCAAAGGGAACAAAAAATGTTCTATAAAAAAACCCCGATCTCCAACCGTTTTCCCACAAGGTCAAATTTAATATTTTAAAAAATATTTGACCCCACATCATAAAATTGTTAATAGCGTTTCAACTATTCAAGCTATAAAGCGAAATTGGTCTCGTTAGAAAGCTGAGTAAATTTCCTAAAGGACAAACTACTAACTATGTCAAATATTTTGTAACTACTGCCCAAAAATTTGCATGAAAAATGATTTTTTGAAAAAATGAATTTTATGGAATTTTTGTGGTAGGGCATTAGAGGAAGTAAGAGATAAGCAAAAGTTCAGCCAAGAACGGAAAAAACTTCTCTTATGATTGCCCTTTAAGTAAATCTAAATATTTTTATACATTCAATAGTCAAAAATATAAGCTATTGTTGCTAGAAGTTGCAAAAACTTATCATTTTTGTCGTATAAAAGAGAAAATAATGTGTTATTTAAGCAAAATATTTATTTTTCGAAAATAAACTAATAATGCGATTTTTAGACTCTAGGAGGTAAAATAAACATATTTATTCTTACGCATTTTTCACTAAAACCACTCTTTTCTCGTGTTTTAGTGATTTCAATTATTTTATGTACCATGTAATTAACATTGTAGAGATATACAAAAATGCCAAAAATAACAGTTTTTCTAACTTCTAGGAAGAATGGCTCAACATTTTGACTATTGAATGTATGATGAAGTTTGGGATTTCTTAAAGGGTAATCATAAGAGAAGTTTTTTCCGTTCTTGGCTGAACTTTTGCTCATCTCTTACTTCCTCTAATGCCCTACCACAAAAATTCCATAAAATTCATTTTTTCAAAAAATCATTTTTCATGCAAATTTTTGGGCAGTAGTTACAAAATATTTGGCATAGCTAGTAGTTTGTCCTTTAGGAAATTTACTCAGCTTTCTAACGAGACCAATTTCGTCTTTCTAGCTTGAATAGTTTAAACGCTATTAACAATTTTATGATGTGGGGTCAAATATTTTTTTAAATATTAAATTTGACCTTGTGGGAAAACGGTTGGAGATCGGGGTTATTTTTATAGAACATTTTTTGTTCCCTTTGAGGAGTACTATCACCTCCTTCTTTGGTGGACACTTTATATGAAACACCCTGTATATATAATATATATATATATATATATATATATATATAATATATATATTATATATATATATATATATATATATATTTATATACATATACATACATACATATGTATGTAATTAAGTCTTCCAACTTCATTAGCGATTTTACTATGAAGCAATCTGAATAAATTGCATAGATCTACATCCATTCAAGTTGTATAATATATAATGGAAGAAGCAATAACCCTTTAAAGGGAAATATATAGAAATAGCAGATAAGGGAATACAATAGAACGAGAAGGGAATAAAGTGTGATTTTTCTCCCCGGGAAACAAACCCTTTGACGAGTTTCCTTTTGTAATCAAATGAACAATAAATAGGAAATATCAAACAAAAATATTTATCTAGTAGTGTCATGCCATTTGACAACCTCTGAGGAAGTAAATAAAAATACCTAGATAAGCTGGCGAAAAAATAGGGGGAGTGGAGTGTTTTATTTTTCCTTAGATAATTTGGGTTCAATTTCGATCGGAATAGCAAACGTTTTGTGAATGATTTTGCCAATACCGTGAGATTAACCAATAAATGACGTTTTAGGAAATTTGGTCTTTATGTGTATTATCTACGGATTTGGCTTTATCATTATTCCTCCAATGAATACTTTTACTTCCCTCACATTTATACCGTTGGTATATAGGAAAAGGTTTGTGTTTGCAAAAAAAAACCGAAACAAGGATGTCATCAGAATCAACCGGAGTTTTGAAGTCCTCCTTTGTAGTTTTTACGAAGTTGCCTGCCCGTATGTGTGTGTGTCTGTTATCATCGTAGCTCCCAGTGTATTTATCTAGAGGGTACTTTGTTGGGGTGAATTGGCCGAACCAAGATTCACCTCACAACCTATAAGCTGGTTAGCATAAAATGAATAATAGATCGGACTGTATTTTTTCTGTAAATGATGAAATTGATAAAAAAAGAACACTTTATGATATTAGTTTGGTTATAACCATATACCATAGGCCCTTTACATATAGGTAAAATAAATAATTTGGCATGAGCGTGCAATGAGACCCCAGGAACCCTATGATGCTGAAGTGTCCTCTTCTCTTCTTTCCTCTTAATATAAAATTGGATTTGTTTAAATCGTAAACCTGAGATTAAAATTGAAGGTGGTGACGACTTATCCTTAATTGATGATGGATGGTATAAGACCATGAATCTTGATCCACTGGTGATGGTGATGAACGAGTTGGTGAGAAGTGGCAATGTCCAAGATGTGGCGCTGTTAACACTCTCACACAACCGTAATACTACCAAGAAATGGCGTTGAATCACAAATGGTGACAGAAATGGCTTTAAATTAAATGAATTCTGGAAAATGCAAACTGAACATTTGATCACCTGTGGCACCACAATTTAGCTGCATCGAAATTTCCACAGGTTGCTGGATCACAATTTATCAGCTTGAACAGCCACAGCAACTCTAAACATAGATCTAGAAGTTGCTAATAAATTGTGACCAGCAATCTGCAAAACATGGGTGCGTTGCGGGTTTATCATACTGAATTAATTCCAGGGGGACCTAAATATGGAATAAATTAAATCTAAGTAGGGACAATGGTATATCTCTTTGCTAGATTAACATAAATTCAAAAACATTAACAAAAAGATAAATAAATGTTAGGAGAAGTCCTAACATACTTGAAACTTTGTACAAAATTCAATCTTTAGGTGCAGTTGCGCAATCCAGTTAACTAATTTTTATGACTTCATTAACCCTTAATAATGATTCAGTAATCATCATTTTGAGACATAGAACGCATATAGCCATGTATAAGACAAGCATACGTACCAAGTTTCATCTCATTATCAGCAGCAGTTCGATTTTTATTAAATGACTTTTTTTTTAAATTGTATTTAATCGGAAAATAATGTAATTGAGTTGAAATCCAGTACAATTATACTTTTACGTAATTAATAAGTACACCAAGTTTCGTTTTTATATGTCAAGTGTATCTATGTTTTTTGGTGGATCATTAAAGTTAAGCAGCATTCGAGCGTGGTAAGTGCCTGGATTGGTAGACAGCTGGAAATTAAACGGATGTATTTACTATCTGCGGACGGGCAAAGCGATTCCGAAGACGTATAAATTCAACGACTTATATATTCTGAGGACGAGCGAAGCGAGTACGAAGCTGGGAGGATGAGCGTAGCGAATCCGATGTGACGAGGGAAATTTCTGACATATCTTTTACCCGATTATCTACATTTTTCTGTAACCAGCTACTTGGGAAAACTCTAGCTTTACAGTAATGATAAGTAAATTATTAGTCCAGTATTGTTTTTATAAATAATATTCCAACCTTCTCCTTCATTCTCCAATACTATATTATGCATCATTTAAAATATAATGATTCAAAACTCGACCCACATGTAAATCCACAGGGCATATAAATCAAGTATATAAGTCCCTATAGGTAACCTATGCCTATTAATCCTCACAATCAAATAAATCTGAACCTATATCAAGCAAATCCTATAAGATTCTCTACTTAAATACATTTTGTTTTATATTAATTTATTGCTTAAGTAATTGTATAAGGAATAAATGCATTTGAAATCAGGGTGCGACAAATAGATATATTTGCTTTTTATTCTCTTTTTAAAGAGAACAATATTGTCAAGATAAAAATATGGACGCCAAAGAAAATAATCGGGGACGTGGTACCTCTAAACTCTTCCTCGCTTCATCGGATTCGCTACGCTCGTCCTCCCTACTTCGGAATCCTTTCGCTCGTCCCCCGGTTCCAGATTTTTTTCCAACACAATACTTTTTCATTAAGAGTTGAATCCTCTCTATTGTTTCTCGTTATGTTCAGTAATAAAGTAATGGCACTTATGAGGAAAAAATTATCTAATGTTAAAGTTATACTTAGACTATATATTGCCTTCTCCTCAAGACAATAATGTCTCTCAATAATGTCATAGATTAAATAAATCTAAATTAAGCCAAAGGCTATTGTCACAAAATAAAAAAAATAAAAAAAATAAAAATAAAAATGACAACATATCTAAAACACTTATTAAAGTCAGATGAAAGGATCCCTTTATTATATTAAATTTTATTCCCTACTTTATTACAATACTGTAATAATATGTACGATATAAATGAGAAAAAGTTTAAAATTCTGGCGTAGTGGTCCGTGGTCCGTATACCACGCGAATTTCCTTTGGAATGCGTGTTTCCGTGCTTAACAATCATTTCCAAGGCTCCACTTTATACTTAGTAACTTGAGCAGTTTATCAATTAGTAAACACTACTCGTAACTCATTTTTCTGTATTTTTAAAGGAAATGCGCTAAAACCTTTGCAGATAATCGCTAAATGTGCTTAACTAGTGCAAGTAGTAGAGCAATCTGCCAATTTTAAAGGCATAATTTTGTATATACAACAGGATGATTAAGCGCATTTCCTTTGAAAAATACAGGAAAAAATTAGTTACGAGTATTGTTTGATAATTAAGTGACAGCTCAAGTTATAAAGCATGAACCGGAACCTTAAGACAGAAATGGATTGTTATGCAGGGAAACACGCATTCCAAAAGAAATACGCCCGGCCAAAAGACAACCGGAATTTTTTATTACTCAGCAGAAAGTAGTACTACTATACTCAGTAGACTGAAAAATAACATCTTCCAGGCAGCCACACCTAGAACTAAAGTCTGATTTTTGTGTCAAGTTTTAACTCTCTAGCAAAAACACAGCGGGAGCTATCTGCGACGCAGCCATACACACAAATACACACATACAGAGAAAACATGATAAAAACTCGTCAGAACGTCATAAAAATGCCTGTAACAGGATAATAATGTTGAAACCACAGCGTCGGGTTTTTAGGGAGAATAAAAAAAATGTTTTGCATTGAATCATAGAGATATATACTAGAGGGGGCATAGCCTATCTCAATACGCTGAGACGCCTGAAACATAATTTCGAGGCTCTCAGGGGCACTGTGTAACCTCATTGAAACCTCCTTCAATAGCGAGTTAAGGGTATAATAAAGTCATTGTTTCCGGCTTCCCGCACATTGTTAGTGTTTTAATTTGAATTTTTAACGTTCTGCTATATATGTTACTGTAATTTTATTTTGTTTATTAGAATATATCAAATGTGATCAGGTTATTTTTCTTAACATCTAGGGCCCCTTTAGTAATAATATCTTTATGCCTACTGACGTTGGTAAGAAACAATAAAAAGCTTCAACAAGGCAAATTGGGTTACACCTATACCAATTAGTTCTCTAGGGAGTGCTCTAGCTCAATAGAAGCATATACAGTCTATCGTTTAGTTTAAAAACCCCCAAGGTCATAAGTATTTTGGGGATTGACCAACCAGAGAAGCCGCTGCCAACCTCTCACTTAAAAAGAGAAAAAAATCCCTACCACAATAACCGCTGTAGGGAAAAAACCTTCTTCTCGGCAATCGTTTACTTTGTTTGTGGTTCTTCTTTTGATTAAATCGTTTTGAAAACTACTTTCAAATTAATCTTAAAAATGATATTTTAAAATAAAACTACACAAAAGAAATGTAAAAAAAAAACGTCGCCAAGAAAATACAGGTAAAATAACCTGATTTGTTTACATAGTTTTTTTCCCACTCTCTTCTTGTAGGGATTTTTTTTCTTTAGAATCAGTAGTGTCTAAACTGACCTGTCAAGATTTTTAAACTAAACGATAGACTGTAGTTCCTTACAATCTGACTTGACACTGGATGTACCAAGCTGCTCTACTTCACAACAACTTACCTACAGAACTTAAACAAATTAGTAAAGTAGAAACTTTCAAACAGACAGTCAAACATCACTTAATAAACGACCTAGACAAAAACACCAATTAAAAATAAAAAGCTAACATTCTCCACAAAGAAAAGAAAACGCTAAAAATAATGACTGTAACAAACAAACATACTAACCTAACTAACCACATAAATGTAAATAATACTAACAACTCATCCATAATCTTATCACTAACCTGTTTACAAATCTTGAAATTATTAGATTAATTGACCTATCAAAATATTTTATAAAATTTTAAATTAAAATAACAATCACTCATCTTATCATTAACCTGTTTAAAAATCTTGAAATTATTAGATTAATTGGCCTATCAAAATATTTTATAAAATTTTAAATTAAAATAACTATTAAAAATACAGTTTGTTTATTTATTTATTTTTAAAATCTTATCAATTAAAAATATTATCTTTTATTTTTAAATATATTTTATTTTATTTTTTTTCTTTCTATCTAAATAATTTAAAATTACCAATAAAAAAAATTCTTATAAAGAAAAGAATGTAGAGAGAAAAGTTGCGTAGATTTCCCTCTCGCGGCTCAGGTCTTTTTCAAGACCTCATGCAAGAGGTACTTTATAATAAATTCATAAATTATTGTAAAATAAGTAATTTTAAAAAATAAAGAATATTTATAGTAAAAAAATCATTATGAACTTATATATCTATGATTTAAACCTATCTTTTAGTTTTACAAACATTTCTTCGCTAATAAAACAATATTAAACAAAACAAATCTAAAAGAAAGAGAAACGATTCTATTTTTTAATTAAACCGTTTCTCCAAAATAAACTTGCAAATTCTCTTCCCTCTTTACAAAATACCACACAAATTAAAATTTATGTTTTTTAATAATGTCGGAAACTTGAAATTTAAAGATCATATACTGCAAATCCAGTTGAAATTTATTCAGTTTAAAAGAGTGAATTTAGAAATATGGGGGACACAAGTATTTAGGAGACACAATTATTTTCAGGAGTGACACTTCGTATTTGAAAGGGGGGGATTGAAAGTTTAATTGAAAAACAGAATTTCCCGGGGTAAAGTTTTGGTTGAGTGAATCGAGAGATTTTTCCCAAAATATTTCCTTAGTTTTCATTTCTATTCCTAGAATAGAAATTTTTAACAGGTTTTATATATTAAAAAAATTAAGCAAATATTTGAAAGATACGTGTATCTAACTATATTTTAATATAAATGTAATAAATATTTATATTAAATAGAATTTATTACATAATATTTTAAGTTATAATGAATAATTATTATATTATTTGACATATAAACAATCTAGGTAGCATTGGATCGTAAGTGAAACTGTGGAGGTTACACAGTTATACTATAATAGGTTATACTATGACAGGTTATAACTTTAGAATACATTTCTAGCCTGAAGAGGGTTTCCCATTGTTGTTAGAAGGGTCAGAATCTATTAGAGCCACACCAGCAGCACATTTGTCATTTTGAAGTCAGAGGGACTTGTCCCTTCTGTACTTGGTATAAATTCACCGCACTTATCACCATCAATAACCCCATTGAAATATTGTTAAAGCGGCTTTAAACAAATTGAGTCCAGTATTGGTTCCTTGATTCTGGTAATGCGGTTGTGTTTATCGTTCGAAATTAATTTTGTTCTTTTAGTAAGCAGAGAGACAAATGTTCCTTTTTTCAGCGCATTTCCAAAGTAAAAATAAGCAAATGAAATTCAAGGAAGAGGAGAAAGGAGAGGTGATTTTTTAAATTAGGTGATTTGTAGATCAAGATATATATATATATATATATATATATATATATATATATATATAATATATATATGTGTGTGTGTGTGTGTGTGTGTGTGTGGTGTATGTGTGTGTGTGTGGTGGTGTGTGTGTGTGCGTGCGTGTTGTTGTGTGTGTGTGTGTTTTTATGCTAATTGTACAGCATGCTTCACATATTGTATTACATGCTATAACGTAGTAAATAGATTTAGTAAAAAGAAAGTTCGCAACCTAGTGATAAAACTAATGGCGAGTAAGTAATAAAAATATAAATTTGACCAAACTATTTAAACTAGATAATTTTATGAGGAAGTGGTCAGATAGGTAAAAGAAAACACAAAATTTGAGCTATCGGCCGTAAATTAGGCCTTCATCAGAAGTAGTTTTATTCCAACTGAATCAGATAACACATAAAAATAAAACATTAGTTACTCAATGAAGGCCTAATTTACGGCCGAAAGCTCAAATTTTGTGTTTTCTTTACCTATCTGACCACTTCCTCATAAAATTATCTAGTTTATATAAGAAATCTTAACGTGTAAGATGAATATAGATATTACATAACTAAAGAGTATAAAATAAAACAACTTAACTTAGTAACAACAAAAATCAAAAAATGTACCAATATATAATAAATAAAAAAAATAAAAAATCTTTATTTGCATAAAATACTAATACAAGTACAATGGCAAATCGTCAAATGTACAAAAATTAGAAGTAACATAAATTACTCAAACATAATTTTATTAGAGAAGTACTCAATGCAGTAATATTCCCTCTAACAATGACGTAAGAAAACAACATGACCTGACATATAATATAACAGAATTATAACGCCTCAAGAAGGTCTTAATTATTTAATTTAAACCGGTAAGACCACACAACTAACCGAATAGACTAGCACACAAGTAAAGTATGTAGAAAGTTCATAATAAAGTAAAAATTCAGCGTAAAATAACTGCATGACACTGATTAGTTGATTTCTATCATTTATCATCAAACTAGAAATTACACAAAATAGCTAATAGCTAAAATAGCTATTATTTGGTTCATTACCAATTATTATTCTATATTTTGTGTGTGTAACCACAGCTGAAAGGCTGATTTGAGGAACATAAATATAGTATAAAAATAAAAAGAATAGATAAATAATAAATAAGTAATAATAAATAAATTATGAATAAATTATAAATAATAATAAATAAACAAATTATAATATTGCCAAGTCATGTAGATAAATATTCATGTATATTAGTTATGTATATGTAATATGTTATTGTTTCCTTAATAAATGGTTTCATTTCATTTCACTTCATTTGTGTGTGTGTGTGTGTGTATTTATTTGCGTGTGTGTTTGTGAGTGTTCGATATTTGCTCTTAGTTGTTTCTATTGGACATTATAACAATCTAACATTTTTTTGGATAAGAATTAAACTTGGGACGAAATTGTTCCTTGAAAATTTCTCGAACCTTATCAGGTTTAAAAAAGTTATGGAATCGGATTGAAATTTACACTCATATACTACTATATTAGGTTAACATATGGACCAAGTTGTTGGTTATCATATGAAATTATCAGCATTAGTTCTTGTTACTATTTGACATATAAAATTGTATGTAAACAAATCATGAGTTTCGGCCAGGGGGGAGGGGTTAACTTCAATGAGGAAAAGTTTTCAAGAAAACTGAATGTGCGATTTTATAAAATTTTAAACAAGCGCAATCATATGATGGGCTCCACTCTGGATTACCTATCCAGTCGCAAAAAACCCGACAAATAGCGACAGTCTACCTACAGTCTATCGTTTAGTTTAAAAATCCCCAAGGTCATAAGTATATTGGGGATTGACCAATTAGAGAAGCCGCTGCCAACTTCTTACTTATAAAGAGAAAAAAAAATCCCTACCACCATAACGCTGTAGGGAAAATACCTTCTTCCCGGCAATCGTTCACTTTGTTTGTGGTTCTTCTTTTAATTGCATCGTTTTGAAAACTACTTTCAAAGTAATCTTAAAAATGATATTTTAAAATAAAACTACACAAAAGAAATGTAAAAAACATCGCCTAAAAAATACGGGTAAAATAACCTGATTTGTTTACATAGTTTTTTCCCGCTCCCTTCTTGCAGGGATTTTTTTCTTAAAAATCAGTGGTGCCTAAACTGACCTGTCAAGATTTTTAAACTAAACGATAGGCTGTAACTGTGCTTTTCCTTCATAATTTAAGGCATTTTTAGAAAAAATTGGTTTGTAGTAGTTCAAAATGAGCCACATTTTTTTAAGCCTGGCTCTTGGACTATATGTATTTATTTCATTATAATAACCATCAAAGTTATAATTATAACTTTAGATTTTAGGAGCAAGCGGAGGGGTGGGTATGTAGCTTTTGAAAATATTCTTTCTACCCACCATACCTTCCAGTGAAAGAAATACAAAATAAATGTTAAATTAAGCGAACATAGATCCGAGGGTGAAATTTAAAAAATATATATTTATACTTCAAAATAAAATTGTTAGAGAAGTGTTGCTAATTTCCCGACAAGAGGGAAATGTGAAGCCGCTGTTATGTAAGCCTCTCAACAGCTATTAATTAATCTTGCTCTCTGCCACAAACAACTGTTGGTTTATTTTTTGCTAAATATTCCCCAGGGAGGAGCTGTTTAGGGGGGGCAATACCAAGAGCTATCTGGTAGGAAAGAGGAATACTAGCCAGGAACTTTCTAGTAGCAGGGGGGAATATTCACCAGATGCTTTAGGCTACATATTTCTATACGTAAAATTAGCCTTTTGTTTATGAAAGGATGTATAGACTAAAATGAAATTTCACAACACCTTTTTCCCCAACCCTTTTTCACCTTCATTTTTAGATCTTTTAGGAGTTTTTTAGCGTACATTTTTAATTTTATTCTACAAACAAAACGTTCTACGTAGATTACCAAAGAAAATATTTATCTTTAACTATCAACTATTAAGTCTTGAAAATATTTATTGTTACTATGTTTTCTGTTAACTTAATATGTAAAAATGTCTACGCCCTATCATAGTTAAGATACTCAAACCCGCATTACTTATATGTATTAACGTTTTAGCACGATACGAACTTTTTGTCCCTTTACTAGATCCAGTTTCACACCTAGGTATTAATTATTAACATAATGTATACTTTACCAGGTTATAATTGGTTTTAAGTAAGGTTTTGCTTTCCAAGTAGTTGGAAAGCTTGCTTTTATGGTTTTTATTAGTTGTTTAATTAACCCGGTTGGAAATTAATTTTGTACTATATTCTTATATTATTTATTATGCACTGGGATTATTACCATTACAGTAAGTTAAATTTCATTTTATTTGTAAACTGTCATATTGAGATTCTGAGATTGGGTATAATTTGTTGTAAATTTATAGTATATATAATAGATTTTAAGGAGAATAAAGCGACACGTTTTAAATTGAAAACGAACGGAATCCATTTTTATTAAAAAAACATCTGTTTTTAAAAGGCTATAAAAAAACCAGTGTTGCCATACAAAAATACAATTTAAATTTTGCGTCAACACTCCTCCTCAAAATTTTAACTAAAGTAACATAAACTTTTTAACTTCAAAAAAATATTATGAAAATAAATTCAATAATTTTAGAAAAGAAAGTATATCTATTTATAAAAACAGTTTAGTTCTTAAAACTTAAAATAGAGAATTACCTGTCTCAAAAAAAATAAATTGTAACAAGTCTAATGATTTTTTTTTTTTTTTTTTTTTTTTTTTTTTTTTTTTTTTTAAAAAAAGATATAATAAGTTTTAAAACAAAATAAACAACTTTTAATGAAGAATAAATTTAAAAAAAATTTCAAGTCTTGACTTCTAAGAAGTAGAGGTCATAGAAGAATAACATTTTCAACCAAAGATTTATGATCAGTTTATAATCAAAGATTTTAATTTTTTAAACCTTGTGGCAGACAGACCTTTAGTTAGAATGTCGGCTAATTGGTTCTCAGTTGGACAATATTTCAGGGTAATTAGCCCTTGGTCAACCTTTTCTTTGATAAAATGATATCTCACGTCGATGTGCTTACTCCTCCTATTCACAATGCCATTTTTTATTAGTTTTATTGCACTTTGATTGTCGATGTTAACTTCTGCTTTAATTGCTATGCCTAACAGTTCCTCTAAAAAGGATTTTAGAAATAAAAGTTCCCGACAGCAATCAGCTGCGGCAATATACTCGGCTTCTGCTGTTGACATGGCAACAATAGGCTGTCTTCTTGAGGACCAACAAATAGGAGCCCCAGCAAATAAAATAATATAACCTGAGGTGCTCCTCCTGGTTGCCATGTCCCCAGCAAAATCCGAGTCACAGTAAGCTCTAAGTATCATTTCATCATTCACATCTATGCAATATTCACTTGAATTATTTTTATTGCCATTTAGATAAATGAAAGATATTTTTAACCTGATTAACATTTTTTTTATTAGGTTTGTGAGAAAATCTACTACAATAGTTTACAGAAAAGGATATATCTGGTCTGGTACGATTTGACAGATATAATAAAGAACCTATTGCTTCTTGATAAGGATAATTATTGATAATTTCTGAGTCATCATCTTCCTTATTATTCTTATCAGGAAGTATAGGAATAGTAAACGGTTTACAATCACTCATATTAAACTTGTCAAGTATTTCTGTTACAAACGGTTCTTGACTTATTTTAAGTTTACCATCAGATTTGTTTATTTGCATTCCAAGAAATGATTTAATTTGATCATTAATCGTTATTTCAAACTTTGATTTCAGTAGATTAATAATTTCATCAGCTTGCGATGGATTTTGACATAGTATTATCCCATCGTCAACATAAATAGCAATTATTATGCAATTATCTTTAGATTTAAATACACATTGGTCATTCAAGAGTTGAATGAATCCATTATTTTTTAAGAAATCAGAAAAATGTTTGTTCCACCTTAATGGAGCTTGTTTAAGCCCATAAAGAGCTTTATTTAATTTACATATTTTGTTTTCATCAAAACCAGGTGGTAGGGGACATATATATGTCACCTTCTACCTCACCATAAAGGAAAGCAGTTTTAATGTCAAATTGTTTTATTACATTGAATTCTTTTTTGCAGGAAAGTGCTAAGAGTGTTCTTAGTACAGAAAAATTCAAAACTGGGCTATAGTTTTCTGAATAGTCCGACTGTTCACAACCCCTTATCACCAGTCGGGCTTTATATCTCCCGTCGTCTTTAACTTTTAGCACCCACCTAGAAGAAAGAATTTTATTTTTACCAACATCGCCTTTGTCTACTAAGTCCCAAGTGTGGTTTTTTTGTAAAGAATCTTTTTCTTCGTTTATAGCTGCTAGCCATTTCTCCTTGTCGTCTCCAGTTATGGCATCTTCATAGCTTAAGTAGAGTTCATAATCATGAAGGTAATATGGTGGTTTTCTAACCCTTTTAGAATTGTCATTATAAATTATTTCTTCATCTTCATCATCTCTTTTTCTTTTTAAATTAATGTCTTCTATATTTTTATTTTCAGATACCTTTACAGGAGAGCTGCATTACTTAATGAATTATCAAGAAATGAGGTGTCAAATACAGAAGTATCCAGGAAGACATTTTCTTTAGTTTCTTTATGATTTGATTCTGTATTATTATTCTCTTTATTGTTTGAATCTGTATAATTATTATTATTTACTGTTTCCTTATGAACATCATTTATGTTTTTTAAAATTTCATTTTTACTGTTTTGAATATTAAAAGTTTTATCAAAAACTACATCTCTAGAACAAAATATTTTTTTCTTTGATTCATCCCACAGTCTGTATCCACAGTTAGCATAACCTATCATTATGCATGGTTTACTTCTTTCATCTAGTTTTTTTACAGAACCAAGTACTTTGGCATAACATTTCGAGCCAAAGACTCTGAGGTTGCTCAGATTTGGTTTTCTTTTAAACCAAAGTTCAGCCGGAGTAATTTTATCTGGTAAGGCTTCACTTGGGGTCCTATTTATGAGATATGCTGCGCATTTCATTGCTTCACCCCACATGTCTTTGTTTATATTGGAATCGAAAAGTAAGGCTCGAGTCCTGTCTAATATTGTTCTGTTCATCCTTTCTGATTTACCATTTAGTTGTGGAGAATATGGTATGGTATTATCAATTTGTATTCCTTTGAATTTACACCAGTTCAAAAATTGATTTGACATGTATTCTCCACCATTATCAATCCGAAGCTTTGATATTTTAAGCATCCACTTTGATTCCACCTCCGCTGTGAATTCTTTAAATACTTCAAAGACTTCAGACTTATTTTAAGTAGGTAGACATGTAGAAAGTTTGTATAATCGTCAAGCATTGTTACGGCATACCTTCGCTGATCCCACGTTAGTGACAGTGGACCAATGACGTCACTATGTACAATTTCTAGAGGTCTAGACGCTCTCTGTCTGTTGGTTTTAAATGGCGTTCGTGTTTGTTTCGCCTTTACACAAACTTCACAAACTGAATTATTATCAAACGTAATATTACAGTTTATTCCATCAGAGACGCTTTTAAGTTGTTTTAAATTACCATAGCCCATATGGCCGGTTACTCTATGCCAATAGGTATCATCATAGACAGCAATCAATGCTTCTTCTTTATTTTTTAAGTTAACAGTAAATATACCATTGTCATTTTTAGATCCTTGAATAATTTCACACCCATCTTTTAAAATTTTTACTGTGTTTTCTTCAAATATGACAGTACCGCCGTTTTTTGTTATTGCACCAACTGATAACAGATTTTTGGACAGATCAGGAACTAGTAAAACATCTTTTAAGGTACATTTTTCAAACTCAATAGAACCAATGCCTTCAGCACATATCTCAGATCCCTGTTTCGCTAATTTTATATCAATATTTGTCTTTGTTAAGTTTTCCATATTGAGTTTATCAGCCCTCATATGAGACGAGCTACCGCTATCTATAACCCATTCTTCATTGACAGAAGTTTTGGGTTCATTCTGTGCAGCCAGAAAAGCTACTTTTTCCTTCTTTTTCCGAAAGAAACAGTCTTCTGTTTTATGGTTAGTCTTAGAGCACACCCTGCACTTCTGTGTTTTACTTTTGGGGCAGTTGTTAGCGAAATGTGATGTGGACGAACATTTGAAACATTGACCTGTTTTAGGTTTGTGATAGGCTTTAAAAGCTGCTTGTTCCTCTAAAATTTTAGAAGATGTATTTGATTTGGTTCTCGTTTCTTCAGCAAGAAGCCTAGATGTGAGGTTGGCTAGAGTTCTATCTGCTTTGGGCGTCGAGTCCCAAGCACTCGCAAAGTGAGAGTACTTCGGTGGCAAAGTAGCCAAAATTTTTGACATTAGCATTTTTTCGTCAATTTTATTGGAATCGATGCTATTAATTTTAAATGCTGTACCTTCAGTTTTACTTATGTATGCGGCTAAGTCGGTTTGTTCGTTCATGGTTAGGTTAAATGGTATTCAATTGCTGATCAGAATCCCTTTCATAGATAGAACTAAGCTTTTCAAACATCAAGTGTGATGTAGAGCAATTAATAATATGTAACAGAACCTTTTTATCGATGGTGGCAACGATGGCTCTTCTTGCCCTTGCATCTTTTCGTTTCCAATCAGTTTTTTTTTCTTCAGATCCCGATGAAGGAAATTCATAAGTCCCTTTGACTATCTCTGACAGTGAATGTACTTCAAATATAATATTTATTTGAAATTTCCATACAGGAAAATTGTTCACCCCGTTTAGCTTTTCGATGCGGTTTAGATCGTCGTCGGTGGTCGACATTTTTTTACACGTAATTCTAGTACGTAATTTTTACACGAGAATTAATCCCGAAAGAATTTTTAAACGCAATTTTTTTGTGAGCTATTCTGGGCCCATAACCTGTTGTAAATTTATAGTATATATAATAGATTTTAAGGAGAATAAAGCGACACGTTTTAAATTGAACGAACGGAATCCATTTTTATTAAAAACATCTGTTTTAAAAGGCTATAAAAAAACCAGTGTTGCCATACAAAAATACAATTTAAATTTTGCGTCAACATAATTAAGATTCACTGAGAATGTTTATTTTTTTTAGGTTTGAGATTTATGTGTAGAAGTAGGATTTTTATACTAAGTAAGATTATCCTAACATTATTTTAAATTATTATTTATTCTGTAAGTACCTTATATATTTATTTATTTTAGCCTCTTATAATTATTTTAATTCTGATGTTATATATAAGTCGTTCATGAATTAATACTTTCATTTGTATTTTAGGTTTGTAGACATGAGTATGCCTGGGGTCGGGGAAATATAGTCATTTAAAGAAGTAAGAAGTTGTTATTTCATTCCATCCAGTGTCTTTAAATAAATTAAAAGAAAATATTTATCACAAATAGCAGTTATAAGATGAATAATTAAAGAATAAATACTCTCAGGGTGTTATAGGTAAAATGTCCGACCAAGTATGTAATAATGTTAAACATATTACCATGCCATTTTTTTGAGTAGAGCTCTCTATGGTATAATTTTCTGGGGATATTCCTCTAAAATAAATTTCAATAAAATCTTTATTCTACAAAAAGCAGTAATAAAAATTATTTTAAATAAACCCAGAGACTTGTACCAAAGCTCTTTTTTCTGATTCTAATTATATAACTCTGGAACATAATCTAATCATTAAAACTTTAATATACTTCCATAAAAATATTAATCTGTTCAGTTAGCTTCACATTCTTATCAAACTAGAATGAACTGCAATCCTAATATAGTCTATAACTTGTAAAAAATCTTTGAAACACAATTCCATGTACCATTACGGAATAATGCTCTACAACAATAGTCCTAATTCTTTAGAAATTGTTCCTTTTTAAAATAAAAGTAATTAAAAACAATTTAAAAAATAAAAATACACAATGGATCAAAATGTTCAAATTTAACCCCAATGTGACTTTTTTATTCAAATAATTAATTCTAACAACTATATAATTAATTATCTAATCTAACCGACTGATTCCTTAGAACTCTATTGTAAAATATAATTATCAGTCTTATAAATTATATTTTTTTGTTTCTTTTGAACTAATCTATTATATAATTTTTAAAATTTTATTTTTTATTTTCTTTTTCTTTTTTATGGAATTGTTGTTTCCACTCAATTCTTATAATTATTAAGTAGGTATTATTTTATTTTATTTTTTTAGCGAATTTTCATAATGAAAATGACGCTTATGAGGTTGTTCGGATGACGGAAGTTGAGGGTGGGAGTGAGTGGAATCGGTTCCTATTGGCTTCCTGATAACAAAAATATATGTCCGAAAAAAGTTTATATATATATGTATATATATATATATATATATATAATATATATATATATATTATATATATGTATATATATATATATATGTATGTAAGAGTTTCTACCCTTT
>JACMZG010001870.1:43994671-44005648 GCA_018340805.1 Microvelia longipes | reverse complement strand
TTTTAATTTCTGGATTTTTAATTTATTTGATTGTCTTATTTTTATTTTTCCTACAGGAGGAATTTAAATTTCTATATGGTTTATCTGTTTTTTCATGTCTATTAGATTATATTGTGGTAATCTTTTACATTACAAACGTTACAAAAACCATTGTTCGTTATTCATTTTTTTAAATGAAAAATCGGGGAAGAATTTAGGCAGAAAAAATATTTATGTATTTAAACATCTCCTCTAACATTTTCTATTATTCCAATTTTTCCTCCACTTTAATCTCATTTCAACTTTCTTTTCTTCAAGAATTAACAAAAAAATTTTGCTTTTAAAATCTGTTATCTTTTTTGTACAATGTAAAGTTACATCAACATTATTAATTGCCAATTTATGTCTTGAGCGAAACATCAATTACAAAAAATTGGATATAAATTTTTAAAATCTGTTGTAAACTAAGTTGTGGATTATTATCAAATTCTTTACAGGCAACTTACAAAGCACTATAAGGAAAAAACTTCATTATTTGTTTCATTAAATTCCATTCTATTAACTGGATAATAACAATTATTTAATTGTATATTTGAATGTTTTTAAAATTTGTTCCGTCTTTCATTAAAAATAAATTATTATTCTTTGAAAGAAATATCTGTATCTTTAAACTATTAAAATAAATCTTGGACGATAAGCCTAGATTTGCTAATTTTACTGAATAACTTGATCCAACTCCCATATCAATTACTGAACAAATTCTATTTAAATAATTTACAAAATATTGATTTATTTGAATTTAATCTTTCTAATAAAGTACTTCTGGTTTTGGATTTAACGTCCCATTCTGGAATATGTAATTTCTAACGTTGTTAATTTAATTTTCCAGTTGTTGTTGCTCTCCAAAAAATAAGATTTTATCTTCTGTTTGCGATTACAAATTAATTCTATGAAAACATTATGTAATACTCTATTATAATTTTTGAAGAAATCCAAATAAATATTTTAATTCAAAGTAACCTTTCAAATTTCTTTGTTTTGTTATATAATAATTTTCTTTTATAATATTCCTAAATTAATATCTTCATCTTTTACATCATTGTTTCCTTTACTATTATCTGGAATCCAACCAGTCATTTCTCCATATTCATCTTTATAATTATTATTGTTAAAATTAAAATTTAACATTGTCGAATAAATTCCTGGATTAAGAATAGATTCGACTTCTGTTGAACTAATTTTAGGTCGCATAATTGATTTAAAAAAATTCGGGAAAAAATTATTCTTCTAGTGTAAATATCTGCATCTTTAACGCATATCTAATTTTCAAATTTATAATATTATTCTTGAATTTGAAATATCTATTGGATTTTGATGATTTGAAGAGATTGGAAAAAACTATATCTCCATTCTTTATTTAAATTTGCTATTGAACCAGAAGGTTGTGGTGAAATTTTTTAAAATATCATTTTTCATAATGTCGTGTTTTAAATCAACATTTTTATCTAAATTCATTTTTGTTTTCTTCGCTCATTTATTAAAATAAAGTGAAATTAATTTGATTTAAAAATAAAATTCAGGTAACGCCGGTTACTCAAGTGAAACCATAAGATTGAGTTTATTTTAGATTATAAAAGTTTTTATTTTTTCAAATTTAAATTTTGATATATTTAGTAGGTACGCGGCCCGTACTTTATCTATATTTAATTTATTATTTTCAAAATAATTTAAAATATGATTTTTTAGTCATAATAAACCCATTTTATTAAATAATTACATTGGAGCAAATATAAATAATGCTTTAGAAGGTTTATGCTTGGAAAATATTTTAAATCTTTCTCTATTTTACATTGTTTGCTTTTCCTTTTATCACTATTTTCACATTTTAAACATTTTCTTTAAATTGATTTATATATCTAAAATTTCCAATTGGTTATTTCATTTCAAATAATGAACATTTAAAAGATTAAACTATTTTATTTCTCCGATAAATTTATCACTGAAGCGATGTTCTTCAAAGGCTAATGATTCCCAATAGCCTCTCCATCCATTAAAGAAAAGAATTCAAATTTCACTGACGATTTTTTTAAAATTGAAATAATTTTTTTCATTTTTTTCAAATAACTTAAAAATATTGTCAATATAATATCATAAGTGGTGATCTATGATAATTTTCATATTTCCTAATTAATGTATTTAAACAAATTTTTAATTTAAATAAATTTATGTTATTTTTCTTAATTATTTAAAAAATGAGATTTTTTTCCGGTGTTGTTTTTCTTGGGGGAGATTATTATTTGAAAATTTTATTTCCTAATTTTGATTTATTTGATCCGGAGTAGTAGTCATTATTTGATCGTAGTGATATCATAAAGCTTGCAGTTTGTACTGAAAGATTTTATATACTTGAAACATTCTGTAATCAATTTATTATTCACCTTGTAGCTTCTGGTTAATTCATTTAATTTAGTGTTATATCAGTTAAAAACAATAGATCTAGAACGCCATTGATCATCATACAATGCAGATATATCATTGCCACTTTCGCTCATAAAAATTCGAATTTCATCCCTCAATTTCCAAATCTTAATAAACAGTTCCGCGACTCAGATCGAATTTTAGCATAAAAAAGTAGATCGCTGTCATTTCGGATTCCAGTTCACGAAGATATTCTTGAAGGTGGCGATGCTTTAACGAATTTTTTTAATTGAATTAACTACTGTAACAACAACCGACATTACATGCGACATATTCAATACTTGTGCACATAGATTTTCGAGGTGCAGAAAGCAATGGCAAATGAACATTTCAAAATCATTTGAACTATTTCCCGCGGCTTTTATGTGTTCGAGAATTAAATTAACAGCTCCAACATTTTTTCCAACCATTGAAGGGGCACCATCTGTAGTGATGCCTATGAGATTTTTCAAACCGATCTGATGAACTTGCGCACAATTTATGACAGCTTCTTTAATATCTCTTCCAGTGTTGTATCTTTCAAGCTTACCAGATCGAGGAGTTCTTCTGTCACATTCATTTGACTGTCGATACCTCTGATAAAAATAGCAAGCTGAGCAGTATCTTTTATATCCGTTGTTTCATCCAAAGCCAGTGAGAAATAATGCAAATTTTTTTGAAATGTGTTGAGCGTTGCACTAATTTTCAGTAGAAATGTCATTTATTCTTCTTGTCACAGTTTGATGTGAGAGACTGATTGAAGTGAAGAAATTGACTTTTTCTGGACAGATTTCTTCGACTGCGGCAATTAGGCACTCTTTAATGTAGTCACCGTCCATAAAGGGCTTCATTTTTTTGGCAATAATATAAGATATTCGCAGGCTGGCACTGACAATAGCGTTGATTGTTCATTTTGCTTATGAAATATGTTTGTTGAGTTTCAAGATTGACTTTTAGTAATTTTAGCTTAGCTTTCCGTTCGCCAACAGAAAGTTCTTCCATTTCACTATGTCTTTGTTCATAATGTCTCTTCAAATTGTATAATTTGAAATTTGAAATTGAATCACGACAAATTAAACATAGAGCTTTGTCTTTTATTTTTAATGAAAAAGTACAAATCTTCCCATTTACTCTGAAACTTTCTGTTCTCATCTTCACCGTTCTTTTCTTCGTTTTCAATTCTTCTTCCAGACATGATGAATCTGTTTTTTAATTTTTGAGAATAAATAACTTATAGTATCAAATAAATGTTACCTCAATGAATAAACAAACGCGTCTAAATATCACCGACATGTTGCAACTCGAACAACTTCCAACTGCATTAAATTGACTCATTTCGTGGCGTGGTTTAATGAGAGGAGTGGGCTGTAAAAAGGCTGCAAAACTTCAATAGCTGCAAACTTCAATAGAGCGGCAGAAAATATTAAAATGGGCCGCAGAAAATCTTAAATTGGGCCGCATGCGGCCGTGGCCGCGTGTTGGACATCGCTGCACTAGACAAAATAATGTTTTTTACTGTGCTTATCTTTTAATAAAATAAATAATAACATTAGTCTTTTAATAACTTCTTTGTTGGAATATTGTAATGTTGATTTTTATTTAGCATTTTTGAAAATAAAAATACTTTTTCATAGTTTTTAAAAACCGATTAATCGATTAATTGATTAAAAAATGAACAAATTAATCGATTAATCGGTTTTTAAAAAAACGGTTAATCGGACCATGCCCTAGTTTGTACCCCATTTGTGAGGATATTTGCATGTACTAATTTTCGGGGGTCGAATCTTAACAGTTCAATTTTGATTAATTGATGAATAAACTTCACCCATCTCGAACAAATGAAGTCTTTTAAGCCAATTTATGAAATTTGTTGTATATGTTGATTGTCAAAAATTTTTTCTAATTACATATTATATCATTGTATTAGTTGAAAATTCTAATTATGAATTTTAATAAAATTGACTAATATATAATATATATAAAATAGAAAAACAGAATGCTTTGGAAGCCATTGAGATCAAATGGACAATGTATATGCATGAAAATGACAATTTGAGTCCAATTTTTGAAACTTTAAGAGAGGAAGATCTGTCAATTATTAGAAATGAAAAAATGCAAATATAGAAGGTAATCATTTTGTTATTCTATTAATTTAGACATATTCTTTATAGTTTTATAAATGTTCAATCTTCTGTTTCTTCAATATGGAACAGGTTTTCTTGTTCTATTCAGATTAGGGTTTTGTTTTCAGACCTATAAACGGTTGGATAACATCCAACGATAAATAGGTTGAAAGCTTGTATTTTATGTAAAACATTGATCATAAAATAGGGGTAACTTGAAAAGGTCATGTTGGACATTTGTTTCATGATTTTGCGACATTCTTCATATTATTTCAAGTATTGTTCTTAATCTTCGCTGACTGCAGAAAGCCTCTTTCGCATAAAGGGTTAAAAAATAAAATGAATCGGGTAATTTTAACATCAGCCTTTCGTTGATAGAGTTTATACTTGTTTAGTCGCTTCTCGAAATTTATTAGAGCTAATTAATTTCTACTCTTTATTTAAAATTTTAACAAACGGATGTAAAACTTTGTTTCCGTCAACGTATATAAATTTTCTTGGAGTTTTAAATATTATTTGATCACATTTACAAGAATATATTTATTTATAACTTCGAAGAAATCTAGTATCTTTTTATAGATATATTAAATTATTTTAAATATTAAAATTATAAGGAATTTCTTTATTTACTTTTTGAAAGGTCGTTCAAATAAAAACTCTTTCTATTTTGAAAAAGAAAAGATTTGGTTTGTATTCAAAAAATCAAATTCAAGGAATTTGGAATCAAAAGTTAGATAAATTAAATGCCGCATTGCAGGAGTTAAAATCCTTGGTATTAATGAAATTGTCATTTTAAATAGTTTTTTTTATTATTAATCTTTTTAAATATTTGTGTTCAAAACTATTAGATGGACTCTTTAATTTAATAAACTTTGCTGCGAAAGTCATTGTTTATGTTGGTGCAACATTAGTTACATTTGGTATTATTTTAATTTAATATGCCTAAACTTTAATAAATAGTTTTTTTGGTTATTCGCCATCAAGTTTTGACTTTTATTCGATTTTTAAATGGATAATCAAATACTTTTTTTGAGAAGGTGCGTTCAATGAAAAATTTTAGAAAAAAGCAAAATTCAAGAATTGGAAGTCAAAAGTTTAAAAGAATATAAGCCTATACGTAGGTAGGGAAATCCAATAATGTATAATATATTTTTAACAATGAAGTTGCATTAAATTTTCAGTGAAAAAAAAAATAATGCTACGCGAAACATTTAAGATAATTACAAAAAAGCATTCAGTAATTAATCACTATTGAGTAACACTGTGTATTCAAGTGGCATAAGTTCATTTCAGAAATGGTCGTTGAATTATTACGAAAACATAACATCGTTCTGGTGTACATCAACTTAGTAAATTGAAAGAAAATGGCCAAAGAAATTAAAGCCAAAAATAATGGCAATTCGTCATGTTGACAGCGAGAGAGTTTGTTGATGCTGTATATCGACAGGATTTAGTAGATGTAATTTTAAACTGATATTTAGGCTTAAGTATTTAGCACAAGGCTAATTTAAAAAAATCAATGAACATTTTGCAATCATTAATTCTGTGAGGTTTCTGCTTAACTATTCAACAAAATATTGCTTCACAAGTACAGTATTCCACAGATATGTCGCCATTCGATTTGTTATGTCAGTAAATAAAATTAAACCACTTCGAAGAAACTCGATTTAAGTCATAGAATCAATATAACAAAAATTCGAAGGATAGTTTTATGGAAATTAAAAAAAATGAATATAAAAGTGCTTTGAGATTGAGTTATAAACGTGGGCAATGTCTTTTGCAACGGGAATAGAGTTACTTTAAAACTAGACAAAAGAAATTTGAATGATTAAAAAATTGGTTTTATTTTTAGAATTCACCTTACTTTGACAAGACACAATGAGATCTTAACAAAATCTGACTCGATTCATCTAAGGTGCTTCCTCAATAAATTTACTTTCCTTTCACGAATAATCGGTCAAAAGTTGAATTGATTTTCAAAAATTAACTAATTTTCTTATTAAAATTATTATAATTATTTATTATTAAAAGAAATTATTTAAAAATCATATATTTTATTATAAAATTCAACCTAAATTTTATCTTTAAAACTTTGTTTATAAACTTATTTTCTTTATTATTTTAAATTAAACTTACTTATTTTTAAAAATACATTTAAAATTGAAGAATTCCCAAAACACAAAAATTTAAAATGTCTTTCAAAAAATGTTATAATATCATATAAAAATATATCTTTAATGCAGTCTAAAAAATAAGTGTAACACTAATTTCATATTTTGGAATTTAATGCATTGCTTAGTAGATTTCATAATCCAGTAATTAATGTACAGACAACCATTTGATTATGAAATTCCTCATTTTCAAATTGATTAATTCTTTTAAGATTTTATTGTAAATTCCTTTTATGTAAAGTGAATTATAAAGAAAAACGAGAAAACGCAGGTATTTGGTTTAGAGTTTCTCGTACCGAATTATTTTTGAATCATTTCCCAAATCTTTCCCCTCGGTATTTGGAATCGGGTTTGTTAGTATAAATAATAATTACACTTTAAATTAAAGTTTCTAAACTGAGACTGACGCTTAGTTTTGTAACTAAAAGATCTAAAGTTCGGGAAATATTTTACAGTGGATACCAACAATTAACTTTTCAAAACAACCAAAAGTAAAATGATTAATTATTTTGTTAACTACGATTGTCTACATTATCTAAAATATATCCAGTTATTACACTATAATTTATTTCGAGAATAACTGCTTAGAGACTTAACCGTTAGATCTCATTTAAGACCTCATTAAATTTTATTTAAATTACAGCTATGGATTTTCAAAATTTTGTTTTTGTTTATATCGTCTTTTGTTAGTTTTCAAATTTTCAACAATCGTCTTCTTCAGAAGTTTAACTCTGATTAATTCATACTGAATTAAAAATTTTATTGTTGATTTATTTAATTTTAATTTTTATTTAATTTTATTTTGAATTCTTAATTTTAATTTTTTATTTTAATTTTTATTTTATAAATTATATTGATTTTTAAGTTATTCTTTTATTCGGTAATTCTTATGTTTTTCTGTGAATTGTCGAAATCGCATTTTCATGATATATGATGTTGCTGTTCGTTGAAATATTATGTTTGTATTGAAAGTATTTTGTAGACTCACTTTCTTTCTGCTTAAGATGTTTTTGATTCAGTTCGTATGGACTGCATGTTTTCAATTATATATGTTTTCTACATATGGATCATGATATTTATTAAGTTAACTTTTTCTTTATTGTATATTTTATCACCAATTCACCAAATGCATTTGAACCACAAAAGTGTTGTTCATCTTATTTTATTTTGGATACCAAGTGCTTGCATTTTCAATTTTATCTAGGAGTTGTGTTTGAGTTTAGATTTTTTAATTATGTTTAGCATGATTTTGGGCTACATTTCTCTTAATAAAAGGTAATTTAATTATTGTGTGTTTTTATTTGATTTATAGAATTTATATTCTAAGATAAATATTTGATAATTTATCTGGATAGCCGTTATTTAGGAATAAACTAAATTACTAAAACAACTCAAATATTTACATTCATATTAATTACAATTCTTGTTAAAAACTATACATATTTCAAAGTTCTCATTTAAGTTTATGATATATTATCTTTTAAGATTCAGAAAATAGAAGCAACCTTACGAAAAATTACATCGACGGGTTATTGAAGAAGAAACATTAAAGTAAGTTGGCTATTTTTCTTTTTTAAAAATAAAAAGATATTCTTATTTAGCCTGAAGCACTGGAGACGTTAAGAAATGAAATATTTTATTTCTACTATTGATTTTATGATTTAGGACATTACCGAAGATAAAATAACAAAAAAAAGTAATAAGTCATTATCATCGAAATCTAATTAGACTGTAGAAATACCCCCAGCCCCACCGGGAGCCAAGGGGTGATATATTACCATGTTCCTAATTGCCCGACTGTGTATTTAGAAAAGATTTAATGTACATTTAGAAGAATGGCTGTTATGATTTCTTAATGTTGTTTATGTAACAAATTTGGCAATTCTTTAGTCCTTAATAAATTTAAAAATAAATAAAAAGCTCATTTATTTTTCATTTTGCCTGATGATGGGCTATTGATCTTGTCAAAATATATGCAATTAAAATTTTTTTGTTTAATAAATGGCGTTTTTATTTTGGAGAATTTTTATCATATTTAATTAATTATTTTGGATTAATATCTTAAAATATGTATGTATATAATGAATTTTATTGTAGGAATTTTGATTAAATATTTATTTCACTTTATAACTATAAAGTTAACATAATATTTTATTATATTTTTATACTTTATAAGACGTTGAAATAATTGTAGAATATTCAAATTTTAATTTTATTTAAATTAATTTTCGACTTTGATAACTATAGTATTAAATATAATTAATTGTTAGAACAAATATCCTAAACTGAGTATCTCTTTGTTTCAATAAAATCATTTTGTTCCAAATGCAATCATAATTTTATTCAGAAAAAATAAAGATAATATTTTAATTTTAGATATTTAAACCGAGGGGTTCTCAATTCCAAAGGATTGGCCACGGACCCCATTTGTAATTTTAAACTGTTTTTTTGGCACCCCAAAAAAAATTCAAACCAACGTACAAAACAAAATCTCCTAAAGGATTTAAAATTAAATTTTTTTTAATAAAAAATTTAATTTGAAAAAATTAAAAAAAATATTGTTTCAAACACAATTTTTCAAAAGAAGGCCTAATTAAGATAGATAGACTAATTTTCACGACACCCCTAGATATTTTCCACGGAATCCGGGGTGCCGTATGGCACCTGTTGGGAACCCCTGATTTAAAACAATTTTCATTCTTCAAAACTTCAATAAATTTAAAATTTAAAAATCAAGTTACACCTGATATATTAATGAAGATAATAATGTTTGTTGGGTAGATTACCTTGAAATGTTAATTTAAAACCAGGAATCAAACGCTGGAAGAACATAGCAATATTAGAAAAATGGGAAGGAAGTGGGTTAGAAATGATAAGAAGTACAGGCGAGCGTAGACGAAATAAGGAGAAGGAACAACGAAAATCACAACAGGAAAAGAGGACAAACATAAACGAGAACACAATAAGTAGCCGACCGAAGGCCAATTAATTTGTTTAGGCAAAATTAAAAATACTAAATTTAAATGATAATAAATTTAGCAGAAGAAAATTTAAAAATAGAATGAAGATAGAAAGCTAAAATTATTTTAATATTTAGCTTGCGGAATAGAAAATAGGAAAAAAAATCAACGAATTAAAGGGTGGCTTAGCTAGTGTTTTACAGTACATATAACTTAGTATATGAAAAAAATCCCTTTATCAGTTGCAGTCGTATATTGTAAAACTTCTTTGTTGTTATTGGAGTTATTTAATGTTTTTGACACAGATTCTGACGAGGAGTTGATAAAATTTATGTGATACATAATTTTTAGTATATTTCACGGGTATTTTGCTATTCAAGCATAAAAATTCTGGGCGTTAAACAAACAGATGAGGATTAAGTAAAGACCAAAAATGCCCATGGAACAATATTTTCTCATAATGGGCAGAGGGAACTTTTCCAATGACACACTAGGAACAATCAGGATTAATTTTCGATAAAATGCCGCGAAATGTAATTAAGTGCATACGAAGACAATAACAGGGGGACTTTAGGAAAAGAGCAAATAGGATACTTTTGGAGAAATCGGGCATCAACAGAACGCGGGGTCCATAAAATTGCTAAGTAAAGAGAAGATTTTTTCATTTGAACCAATCCAGATTGTAAGTAACGCGAACTTCATTTATTGTTTTTTTTCCTTTGGGTTTTTTTTTTTGGTAATAAATCATGTGTGATTCAATTCCTGTTCTTGTTTCCATTCCATACTTATAAGATAATAAACTACTAGATACTATGTTGTAATTTCAGTTCTCATCCACTATTACCGAATGCGCTGCCAAAAGCCTATCATTCATTAGGGTCTCGCATGGACAATGTATGCCTATCCATATGAAGAAGCATCGCCAAGGTTACATATAAAAAACCCTAATTCACGGATCTTCGAGCCTAAGCAGATAGTCAGTTTGTTTATCGCCAATTCATATATAATGAACTCCACGACAAGTGAAATTATCAACCCTAATATGAGGGTGATTTAGTACAAACTCGTCAACAGGCCATTGGTTTCCGCCAAACACCACCTTTCCCAGCCGGTAGACGATTTTCGAGGTGGGATTACAGATGAGAAAGTCTATTTTTGACTTAGAATATCGATCTGCAGACTTTAGTTCTCTTTGGCTGGGCCACCAAAGGCGCCCCGGGAGTTTAGATCAAGTTGATGTTTTATTAACTTATCTTTCGTTACTCACGAAAACAGGGGCCTATTCGG
>JACMZG010001870.1:43836464-43993671 GCA_018340805.1 Microvelia longipes | reverse complement strand
GTGCTATTTTTCGCGTTTTATAATTTTTCGACATTTTGCTGAGTAATTATTGCAAGTTATTGACGTAAAAAAATTCTCCAAATAGCACCACTACAGGGGTAGACTGATTTTTCTAGCATAAATACACTAGGAGACACATGATAACAGACACACATGATGATACAGACATATCAGTTTCGGATTTTTTTTGCAAACACAATACTTTTCTTTTATACTTACGGTTTACATGAGAAATAGTAAAAACTTTGTCTGCCATTCATATGATTGCGCACGTATCATGTTGACAAAAAAATCCAAAACCAGGATGTCACGGGAATTATCTGTTTTAAGACCTCCTGAGTTTTGTCACAAAGTTGTCTGTCTGTGTGAATTTATGCTAGAGAGTTAAAACTTTGTAGAAAAGTCATTCTATCGCTGTAGTTGTGCTATTCGGATAATATTTTTATGACATCATTAACCCGCAATAATGACACGGCAATAAAGTTGCGAAAAATCATAAAACGCTGAAAAATTGGAATGAGATTTGGCACGCATGTATGCCATGTAAAAGACTAACATACATGCTTTCATCTTATTATCAGCATAAGTTCAAATTTCATCAAATTACTTGTGTACGTCTTTAAGAAAAATTGTAAAAATCGGTAAATAATCAAATCGAGTAGAAATTCGATACAAGTGTATACTATTACGTAATGAACAAGTACCCTATGTTTTGTTACGTATTTTTTAAAATATATCTATGATTTTTGTTGGATCAAAAATGTTAAGCAGCATCAAGCATGGTCAGTGCCTAGATGGGTGACAGCTGAGGATGCAACGACTGAATTTACTATCTGAGGACGAGCGAATCTGATGTGATGGAGAAACGTTCCGAGGTAACCCGTACCCGATTTTAGGAAATTAGTGCATCCTCTCCCCTGGTCAACTTTACAAATGTGTATAACCCTTAGTAAAACCCCCTGAAAGTAACCCTGACTACACCACTAAAATGAAGTTTACTTAAGGGTGGGTGAAACGCGAACTTAAAATGTTATCCCACGTCTCCCGCACGTAATTTTTGAAATAGAGATGTATTTTTTATTCAAAACTATTTATATGCCAAAGAGCACCCAGTTTTTTTTGTATTTTTTTAATCAAGCGCGTACGCGCGCTGGTTACAATCAAAATTTTAATTTTGAATAACAAATTTCAAAATTTTGATTTTGAACATCAAATTTCAAAATATTGATTACTAGGCCTCCTTTAATATAATATTGTGACTTATAAGTCATCCAAAATTTCAATAAAAAAATATTAATTTTTAAAGGCGTGCTATGCTGGCGAAAATAACGCGGAAAACAGGATGTTAGTTCAAGGGTTCTGTTATCAAGTTTATCAAGGTACAAAGAAACAATAATATTGTAAGGAACAGATGTTAGCGGACCTACTCCGGTCTAGTCGGCTTTCCTTTTATTATCTCCAAAATATAACTTAAATATCACGATATATGTCGATTAATATTAACATTATATCACATCATATGACGTTTATTAAAAATAATTACGTATAGATATTTTTATATAAATTTTTTTTAATAAAAATAAATTAAAATTTTACATTATGCTTATATATTTCGATTTACTTAATCTTAAACAAGATAAAATGATATTAATATTAGTTGCATTTCTACGTACTTTTTTTATAGTTATAGATAACTATTATAGTTTCTTTTTACTAGACTTAATCTGAATATTTTATATATACCATTACCTTAGTCCAAGAATCCTGCGCAAGTTTTTAATTATAAAACTAGCTAAAATGATTTAATAAGCGATTTAAATTTGGCACACATGTAGTCCTGTAGCTACGTGCAAAATTTAATTTTGATTCATTTTCTGCGTTTTATAATTTTTTTGAAATTTCTTTGGTCATTATTGTAAATGATCATACAAATCACTGGCCACTCTTAATGCTGCATAACATTTATGTGAAAACATTATACTTGTCGTATTGAAACGAAACGTAGTCTACTTATTTATTACATAAAGTATACTCGTACCAAATTCCAACTCAATTAGATTACGTACGCAAGTCATCTAATTAAAATTGAACTAATGCTGACAATGAGATGAAACTTAGCACATATGTTAGTCTTATACCATGGCTACATGCGTGCTGAATTTCAATCTGATCGCATCATTTTTCCGGGTTATATGATTTTTTGAAACTTTAAGTACAAAAAGTAAAGTAAAAGTAAGTAAAAAAAAATAAGTACACTAAGTTTCGTTTCAATACGACAAGTACCGAGTCCGGTAGCTCAGTGGTAGAGCGCTCGCCTTTCGACTGGAGGTCGAGGGTTCAAATCCAGCCGGGGGAGGACCTCATATGAGGTTATCCTTGTACCGTGCACTCGGGAGGTCTTGAATTCAAGGCCGGCCAACCCAGCCAAGGTTTTATGTGGTTTCCTTGGCTACTAATACGCAAATGCGGGGTTGGATCTAGTTTCATCTGAGACAAGTCTGGATCCACGTTTCCGTTGTCTCCAGCTCACGAAAAGTTAATGTTCTGCGGGCTGGGGGAGATGGAGGTCGGAAAGATATACTGAGCCTTTGTATGTCGAAAACTTAGTCAGTGAAAGTGATGGCGGCGACACGAATAACGTAAGTGACTAGGAACAAAGTGCTCGGTCTCCTAATGGCACTGCGGAGCTTTGACTTTCAGGTCAGGGCTATAGAATGAGTTTGTACACGCTGACATCTGGGTGCTAGAGTTCTTTGTCGGGTGGCACTGGACTGGCCAGAGCGGTGAGCCTAGCTAGAGTCTGGTGATGTTAGTGGAACTGATGAGATTGGTGAGACTGGAAGGACGAGGTTAAGTCGATGGCCTCAGTGAAGAACAGGTTAAGTCTGAAAAACTAAATTTTTCAGGGAGCAGTTTTAAAGTTTGACATGCTCTCAACATTAAAGTATAAACAATAAAAATAATCTGATTTTACCAAAAATTATAATTTTTAAAGCATTTTATGGTGCTACTAGCATATGTCTGTATTTTTGGTACATGGCACGGTATAAGACTTATCTGGTTCTTCACGAATGACTTATCTGGTTTTTCACGGGTCTTACCTGTTTTTTCACCAATGTGATATGATGGTTCAAAACAATATAAGTCTAAATTTTTGTAATTTTGTATTCCATTTAGCGGTTCGTTTTTAACTTATTTTTAAAGTTAAAATTTTTAAATTTTGATAATTATTATTTTTGTTATACTTTCAGCCTGTTATTTTAACATTGAGAGCATATTATTCTTTTGGAAGATAATTGACTCATCTGATTTTTCACCAGTGACTTATCTGGTTCTTCACAGGTCGAATTTTTAGTAAAACTCCATCTTGGCAACTTTAAAAAATTTTTAATTATTTAGAGTAAAAATAATCAAATATTAAGATTTATGATTAAGAAAAATAGGAGAAATAGAAAAATGGTTAATATGACTTTTCAATATTATGATTTTAAATATTTTATTTTTACATACATATATATAAAAATATTTGATATAATTTATATTTTAAATTAAAGCATAAGAAACGTTGTTATTGAACAAAATAAAATCGTATAAGCCCACCTTTTCTAAATCAGGATTAATTAGAACAGCAATGTAATGAGTTTTTAAATTTACATCAAATTCTGGCACGATGGTCCGCATGCAGACGAATTTCTTTAGGAATGCATGTTTACGTGCTTAACAATCAATTTATTGTTTAAAGATTGGTATATGCTTTATATCAATCATAGAGTATCAAGCACTACTCCTAACTGATTTTTCTATTCTTTTTAAAAGAAATGCAGATAATTATTCAGTTAAAATAATACAGATAAAACGGTGAGCATAAAGAATGCGATGTGGTGAGGAAAAGTTCTGAGGTACCTTAAAGTGTTAGTGCAACGACAAATTAATGTGTTATAATTTATTCAGATTATTAAACAATTGATATTGGTATAGTCTAGTAAATGAACGGGTTTTATGCGAAGTTTCAAATTGTTTTAAATTCAAAAATTTAATTTGGACATGTTTAGGGGTACCCCAATAAAAAGTCCCCAAACTATGCATCACATCAGCTGCGATCTTAGTAGGCCAAAACGTGTCCCGTTTTTTATGTTTTCGACAATATCTTGGTGGAAATAAAAATATCAATAATTGTTTCGAACAAATTTTGAAGGTAGGCAAATTGTTTAAACATAAGTTACAATCAGATTATTCTCATTTCAAACCGTTAACAAAGGGGTTTAAGTAAAAAAAAAAAATATTTTAATTTTTTACAACGTAAACAAACTAAAAAGTTATACATTGACGAGATATTATTCCGTATTCACTACCAACTGCAAATCGACCATATGTAGCCAACTACAGATCAAATTATTACCCCAAATTACAGCATTCAGTTAATTATAGCCGCAGAGCACTGGTCTGGTAAAGTTTCTTTTAACGGAAAACAGAATTTCAACTGTATCTTTGAATCGACAATAATTGTCCAGCAATTAATGAAGAGATCAAAAAGATAGAAGACAAAATTTCCTCTTCCATTTTCTTCTAAAACCAATAGAAAAAAGCCCCAAGTAATGAAAATGAAAATTTGTCCAAAAAGTTCACAAAGCTGTCAAATGTTTTATTAAATACACTAGTTGTTTTCCTGTAATATTGTCATTCTGTAAGTTTTTATGGTAAAATTTTCATTTTCATTCAAGGGGACAATAGTCGATTCAAAGATACTGTAGAAAGTCTGTTTTCCCGTCAAAAGAAAACTTTATCAGGCAAATGCTCTGTAGCTATAATAAACTGAGTACTGTAATTGGGGTGATAACTAGTTCTGTAGTTGGCTACATCATATCCGAAGATCATAACAATTTGAGTTATGGGAGTGAATGCGGAATAATATCGGATCAAAGTAACAATTTTTAGTTTGTTTACGTTGTAAAAAAAGTAAATATGGATAATTCTTAACTTGAAACCCTTTTTTTAGCGGTTTTGAAATAGAGAGTAAACTTAAATTAACTTATACGTTTAAACAATTTACCTAGCTTCAAACTTCATCTGGTTGAATTATTGATATTTTGAATTCCTACTAAGTTATTAACGAAAACGTAAAAACGGACACGTTTGGCCCCCCTACGATCGCGACTGTGATACCCCCAAAAAAAGGGAACTTTTTCGGGGGTAAATTTTAACTATTTGAAACATCGCAAAAAACCCGTTTATTGATAACAATAGTAAACTTGACTTGACTTTTTTTCTAGCTCTTAAATCATGGAATACTCACATGATATAAATACAAAAATGTTATTACATTTTTGTATTAACGAGTAGTTTTGTATTATTGTATTATTATTAGATTGTATTGCATTATTTATTCTTAGACTCGATGCGATGTTGAACCATAGCTAGTAATAACTTGTGTGAAATAACTTACACTTAAAAAAAACGTTTATAGTAAATATAGTAAGTTTTTATAGTAAACAATCTTACCATAAAAACAACCGACTGCACTTAAGAAACAAGAACACATGTAAAAACAAATTTAATATTGAACAGTATTATGTGTATACTGTCCTGACTGGAGTTGATGTAATGCTAAAGTAAAACCTTGGTATACCCTTGGTAATAATAATTTTAAGTATAAAAAGAAGGAAGGAATTCTTAAATTATTTAAAGGAAAGAATTAGAAAAGTAAGAAATATTATTAAAATTTACTATGAAATACACCAATCAATAAGAAATTCTGAAACAGCTAATCTAGGAAATCAGGCAGGTTAATATAGTAGAAATTAGGCATAGTAATATAGTAGAAGAAATTACCATAAAACATTCTACAAATTTATATCGAAGAATTTTATAAGATCAAATATTTGATCAAAATCATGTAAATTGATTTGTCTGGTTTTTCACTAAGAGTAAATTATAAAAAACGACTTTATTTAAGTTAACTAGCCTGGTTTGGAACCATGATGTTAATCAGGTAAGTTGAGTTATCTGGTTTTTCACTAAGAGAATTATTTGGATATCAAAAGTTATGTTAACATGTGTGGTTCTTACCAAGATTACTTACTTGGTAAGAACCAGGTGTGTTGACTTGTCTGGTTTTTCACAAGTATTTTTTTAATTTGAGCAAAAGTTATGTTAACATGTCTGATTTTGACACTAAATAAGAACCAGGTAGGTTAACATATCTGTTTTTAAATTAAAAAAGTTGAGATATCTAAATTTTCAAATTGGTCTACTGAGCGTAAAAATAATCGTAGAACCACCAAATTTTAACACAATGTAGATATTATGATTCTTCATCATATGCAATACATAACTCATTTTCGCAAAAATGACGACTTAACATGTTCTTCTCTGGGGCCATCGAAGTGAGACTAATGTGATCAGAGGAGCTAGTAAGACTAGATGAAACAAGCACACAGTGAACTAGTAGTCGGCGCTAGCCAGAGCGGTGAGCCTAGCCAGAGTCTAGCAGGTCTAGATGAACTAGGCACACTGTGAACTAGTCGCAGATACTAGCCAGAGCAGTGAGTTTGGATAGAGTCTGGTTGGGCTGGATGAACTAGACACATTATGAACCGGTTACATGTGCTACCATGTACGGAGAGGGTGCTTCCTAGATGATTGGATGTGTACAAACTCAGGGGTTAATTAGTTGAGTGAGGGGAAAACGCTAAATGACCCTACGGGTTTAAAGGGTAAAAAAAAAAAAAAAAAAAAAAAAAATACGACAAGTATATCTATGATCTTTGTTGGATCATAAATGTTACGCAGCATTAAGAGAGATCAGTGCTGTATGGGTGATTGCTGAGAATGAAACGGATGTATTTACTACCCAAGGACGAGCGAAGCAAGTCCGAAGACGTGTTACAATACAAATTTGGCGCATTGTATATTCTGAGTTCTATCGAACCGAGTCCGAAGCTGGGAGGATAAGCGAAGCGAATCCGATGTGATGAGGCAGTTCCGAGGTTCCCCGTACCCAATTTCTATGATGTCATTAATCCACAATAATGACTAATGACTCAGCAAAAGTTTCGAAAAATCATGCCATTAGATTGAGATTCGGCACGCATGTAGCCATGTATAAGACCAAAATATGTGCCAAGCATATGTTATTATGCTGATAACATAATGTTATCAGCATTAGTTCAATTTTTATTCGATAACTTGCGTACCTAATTTGCCATTAATAACTTATGAATTCGTCATCCCAAAGAGCCAATATATAATGTCATCCTAATGTGCCATTATACTATAAAAAGTCATCCTAATGAGCCAAAATAAATATATATAAAATATATATATATATGTGTGTGGAATATTATTTCATATTTAGATTTGTTATAATAATCCCAGGTGGGGGGATTGGAGGGGGGTGACGAAAATTGTTAAAAATGCTCTAGGATTAACCGTTTACGAGATATTTGTAATTTTACGTCATTTTATCCATATTATGATCCCAGGTACTACGAAAAGTTCAAAAACTCATTTTTTCTAATAAAATTCGCAGTATATGAACATCATGCACTCATCAAACTTACTCCAAGAATCTTATTGAGCTGGTTTGAGCACGCTATCAAATAAAATTCAGATGAAAATGAAATTACGCCTTAATTATAAAAAGTAGATTAAACTAGTAAACCTTATGTGTATTGTGGCATAATCGGCATCTCGGATGTGACCGTATATTCTTGTACTGAGTACATGAAAAGTCATCTTGTGCCAGTCACATTAGGAGGGCAATTTATAAACCTTGGCACATTAGGATGTGTAATTCAAGTATATATATATATATATATATATGTATATATATATATATATATATATATATATATATATATATATATATATATATATATATATATATATATATATATATATATATATATATATATATATATATAATATATATAATATAATATATATATATTATATATATATATATATATATATATATATATATATATATATATATATAATATATATATATATATATATATATATATATATATATATATACATATATAACATTTCAAAAATTCACAATTCATTGTCTAGTGTTTAGATTCATGGCTAGATACATGGTCACTAATACGAAAAACATTTTATCAGTATTAGTTCTGGTTATATTGATTGACATATATATGTCAAACAATACAATGTCATTAATTGACATAATGTAAAAAAACTAAGTTTTTCCCTAATACATTTGAAAATTCCTTATATCGGATGCCACTATACCAGTACTAACAAGGTAAAAAAAAACCAGTACTAAAAAAAAAAATGTTAGCACAAGGTCTACGAGGTCCCAAACTCAGCATTGTCATATATATATATATATATATATATATATATATATATATATATATATATATATATATATATAACATTTCAAAAATTCAACAATTCATTGTCTAGTGTTTAGATTCATGGCTAGATACATGGTTCACTAATACGAAAAACATTTTATCAGTATTAGTTCTGGTTACATTGGTTGACATATATATGTCAACAATACAATGTCCTTAATTGACATATTGTAATCAAACTAAGTTTTCCCTAATACATTTGAAAATTCCCTTATATCGGATGCCACTATATTAGTACTAACAAGGTAAAAAAAAAAACCAGTACTAAAAAAAAAAAATGTTAGCACAAGGTCTACGAGGTCCCAAACTCAGCATTGTCATCCTAGAAGACCCCCGAATAACTAGTAAAAAATTCACAAACATCAAATTATTTTTCAGGCAAGGCCCTTTTTTCGACATGGTTTCTGGAGTAATAATATACAGGCAACACGCGACGTGCAATATCGCAAATCAACCCGGTTCTTAAATAGCACAATATTTTATTCATTGACACGTACTGGCCAAGTCACACGTACTGGCCATTGACACGTAATGGCCATGGAAACTTACTGGCCATGGAAACTACTGCCATTGGCACGTACTGGCCAAGACACACGTACTGGCCATTGACACGTACTGGCCATTGAAACTTACTGGCCACTGACACGAACTGGCCATTGAAACTTACTGGTCATTGACACGTACTGGCCAAGTCACAAAGTGAAATCTTCAAAGCCTTTTTGTTTGAATATTAGGTATGACTCAGTACTAGGCTCTTTCTATAATGCCAATAAAATGTTAAAACTAATTAGAATTAGCGTAAAGTAAGATCTCATTTTTTTTAACCTGGACTTGGCTTTTATACACAAGTGTTTTAGTGGGGATATTTCTATCGTGGGATAACAAAATTTACCTAATTGAAAATAAATAAATTTATGCTAAAAATAAAATTAAGAAAGTTACTTATAACTTTCTCGTTTCTAATTTTAAAGACTCGAACAAGTTTTCCCCCAAAAGGATGTCCCTGTTGATTGGAACAAATCAATCTATAGAACCCTAACAAACAATCAGGGAAAAAACTTTCAATTGCCACCCATGGACAATCGTCCTTCCAAAGTTCCTCAGAATTTTCTACAGCCGCCCTTCTATCTTCTAGATCAGAAGAAGTTCTGATTAGTTGGAATCCACCCAAAAACCCTCCGTGATTCTTAGAATTACCTTATTTTCTTTCTTTTGAAAGATTTAAAGGTCGGAAAGATTGGAAAACCCTCCCTTAACGGCAGAATTATGTTAAACAAGATCCGATAGAGAACGATAATACAAAAGACGTGAAGAATAGAAATTGACCATTTTAATCAAACTGAATGTAACAAGATTAAAAAATAAATACAGCAATAACTGTTCAACTGGGAAATGTTGGATTGTGCTACTACGTTAGAACAGAGGTCTGCGCCCTGGCCGCTTCGCACCCCTTCAGTCGCTTAGAGGGAGTTGTGTACATTGGCTGTACTTTTGTATTATTTCTTGTTTATTGTTATCTTTTATTACATGTCATACCTATGGATTTAGCAAATTTTCATTTGTCTGGCTGGCATATTAGGCTAACAATGGTGGAATAAGATGTTGCCGAACTACTTTCCAACTTCCTTCCCTCCCTTCTGCCCCATATAATTCAACAGACACCTTAGAGGTCATCCATATAGATGTATACACACACACACACAAGTTAATGTAAGACTCACCTTATCCTTAGATCTTAAGTTTATATTACCATTAAACTAAGCGTGTTTAATATTATCAAACATTAACGCAGTTTGCTGAGTCAGAAAATTTTTCAAAAAATCAACAAAATTCAGGGTTAATATTTTTCGCCGCAAAAAGGTCAATGTTTATGTTTGTTGAGACGCTGAATCAAATAAAACCGATCCGAAGTCGATACGACCACTCTAAATGACCAAAAAGTCGAAAAAACCATTGTAAATTACCGGAAACCAAAATTTAGGTCGATAAAAAATAAATAAACTTTGAGTAGGGTGTCGTTTTTTAAGTATTTTGGGTGCTGAATCGAATGAAACCAGTCTGAAGTCAATACGACCACACATGGTAGCAGGGGGGTCCAGTTTCAGCGATTTTGTTGTTCCGTAGCAGCTGGTTCCCCCATGGTAGCGGAGAAATAAAGCAGAAATTATGGTACTCTGTGCCGTTTTAGGACGTCCCGATACAGCTCAAAAAGCTACTATGTGCTAATTTCCAAAAGATCAATTAAAAAGTTGTAAAAATGCGGGAAGGAATCACTCGTGTTTCCATTTTTCACCGCTATTTCAGGGGACCAGCGCCAGAAAAGTGTCGAAGGTATAGAAGAAGGGGGAAGTCGACAATCTTGCCGTATAGGGTTATGTTATCTGTGCTATATGGTATGTCAAATAATAAAAGATAAACATTTACTAAAAACTAAATATTAGTTGGAAAAATTACCCTTGAGTGGCTGTTGCAGAACTGTAATGTTGGCGAGAGAGGTGATTCAAAATTGTTTTTTTACTTCAGATTAGATTTAGAATAAGACTGAGGTATAACCAATGTATGTGCAATATGCTGGTCCTTAGTTAGCCAACTATATTAGCACATACACTGACAAAATAACTCATTCCATTCTATGAATCTAAACTCCATGAGTTCAAAGATCTTGATTCATCAAATACTTGCTCTAGCTGTCACATAAGACCCGTGTCCTATATTCTTATTATCTCTGAAAAACAAGCATAGTCGTTAGCATAGCGGACTGTCTACTGAGGGCAGGGGCGGCAGCCTGCTTTAGGCCCATTATCCAAAAATAAAGTTACAGAAAAAACAACGAAATAACCCAGAAACAAACTGGGAGATTTTTTTTATTATTTGAATACGGGCATATGACTTACCAAACTGCCCCACAGAAAGACATCACGGGCCGAAGGCTCTTATTTTTAGATTCGCTAAAATAGCTCATTATTCTTTTGGAAATTTGAAATAACAATTTAAAGTTATTTATATTAATTTCTATAAGTTTAATGATGATTATATGACAAACTTACGTATTTAAGATCCGAATCTGGCGATAGCGTCCTTTCTGAGATCGCCTCTCACAAACAATCCGCATAATCTCTTTTAAAAGTACTCAATCGATAAAAGCTTTACTACTAACTATAATTCATAGGCCTTAAGTATAATATTAATTAAAATTCAAGCCATTTTAACCAAATTTAACTTACGTAATGTGAATGGGTAAAATTTAAAATTCGCCCGTGACAATTTCAATATGGCGGAGAAGAGAGAAAAGGGAATCGACGAACAGTCAAATCACTGCCACTGTCATCTTGATTGGTAACTTAACAAAATCGTCGATTCGATTTGTACTTTTATTCATAAGTAACATGTATTTTATAAATATATTTGCTCATTTTTAATAATTTTATGTGAGCGAACTCTAAATATGTAAAATAAAAGCAAATTATCGCTGAATTAGTCTTTTAATTCACATTTGTTTCGTTTAAGAAAATACTATTAAGTTGGTAAAACTGTTTTGATAACATTATCACATAAGTTTTGTCAACAAAAATAAAAATTAACGCGTTATTTTTATTTTTCACGTGGTTAAGCGTTTTTGTGCATCTTACCCCATAGTTATCCATTTGGGTATTAAATATTTGTGGTTAATAGTTGATTAATTACAGTTAATTGTACGAACATTTTAATATTTGTACTATTTACTTCGATAAAAGAGTTGATCCGAAACTTTCTAATTTAAAGAGCTGTAGTTGGTTGATAATGGTAGTTTTTACTTGCCAAAATTGTAATGGATGTCTCAAGAAGAAAGATGTCGAGAAACACGTTGCAACCAAATGCCGAGATGCTGTTCTAACTTGTATTGATTGTGTCAAAGATTTTGAGTAAGTATAAACTATAGTGGAATAGAATCAAAGAAAGAGTAAAACTCCATCTTAGTTTTGCTAGATTTCCTTTAGTCAAGCGAAGCGAATCTGATGAGCCAGGATCACATCTTTTGTGGTCAAAAATCCAAACTTAGTAACAAGTAATCTATATATTTATAAAAAAATTATGGGTTAAAGCTGGCCTCCGTGGTGCAGCGGCAGTATAGGCAATACACAACTGTTTTGTGTGATAGCATTGTATTGCGTACTTGTTTATGTAATAACATAAACACAGGGATGTTTTATTTAGCATATTAGGTAGCATTTTCATTGGTATTTAAAATCGGGCTGTCTCTCTCAAATTAAGACTTCTCGCTGCCCTGGTAGGTAACCTCCTGAACTTCAGGCTCTGTCAGTGCCCTAATGAGTAGACGTAAGGAAACAGAGTGAGACATGACATTTTGTCGAGCCAACAATAATGTTGAATGATGGAACAGTTCCCAGGTGTAGCATTGCATTTTGCTTGTTACATTTCCTAGGTGTCTCTCGCACAATTATATTGTGTCAACTATTCATGTTTTGCAAAACTCGGTATTATCCAATGATATAGGCTTCAAAGTTTTTTTAAAAAATATTGGGTTTGTAATACTACAAATACTTTGCTTCATGTTCTAGCTGTAAGAGTTATGCAAGTCATTTGACATGTGTCACCGAAAGTGAGAGGTATGGTGGCAAAAACTTTGTGCCATCATCTGCCATGCAGAAGCAACAGGAGTGGATCAAATGCATCGCTGATGTCTGTGGTAATTATCAGGGAAATGTAATGGTTAAGAAAATACTGAGCTATGCTGCTGACTACCCAACCTGCCCTAGGAATAAGAAAAAATTTGTTGTGAGTAATCTTTATAATGTTTTTTAGTTATGGTTTACATTACAAGAATTTATTGTATGAATCTTAAAGAATTAGAGCAGGTAATAACAAAAAGAAAAAAACACAGAAATAGTTGTTATCAATGAGTTTTGCCGTCTTAAACAAAAATTTTGAACCAGTATAAAGGCAACTGCCATGAAGATTTTGAAATAAGCGAAAAATTGATATCAGACTTTCTCATCTGCCTCTACATCAATAAATTTATTAATACATTATAGTTATTACTAATTATAGTTTTTCGGGGTAGAAGTTAAATAAATAATAATATAATTCAGAATGAGTATGCCAGAATGCTAAGAAATAACAATATTAGAAAAGACACCGTTTAATAAATAAATAAATGAGAAAAATCTATTTAAAATAGTTAGTTTTGAATAGAAGATAAAATAAGAAGTGCCGCGGGTGGGTAAAATAACCTGACGTACCCTCACACATCGTCCCCCTTGCAGCTGTAGGGTCTTTTTTCTTCTCTTTTACGGTGTTAAATCGTTGCATTTTCTCCTTTCCTACTGATATTTATTCATGTGACAATTTCGAAAGATATAGCACAAGAAGTATAATAACAGTTATTATAATTATTAATTATAATAGCATTAAAGTTAAATAATTAATGTTACATATTTGTTATAATATTTTGTCCATTAAGCTCACGGACCCCCTAAAATATTTCCAGGGGTCTGCTGACTTCACTCTACGTAACCCTGGTTTAAGGTTTAAAATTTGGAATTGTAAAGAGTGCCAAGTATACCTTAACACGGAGTTGGTGGTTTTGTAGTTCCTAACTCTGTTCTACAGTAGTCCCATGTAAAGATAAAAGTTTAGAGGAATATGATTCAGCAATTAAAACATATAACATTATCAATTTCTATCTTTCTATTTCTTCTTTCTTTTTTACTTCTACCTTCTTCTTTTCTAATTGTTTTTATTGATTCTACTAGACATAGCTCTTATTTATATGTAAATTATTCTGTTTCAGAATTTTATTCTTAATAACAAAGCATTCTCTAAATTCAGGAGCAATGCAGATTCAGCATTTGACTTAATTAGTAACGAATTCAATAAAAGGCACCCTCAAAGTGATAATAAAAATGATAATAGTGAAAATACTCAACAAGATAACATTAGTAATGGTAAACGTAAGAAAATATCAGAAACTGAAGTACAAGAAGAGACTGAAACAGATAAATCTGAAAAGAAATTAAATGGAAATAGTGAACAATGTAAAGATAAAAAGAAAAAGAAAAAAAATAAGAAAAATAGTGAATCTAAAGACGAAGAAGTGCAAGAAAATGGTGAAGAGTCAGTAGAAACTCACGGTAAAAAAAAGAAGAAAAATAAACAAAGAAAAAATTCTGAAAATGAAAATTTAAATGACAAAGTAGAAGATATTGAAGATGATCAAACAGAAGTAATTCAAAATGACGATCACAATGAAGAAAATGGTGAAAGCAATGGTGCAGCAGTATTAAATGGTGTTGATCTCTCTAAACTGAGTAAGAAAGAAAGAAAGAAGTTACTAAAACAGCAGAAATATGAAGCAGAAAAAAACTCTATTGAGAATTATAAGAAAGATGAAGACGAAGGAATTGTGGAAAATGGTGAAGGAGAAAAGAAAGCAAAGAAGAAGAAGCAGAAACACGCTGATGAACAGAAAGATAGGAAACAGAAAAGAAGTATAAGTGAACCAGACGACAAGAAGATTAGATTAGAAGGTAACTTTACGCTCACTCCCTTTACTATTTATATATTTTTACTTTTCCTCCATTTATGACATGCATGGACGTCCGCAGGTTGAGTCAAATGGGTTTGAATTACTAAAAAAAAATTCAAATTCTTTTATGCTGCTGTAGGGCCCTGATTGAGTATAATAAGCTTTAAAATATTAAATATGTTAAGCTTTTCTTTAATTTTCGCTCTTTTTTCTAAGTTTATTTTTGGTTGAGAGGCCAAAGGAGGGCTGCCGCCCTCACTGGCCAGTCCGCTCCTGGCTGTGAATGTTGAAAAAAAACGTTTACAAAGTTGCTAAAATGTAATTTTAGGTACATTAAAAAGAGCCTTGTTTGCTCGCTATATTACTATAAATATATGCGTTAATGTCGGAAAAGAGGCTCACATCGCTTACAAGATTTCTAAAGTTTATCATACGTTAAAAGGAACATTCTTCATTTGCTAGATTGTTGAAATCAAAAATGAAGTTGAGTAATAGAGGCTTGCTTTGATCTCTGGTTATTAAAACCCTTATTTAATATGTTTGAAGGAACTAGCTTCACTTGCTTAAGGTTTAAATAAATTAAAATACATATTTAAGCACAATAAATAAAATGTTCCATAATTTAAGTAAATAAATTAACATTTTTGTTTAAGCAAATTCCCACTCCTTTGGTATCCTGGACTCCCATCTCTTAATTTTGTCAAAAGGGGCTGAAAACTAAACTCACAGCACTTTATTAATTACTAAACTTGGCAGTTTTATGTCAAGACATTGTGACTATACTGGAGTATAGTCATATGTCAGGTTTTAAAATTAAGTTGTTATTTAAGTTTAATAGTTCTTTCTAAAACTTTACTAAACCTCCAAAACGTATCAGATCAAGTTGAAATTAAATACCCATCTACTACTATGTTAGCTAAACACATAAACAAAGTTTCATTTCATTCATTCGGGATTGGTTACTTTTTTAAATGTTTGATGACAACTATCTAATGTAAATCATATTTTTTGACTATTGTGGAAATTGGATAGTATCTTTGCAGTATGCCACTTACAAAACTACTGATACAACAAAGTGCTTCAGGTCATCAACCATGTGGCTGTGAAGCAGTCACTGGGAAACACGAAGGCTGCAAAGATGCCTCCAGTGTCGTTGCCACAGAGTGACCAAGGAGCCGAAGGCCTCTTGTTTATAATCCAGAAAAGTTGGGCTCGTATCTTTATATTCTCTTAACCATGCAATTTCTCATTTTTAGCAGATGAAGAAGAAACAGAAGAAGTGACTGAAGTAATTGAAAAACCTAAAAAATTCAAATGGGACGAAGTTATAATCCAAGTCTTACAAACTCAAGGTGACGGGGAAATGTCTCTTAAACGCTTGTCGAAAAAATTGTGTGCTGAATACGCCAATGTGTATGGAGAAAGAGAATCTTACGAAGAAGTCTTGAATAAATTTCATAAAAAAGTACAAAGAACCCCCGGTGTCAGGGTACTTAAAGACAAGGCAAAGTTGCTAGCTACTGCTTAGAAATCAAGTTTTAACTTTAGTGACTTAATCAAATTAAATAAGACCTAATCGAGAGGTTTTGGTTATAAATTAATATTTAAAAAGGTTTGTTTAAGAGGTATTATATTGGGATCTTAAATATTTTATTGAAACAACAATATAGTATGGCATCTTGAGAATAAGCTTGAATGTATTTCATTATGAATAAATTTTATTGGTAAAGCGCTTTCAACCTAACTAGAGTCCATCATTAGTATGAAACCTGAAAAACAACCTAGTAGGTTTCCTATAATTTTTTATTTCAAATGTTCTAATGCTAATTGTTTGTTAGGTTTTGTGGAGAGAATTTTATTTTTATTATTTAAATATAGTATGAATTCATTTAATGAAATATATCTGTGTTTACATCGTTGTTTCTAATCCACTAGAACTCAATTAAAACTCTGTTTATACAATGTCCTATCTCAACCCCTCTGAAATGGGTGAGTATAGTTAAGTAGTTTTTAAAGTCCTTCAAGTTAAACCCAAGTGTTTGAATAAGTTCAAGTCAACTTTTTTGCTGACGTGTCTTGATTTTTATCCTTAATCTCAAATCACTTAGCTAGGTACTGCCTTATTCTTTCTTCTTTAAACAATTGCGTACCCTTGTGAAAATAGTGTATGTTAGTTGAAGAATCAGCCACCCTTGATACTTGCTGTTGTATATGAATATCTATCGAGCAGTTTTTGCTTTATGCCATTATCACCATGAGGGTAAACACTCAAGTTCTCAACTAATAAAGTTATGCAATAATATAACTTTATTAGATGAGAGCTTGTGTTGTCCCTCATTCTGATAATTGTGTTAGGCCTAACCCAGTCAAGGAACCATTATGGGGTGGAAAGAAAGTACTGAAAACTCGACTCTAAACCCTTCGTAGGACCAGAGCCAGCAATATACATATCCAACTGTATGCATCAACAGTAGTCGATTCATTAATATGCTTCTAAACTCAACTTGCAGTAAATATAAGCTCAAATTAAAGCAGTAAATTAAAGTTTTGGTTTGTGCCATTTTAAAATTTATTTTTAAGACTGAGTTTAGCAGAGATTCTGAAATTTGACTAAAAATATCAACTCTCATATCCATCATGACTGGTCCTATAATTTTACTTGTATCATCTCCTACAATAGCCATTATAAAAATTTACACATTGTGTTAAAAGATTTGATGGTATGGTCCTTATGAAGGAGCATACCCATCCTTATCTTTCTGTATTTATAATGGTACTCCATATACTCTATAAATATCAAAATATTATTCCTAATAAAAAAAAGTTTTAAATAATAAAGGTTTTTTCATTTTTAAACCCTTTAAAAGCTTAACGTTGAGAGAATAAGATGAAACAACTATTTCCAAAAGCTCACCATTGTGAGGTTAAGATGAAACAACTATTTCCAAAAGCTCACTATTGTGAGGTTAAGATAAAACCTATTTCCAAAGCTCACCATAAGGTTAAGATGAAACAACTATTTCCAAAAAGCTCACCATTGTGAGGTTAAGATGAAACAACTATTTCCAAAAGCTCACCATTGTGAGGTTAAGATGAAACAACTATTTCCAAAAGCTCACCATTGTGAGGTTAAGATGAAACAACTATTTCCAAAAGCTCACCATTGTGAGGTTAAGATGAAACAACTATTTCCAAAAGCTCACCATTGTGAGGTTAAGATGAAACAACTATTTCCAAAAGCTCACTATTTGTGAGGTTAAGATGAAACAACTATTTCCAAAGCTCACACTTATTGTATTTTAAGATAAAACAACTTTTTCCATGTGATTGACTATGACTATTGAACTCTTTCTTATGACTACTTAGCCAAACTCAAAAATGAGCATTTATAATTTTCAATGATTGTTTTTCTTTTTAATTATCTGTAAATATATTTTGTATTTTTAGAAAAAGGTTTAATAAAAAAAATATTATTTTAAAGTATTGTTGTTTTCTTAAATCATAGTACATGATTAAAATCTATTTGTTACAGTGCAATGATTTTGTTTGGATCTTTAATTTTACATGAGATGGATATTTTTTTAAATGTGACGACCTCTAGGAGAGAGCTTTTTCCCTCGGAATCAAAGCCGCTAACAATTAGGATCACAAGCCTTACAAACAATTTATAATGGAGCTATCCTCTTAATTAATCCTATCTTACGGTATACCTTGCTGGCTCTTGATAAATAATATAACGTTAATCAATTTAGAAGAGTGATGGTTAATATCTCTAAAAATAATTAAAGGCTATAGAACAATATCCTATGAAGCAGCAACATTGCTAGCAGATATTCTTCCTATTGAACTAAAGCTTCAACACCTCACTTGTTTACGCTAATATTTACTGCACTTTACCTTATGATAAACCTGTTCCTCATAAAAATTGGCTTCACCCTGCTGACTTTCATCCAGCTAAGGCTTTTTCGGAGGATATTATTAACCCTAATGTGTGTATATACACTGACGGAGGTAAAAATGATGAAGGCGTGGGAACTGCTTTTGTTGTGTATAAAAATTTTCAAATTTTCTTTTCGGATAGTTTTAAACTTTCCCAACACTGGTCAAATAATCAAGCCAAGTTACTAGGTATTGAGAAAGCACTTGAATCACTAATATCTGACATCTCTCCAGAGGACAAAGTAATTATTTACACAGATAGTCAGGTCTCAATTTTTTTTCCATTTAAACGTAAGCCATTTATTTTCCATATGCCCCAATAATTATTACATATGTTATCTGCTATTGAAAACTTAAGATGTATAAATGACTTAAAAGGAATTTTTTAATGTGAAAACGGAATTTAGCTACAAATAAAAGTAAAATAAAGGTTATTAATTTTGATTCAAGACTATATGGTTTAGCCTTATAGTTTTGAATTAATTGTATAAATCCAAGCCTGTCATTATTCTCTAGGTGTGTATTACTACAACTTTTGAGACAGGGATCATCTGTTCAAATACGATGGGTCAAAGGTCACTTAATTCTTTTATTGTAAGCCCAACATATAAAATAATCCCCAAGTCAACATTAAAACGGTTAAGTTTTGAGGTAAGTTTGGAAAAATGGAAAGAAATGTGGATAAATTCAGAGAAATATTTGTGGACTAAACAATTTTTCCCAACCGTAGAGAGCAGATCAAAAACAAATATATTCCTTACATACAAAATTACGCAAGCCCTTTCTGGCCATGGTTCCAACAAAGCATATCTTAACTGTTTTAACATTATTCCAGATCCATCTGCGACAAGGTAACTCCCCAAACATTGCACCAAATTATTTTTGATTGTCAGTAATTTGATGCTAAGAGAAGCTCATTAATTTCTAGCCTTGTCACAAGAGGAGAATCTTGAACTCCAGCTAATCTTCAAATGTTTTAATATTTTCTCTAAATCCATGAACTCTTTAGATTTTGACAAATTAAGTTTTTAACTATTATAGTTATTAAATTTTTTATCTTTATAACTATTATATTTATATAATTTCTTATCTTTATAATTATTATTTTTACACATTTTTTTTTATTTTAAAATCAATGTATGTGTTTTTTCTGTATATATAAATATCTATAAATATTTAATTCAATTATTGGGTGGATGATCTTGAGGTTGGTGGAAAGGTTCAAAGCTATTGATTACTCTCGCTTTAAATTATAGATAACAGAATAAAGTGAATAACAAATAATAATGTACTTTATTTATTCTCACACCCAATATATAAAACATTTCGCTATAATATAAGAAAATACAAACAATTTTTAAGTTTTTTTTTTATAAAATACACAAAATTCTTTGAAAATTGAAACATACAATTTTAGCTCAAGCTGGGCTAAAAATTGTAAAAATATAATTTTCACTCTAATTAACATCAAAATTGATGAAAGAGTTGTAGTACAAGTGACCAAATCATTATTTCACAAGTTTGCTCCGCTCAGAAAATACTATGACAATTATTTGACCCCATTTCTTACGCCTCTAACAATAGTGGGGAGATCAAATAAAAGCAGCTGGCACGTGATCTCACTATTGGGCTATATTAAAAAGGCGTTTTTCAGGCAGTGGTAAGGTTGCAACATTTCAAGAAGTCTGACTACATCGAAGTATAAAACCAATGGTAATAAATGCTGAGCAAACTTACAAAATACAAATTATTTTGACCAGCCTCCCCACAACCCCTTAACGAAACCACTGATGCCTTGCTGTTGTTGTGCCTTATCTTGCTTGTCATCGAGCTTGGGAAGAGCTAAGTGATTGACAGCTATGTCAAAGAAAAGAGGTTTGTACGCCACAGGTTCCATCTCGGGTGGGAAGTGAACTAGGTTTGGATTGGAGGGTGTTATGGTGACGTCTTCCATATACTCATCTAGCCTTTCTATCAGAGGCACAGCATTCTGCAAATATTATCATATTATAAGATACACAATAGCCATCCAGGATATATCTTCATGATGTATACATGTCCTTCGATAAAAATTGAACTAATACTGATAATGGGAAAATTTACTGGCCTGATATAGGGCTAATAATAATACCCGTTGTGAGACTTGCGGCCCATCAGGGATAACCCCTGCGAGAACCACCTCTAGTGGTTGTGATCTGAAAGTGTAATCTAAAGTTGGTGATAAGTTATTTGAACAATAATCTTCTATAAACTGCGTAACCTGGGATGCACACCCCAGACCTCTGTGGTGTCAAAGGTCAGTTAATAACTGACCTTGTGGTGCTGCGGCACTATAAGTTTATTTCTTCCCCTAGTAAGGTTTCTACCTGGGAACCTTCCATGTGAAAGGACTATGTCCATTCACATTGAAACTATCTTCATTTAATTTTATATATAACAGTGTGTTATATATACAAAGGTTCACAACAGTCATTATTCCTTCATTCTTGAAGTGTTTAATACTTTGATTTACTTAACGAGCATTAAAAAAATATAGTTGATAATAAACTTAGAATAATACTATATATAGAAGGAGCACTTCTGATAACACTAAAGGCGGTTCACTGGTGGACTTAAGTAATGCTGCCACCCTAACAATATACAATTTTCTAAAAAAAAGTTGGCAATACTTCCGTTTGCTGCATTATTATGTTCTATTATTAATTAATGATTGATTATTCATAAAATACTAATATAAATATCGGTGCATTACAATATTTAAAGCATTTTAAATTGTAGTTTAACGTATTTATTAAAATTATATTATAAGTAGTTCTCGTCAACTAAATGTAGATTCTTGTATTCCGCCACCCTTTTGCCATCTAAGACCGGTTTTATTAAAGGTGTTTTAAGTAATTATATTTGTTCTTCACGATCTTTCTTTATTAATAGGTATTTATGACACATATTTAAAATAATTTTTTGTTGTTAAGGTGGTACCCCTACTTTAAGTCCACCAGTCAACCGGGCTTTCATGTTATTAGTGGAATTACATTGTGTTTATGGTCCTGTGCTCCTTCTATATATAGTATTATTCTAAGATAATAAATGAGTCAAAACAAAACTGACTATAGAAGTGACACATAGTTATAAAATAGATAGAAAGGAGAGGTTTACCTTGTTAGTCTTAGTTTGTTCCTGAGGAGTAGTGGGTTGAGCAGTCTGGAAAGCTGTTTGAGCCAAAGCTATGTGCTTGTTACTTTCTATCTGAGAGATTAGAGATTTACATCTAACTCCTCCAGCCTATTAATTATATTCTTCATTAGTTAATTTGCAAAGTTTGAAAAAATATTTTATAAGTGAAATATCAAAAATTACATAAGCAGATAACTCCAAACTAATACAAAATCATAACATAAATTAAAACAGTGTACTGTCCAGTTTGTGTTTTTACACATGTACAATTTAGTTGTGTAGTACACGTGTACAAATTAAAACAGTGTACAGTCCAGTTTGTGTGTTTTTACACATTCACACGTGTAGTATTTTCACACTTTTTAGAAAATAATTTTTAATAAAATTATATTTAACTAGGCGATGCATTTACTTTATTTCTGTTAGCACACCTTTATATCTGATTGATAGCAGGGACTAAAGTAATATATAAACCAAGTAGAGAAACTCCTTTACTAACCCGTATAAAAAAATTCAGACATGCGGATCAGCTGATAGCTGGCTCAAAAATATAAAAATTGCTAAAATTGGAATAACTGCGCATGAACTCTATAGGATTTACCTTTTTTGTTAATTGGCAACACTGATAATTTAAGGTGAGTTTTAATTTGTATCGTGTTTTCGAACATTAATATGGTTAATATGTACGTGTTAATTTTAAAGATTTGTATTAAATTCTGTGAAATAATTGTTACAATCATTTATTTATAGATAAATAGAAACTATAGTAAAGGTAAATCAAATACGTTTTTAACAATAAAGTTGGTTCTAAACAATAAATCATTTTATATAAAGAAAAATATGTGGAAAAATGTAAAATACCTTAGTTGCATATTGAAGAGCTCTTTCAAGTATAGCATATGCTTCTTTGTAATGCTTACTCAAAAACAATACTTCAGACATGTGGTAACATCTTAACAAAAAAATCAATACATTATGATAAATTTCAAGCCATAATACAACAAAAACTGCAGATATACTAAGCTTATTGAAAAAAAACTTGGTATAGAAGAAAGAAATTATTTTGTTAGTTAGGGTAGCACTGATGATGACCTCTTGTTAGGTTGAAAGCGCTTTGCCACAAAGTAATATATTTTTGTAGAAAGACTTTTTCCACTTTTATTAAACTTGGTATACTTATTTTATTACATAAAGTGATATATTTGTACTAAATTTCAAATTTATTGGGTTATTTTTTATTTTAAAAAAATTATAAAAGTCATCCAAAATAAAAATTGAACTAATCCTGATAAAGAGATGAAACTTGGTACATATGTTAGTCTTATATATGACTAAATGTGAGCTAACTCTCAAACCAATCAAAAAAAAATCTGTGTTAAATGATTTTTTTTAAATTTGCAGTCATTATTTCAGGTCATTGACAATATAAACAAATTATTCTCCGGAGAGTACAACTAGACCTAAAGTTTATTTTTTTACTAAGTTTAATCTCTATAGCATAAATACACTGAGAGATAGACTTCATAACAGTGTATGTATATGCAGTCATATGGTTGTTATCCTGAAGCAGTTTGTCATACTAAAAGTCTCTAAGAAGTATACTGCACAATATAAGTGAAAAATTAGATTTGTTTACATAAATCTAGGAGTTCTCCACTACTTTTAAACTCTATTGTTTTCTAAATCTCCTGTATTTCCCTGAAAAACTGTGGTGGCACAATTTTGGCTTTGCTCTACCCCCTGTATTACTGTATATACCTATTAGCCTTGTAGAAGTTAATATCACCCTCGACAGACTTGTGATAATCCTTATCATTCTCCATACCAGACAACTGTTGCATTTCACTCAGATTCTGCAATATCATCTCATATAGACGAATCAGATCTTGTCCTTTCGGCTTCTTACCTTCACCCTGTACAAAACAATAGTTTTACATTATCTCTTGGCTTCCTTGTCACTCATTATATAAAGCATTATAGCAACCAAAAATCAGGTACAAAGTACCTCAAAATCTTTATCTCAAAACTTTTCCTCACATATCATATTATTATATGGTACCTTCGTGTTTTATACCATAGATTATATGGGGTTATACATAGATCCTTCGTGGTTTATACCATAGATTATATGTACCTTCGTGGTTTATACCATAGATTATATGGTACCTTCGTGGTTATACCATAGATTATATGATATACCATAGGGTCCCTTCGGGTTTATACCATAGATTATATGGTCCCTTCGTGGTTTATACCATAGATTATAACTAACGTTGTAGCGAGCCATTTGGTTAACACTTATATTAGTTGTTCAGCTCGCAGTGAGATGGGATATACGATTCCACTTCCCCACCTTGTCAACTACAAGGTCTTTTATTCTACCCCTACAGATTTTACAGTTCTTCCCTTATTATACCTCATAAAGCATTATTTATTTTAATTAAGACCGTAATTGATTAATAAATTGATATTAAATTTTAAGATTCATATTAATTAAATTGATCATCGTGTTCGCTAAATCTTCAATTTTTGTGTGGTAATGTATTTTTTGTATCTTTGTATAGAGTTAATAAATTTAAAGTAATTAAATTGTATAGAACTCAAGTCAATTGTTTCTTCTTTCTCTGTTTTATTGTATTTTAATTTAAATTAAACAGTACTTCATATTATATTATAGTTCTATGTCTGATGACATCTATCGTTATATCTCTATTATTTTACTTTGAATCAATAAATGAAGACACAGAATCAATAAATGAAGACACAGCTTGATTTCTGTTGACTTCTATCTTTTGTCTCTATTATTTTACTTTGAATCAATAAATGAAGACACAGCTTGATTTCTTGAAGAATAAATCAAAATATTTTTAAAAAAGTAGGTGCAAGAGATCAAGCATTTAAAAAAATAATTTGATATTAGATTGACGGTCATAAATAGTATAATGATAAGAAATATCCATTCTATAGAGACCAGCCCCTCTCGCTTATTGGTTGCTGGAGACGCAAGAGTATTACTCCCCACCTCTCTCACTAGATATACTCAAACACCTACCTACACAGTAATATACACTATACTAGAAGTGTTAACCAAATGGCTCGCTACAACGTCTAGTTAGATATATGTACCTTCGTTAGATTATTACCTTGGTTTATACGGTACCTTTGGTTTATACCATAGATTACCCATAGATTATATTACCTTCATGGTTTATACCATAGATTATATGGTACCTTCTGTGGTTTATACCATAGATTTATACGTACCTTTGTGGTTTATACCATAGATTATATGGTACCTTCATGGTTTATACCATAGATTATATGGTACCTTTCGTGGTTATACCATAGATTATATGGTACCTTCGTGGTTTATACCATAGATTATATGGTCCCTTCGTGGTTATACCATAGATTATATGGTACCTTCTTTATACCATAGTTATTATACCATAGATTATGGTACCTGGATGGTTTGTGGTTATACCATAGATTATATGGTACCTTCGTGTTTATACCAAGATTATGTATCCATACCTTTGTTTATACATAGATTACCATACCCTTCGTGGTTTATACCATAGATTATATGGTACCTTTGTGGATTATGGTATATAGATTATTTCGTGGTTATGATATATGGTACTTTTATACCATAGATTATATGGTACCTTCGTGGTTTATACCATAGATTATATGGTACCTTCATGGTTTATACCATAGATTATATGGTACCTTCGTGGTTTATACCATAGATTATATGGTACCTTCATGGTTTATACCATAGATTATATGGTACCTTCGTGGTTTATACATAGATTATATGGTACCTTCGTGTTTATACCATAGTTTATATGGTACCTTATACATAGATTATATGGTACTTCGTGATTTATACCATAGATTATGGTACCTATACCATAGATTATATGGTACCTTCATGGTTTATACCATAGATTATGGTACCTTCATGGTTATACCAAGATTATATGGTACCTTCATGCACCTTCATGGTTGCATTAAGATTTTTTTCAGAGAGGTTCTCTTTTTATCTACACCGTGTTTTTCTTTAATATTTTATTAACTATTGAGTTTTTTTTCTTAAAATGGTTTTTTGCATGTTAAATGATAATAGAGTCGTCGCTTATGATAATGAACGATAAATCGTCTAAGGCCATTACGTTGACGTTGTTATAAATATTTATTTATTTAAATACATTTTTTTAGTAAGATAAAAGAATATAGATAAATTAAGAATTGAAAGGCCGATGCTAATAAGAAGAAAAGATAGAATTACCAAAAAGAGTATTAGACAGCAAACAGGGATAGAAGATATTGGAAAGGAAGCTATTTTAAGAAAATGGAAGTAAGGAGAGGTTATAAAATTAAAACTATAACTTTTAGATAGGAAGAACAAATGAATGGAATAAATACCTCTTGCTGTTTAGTTTTATCTATGATGAGTAGAATTCTCTGAATAGTTCTAGATAACCTGATATGTATCAGGTAGGTGAGAAGAAGTTGACTTCCTACTGGTCCTCCACTTGCTTTTCCTCCTTTACTACTTCCTCCCTACAACAGACAAAGTTTATCAATAAAAGAACAATGACAGCAATGTAAGGCCAACAACAGCAATGCAAGGTCAACAACAGTAATGTAAGGTCAACAACAGCAATGCAGGTAGAAGAAGTCAGTGACTTACCCATGCTACAGATCATTGCATTGTAAATTCTCTCAAAGCCTACAGTCTTTGGTAGAAGTAGGGCTTACATTCTATCGTTCAGTTTAAAAATCCTCAAGGTCATAAGTATTTTGGGGATTGACCAATCAGAGAAGCCGCAACCTCTGCTGCCAACCTCTTACTTAAAAAGAGAAAAAAAATCCCTACCACAATAACTGCTGTAGGGAAAAAACCTTCTTCCCAGCAATCTTTCGCTTTTTTGTGGTTCTTTTTTTGTTTACATCGTTTTGAAAACTACTTTCAAATTAATCTTAACATGATATTTTAAAATAAAACAACACAAAAGAAATGTAAAAAAACATCACCAAGAAAATACGGGTAAAATAACCTAATTTGTTTACATAGTTTTTTCCCGCTCCCTTCTTGCAGGGATTTTTTTTCTTAAGAATCAGTGGTGTCTAAACTGACCGGTCAAGATTTTTAAACTAAACGATAGACTGTAGAAGTTACAACTGGCCTTACAGTCTGAACTTCTGTGCGATAATGTCGCCGTAGAGTACTGCCACATCTCAGAGGCAGAATTGGTAGAGAATCTCTGACAATAGGGCCTTAATACTACCTTGAGGGTATTAGATGTGGTTGGTGGTGTTAATTGCTTATCAGTATAATCATCAAATCATAAGCAACATTTGATGATTTTTAAATTCTGTGAACGAACACAGTGAGTCTGAAGTAGAGAGGATAAGCGTACCAATCAAATGGGGCGAGGAAAAGTTCCGAAACACCCCATTTCCGATTTTTTAAACCACTTTAACCACACATAAAAGTTGCCTTATCAGAGGCAACTTTTCCTAAGAGAGTCAGAGAACTCTCTTAAGAGACCATGTAGTTTCAACTCTTCATCTACCTTACACTATCTCTAGTGAGTTATTCAGTTATTCTGACCTGTACTAAGCTATATGGTAATAAGAGCTCTCTTTGGTCTCACTCAAGAGTACCAGAGCACATGTCTTAGAAAAGTAACCACACCACACAATGTAACCTAAGTCCTGGTGCTTCTCAATCAGGTATCTATAAAATTCCCAAATAGCAAGTCTTAGTATAACTAAGGCTAAGTGACACAACACTAAGTGAGGCCTTCGTGTTGAAGACCATTCAAAATTCATTCAGTTTTAAGGAGAAGGTCACGTCAATAGGCCCACTATTTCGACAACCAAGTAGGCTTACTTCAACCTGAGTGCTCTGATCATTAGGGCACCAGGGGATATCTCTAACCCAGGTTTAAATCTCAGTCAGGCCACTTAGTTGTCACACGACCAAGTATCTGATCAGGTGCACTGATCATCAAGGCACCCTGATCATCAAGGCATCCTGTTGCTACTCTGAGATATCATTAACTCTATTCCACATTGTAGGAAATATATCCAATATTTGAGGGAACAATAAGCTATACATTGAAATATTTAAACATTAGAAAATATATGGCTGCACGTGTTTAAATCTCCCAACACTACCTCTACTACCACTGATTGTAATTGGAAAGGATTGTAATTCAGCTTCTACCATAATTGTAGTAAGTTTTGATATGTGCGTGTGGGTTTCAGTGTTGCTCACAAACCCTTAGTTCATCCCAGCCATATGGTCAATTTCGATAATACAGTTAGTATTTTTTTTTTTAAAAATGTACTTAGATAGAAATAAACAATTTATTAATGCAATATTGAAGCAGCTTTAAGGGGGGGGGATGTGAGTTTATGAGTTTAGTAATTAATGACCATCAATAATGTTTGGCTTATTACTAATGCATACCTCTCTCCAGTAAACTCATAAAATTTTAAAACAGACCTGATCATTCATGGAGTCTCTGACAGTAGATATAGCATCCCTACACTTGCCCAGATGTCTCTCTAGTGTATCCATATCCACATTGCTCGAGTCCATCTGTTGTTCGGAAGCTAAGAAAGTTCCAACACTTTCAGGTTTGACAGTAATCTTTTTACCTCTCCATTCAACTTCTTCGACGCCTTTCAGTTTGCTACGAGCCTCATCCATCAAGGCCTGGGAAATAACAAGTCGCATTCATATTAAAGCAGAAAATAACAAAGAGTGATAAGTGGGTTTAAAACCCCACAGAGTGGATTTTTAAACCCACTCTGATTTTTTTATTTTTTTGGCTGAGAGTTTTTAAACTCTTAGCTAAAACAGAGTGTTTTTTTAACCCTGTAATGAAAACTTCTATTAGTAATATTCAATCTTATCATATTTTATCATGGGGCTCGAGCACTGAGGCAAAAAGGGTTTTTATTTTACAAAAAGTATAGTATATAGTATGTAGTAAAGGTGGGAAGATCCTAGATCTTAGCAATTATGTCTCAGGGACGCTTTTTGCCAGCCCCAAGAATGTCCTCACCTCTTACCTAATAGATCTCTATTCCTTTGAACCTGTCTGATTCCTGAATGAACTTCAGAACATCTGCCATGGGAGTTTCACTAAGTCGTCGTCTAGAAGAGTGGCTGATCCAAATATACTAAACCTCAATGTAGCGTATGCTTCATACGATCCCAAAAAGTGATCTGTCGTCTCCTCCCCAACTTCACACTTAGGACACATTGGCTCTGCTTTTATTTTCATGGCATGCATATGTCTCTGAAGCCAGCAATGACCTGTCAAGATACCATCAGGTATTTAAGCTCTTCCTCCCCAAGAGAGAGCCCATATACTCATGGCTTTGTTGGCTTTCTTCAACATTTTCCTAGCTTGTCTGCAATTAGCTTTGGTTTCAAGAGTATCCCTGGTTTTCCCCGTCGCCCAGTTATTTTACAAAAAAGATTAATTCATTTAATGTTTAATATTGGCCCAAGGGAAACTTGTAAAAAGGCTTTTACAACGAACCAAATCATAACATTTCCGTCCTAGATAATTTTAGAGTCGTGTAAGCTAGTGAGAAAATATCCAAACAAATTTCAAACTCACTCCAGCGTGCACAATATTAACACTAGAAATAAGATAAATCTGTACCCAGTAAAATGTAGAAAATCATTATTAAAAGCATCACCATTCAATCTGGCTAGAAGTTGTTACAATAAACTACCTCACTCAGTTAAGTCCATTGAAAAGATTAACTCCTTTATTAAAGAAGCAAAAAAATTTTTTGATAGAGAAAGCATATTATTCACTCCAGTCCAGGATTATATTTCATAAAGTATATTGTGCTTAATTATTTTTGAATTGTTTACTATGTTGTTGTATGTTATGTTTTTTATTTAATTATTTGTCCATTGTTTGGACTTGTTATATACTTATTTATTAAGTAATTTAACCAATAAAGAATAATAATAATATTCTATTGGTTCTTAATCCAATATGCAGAACCAGTACAATAGTTTCAATCACAATGTTTTCAAGCATGTAGAAGCTGGCTAATTTTGAACACACTAAATTATTTACGTACATCCAGTTTATCGATAATTAGAGAATCCTGTCCTAAAGTAGTCCTCATATTTTGAAGGTCAGATATAGCTGACTGGTCTCCTACATTGTATGCACAGTATCTAAGACTGGGCTGCATCTCCTCCACTCTGTGCCTGTATATAGAACCCTCTTCTTCCGATACTGCTTCGATCAGCTTAGAATACACAACCCTAAACAATCAGTCAAACAAATACTTGAGAGAAATATCTAAAGAAAGATATTTTAATATATGGAGACTGGAATCTTTCTTAAAGAAGTCTTGGGAACTACAGGCAGGAAGGAGGGGGTGTCATCTAAGAACTACAACAGTCAAGTTTACAGGATAATGACACATAAGTAATTAATTTTTACACATAATGACAATATTATATACATTACATAAAAATATGTAATAAATTAAAATAATTTAAAAAATTAACATTATTTCTATAAATGTTGAATTAATAACATGTTACGTTGCATTCAATATATTAAATACATGTTTGAATTTAATAACATTGTTTATATGTTGTATTTAATATTATTAAATACATGTTTGTTCAATTAACATTCTTGGGCCCTCCTAAATCTATTCCGAGGTTCCAAGTTAAGAAGCACTGGTCTTGAAGGTAAACAAGAATAGAAGGCGAGTACAAGTTTCTGACGGATAGAAACAGAATCAGGCATTAATCTACTTGGGCCATACAGCTATGATGTAACTAACTTGTTTAAGATGGTAGAGTGCATTCTACACCAATGAGTAGGCAGAAGTTGTCCTAAGGGACTTATATAACCTAAATTGTTACATTGCAGGGAGAGGTATAAGTAAAGAGAAATGACAGTGACTGCCTTCAAGATGTACTTGAAGGCACATTTCACGTAAACAGAAATTAGGTTCTTTACTTATTAAGAATCAGATAATCGATACTATTCACTTTAAGAAACCATAATTCGGTTCTTTCCTCCTTAGGAAAAGAAGAAGGAAAAGAAAACAGGTTCTATATTCTACAAGGATCAAAAATTATATTCTACAAATAGAATTCTATCATCTAAGAATTCTATGAACAGATTTTATAATATTTTTACAGAGATTAGTGGGATATAACACAATCATTCCTATTGGTTAGTTTAATATTTTAGTCCACATTTAATTATAATAAATAGAAGCACTGTTTTTTAAAACTAAGATATCCCGTCCTAATTTAAATGAAACAGGGCAGGGCTCTTTACCCCTCAAGACACATTTATTAAGTTCTATACTCCTCAAGAAACAAAATAGGTTCTACACCCTTCAAGAAAGAAAAATTATAAAGTATACTCACTGAGCCTGCTGAAACTGTTCCATAGCTTTCTGCCAAAGTTGAAGTTCAAATAGCAGACTTCCTTGTATCCAAGCAACATAACCCTGAGCTTCAAGTTTGGTTCTTGCATCACAAGCATCACTCTAAAATCATACAATGATTTAAAATTCTTATTCTTTATTTATAAAAATATACACATAAATAAATGCGCCAATATTAAATTTTAGTCATTTTTTCTAAAACCTCAAACTATTAGAGATATTGCTTTAAGGTGTAGTAAAACCATAAAGAGCATCATCAGTGCCATTAAATATGGGTCGTTTAAACACCAAATGAGCTATAGAAGCAAATTAAGTATCAGATGGTTAGTCACTGCAGTTATACACCTGTAGCAGTTCTCAGAACATGAAAATCGTAATATGGATTTTGAAATTTTTGCTAAGTCATTAATGAAGGTTGATGATGTCATAAAAGCTCAACAAGACCAACCAAATACATGGGAAGTTACAATCATAAGACAGTAACTTCCCATGTGAATGTATCAGCAAAGTTACAATATCTGACCAGTAGTTAGGTGTTAATAACACTTCCTAGTTAAATTCTATCTTAATAACTTAAATAAGCTAAAGTTAAGGTCATCTTCAGAACAATAAGTGAAACAGGAAATTAATAAAAAAAATTACCAAAAAAATACTGATTAGAATAGATTGAAAATAATTAAAACAATCAAAATATTAAAATTACACGATATAAAACTACCAGACTACTTAAAAACATTAAAAATTACATCAAAAGGTTCAAACCATTCAATTGTTTAAGCGTTGGTTTGAAAATGGGAGTACAGGAGTGCTTTATATCCAGGAGCTAGAATATAATAACGCGACTCATTTCACACAAATTATAAATTTTTGAGTGTACTCAATCAAGTACACTCAAACATACACACTCTCCAAACACTCTTGTACATGGAAGCTCCACTCCAAATAGTCAGACTATGTCTTTTCTTCATCATTTATGGTATATTTTAACAAAATTGGTTAAAAGCAGTACAAAATGATTCACATTTATCAGATCTGCCTCCTGGACTATTATAGTATAACACATGGCTAAAATCAGTCGACAGCACAGGAAAATAGTGTTGAAGAACCAAAGACGTTGGTCCAATTTGAAATGGTGGGCATAGTCTGTCATCCAGGACTAACCTCATTGGCTACCTGGCATTATTTGATCACGCTGTCAACTGATTTTAGCCGTGTGTTACACTATAGTCTGTTCATTTAAAGTTACAATATAATTATTTTCCGTAGAAAGTTATAATTGTAGTTCTTATAACTACAATTAAGTTGATAGTAAGAGAGTTGTGGAGTTTCCAAATAGGAGAAAAAAAGAAAGATGTCACTCCACTTAGTATATATTTATTGACAGAGCCGACTTTCAAACTTAACAGTTCATCATCAGTGCCTACCAACAAAGTACAAAACAAAATAAATATAAAAAGCTGCAAAACGTAATAAATAAAAGCAAATAAATAAATACCATAAAAAATAAATAAAATAAAAAATATAAAATAAAAATAAATAAATAAAATAAAATAAAAAATAAATAAAAATAAATAAAAAGATAAATAGGCATAAACGTAATAAAATAAATAAATAGAGATAAAGTATATACCGGTGAAAGCGAAGTAAAGAAGCTAGGAGACAGACGAAATAGATTTGTCCAGAGGCTGGTGTCTGACTGGAGGGTAGCGCACAGCCGCAGCTAAAGCTCCTTGTATCATCGTCACCGCCCCACTTTCACCTCTCTTATTAAGAGCCTTGTCGCCGTTCTCTTTAACGTTTCGGATAATCTCAACGTTTTCCAAAAAATTCATGGTGGTACCTTTCTTTTCCATGTGGAGAAAAGCCACTTCATGTTGGCAGCTCTGATGGCTTCTTCGTGTATATGTTGGTAAACCTACTGTCTTCTCCGGAAGTGCTCACGAAGTCTGGTGCGGTAGGCTCTACCAGTTTGGCCAACATACGTGCTTCCACAACCTCCACATTTAAAGAGTATATACCATTTTTTCCGTAGGCGCCACTTTATCCTTCGCATGAGATAAATAACCTCGCAGAGAGTTAAGGTTACGATATGCTACATTGTAGCCATGCCTTTTCATTACCATTCCCTATCCTATCTGACACCTGACCTAAGTAAGGTAAAGCTCGCCAACCTTTAGCATCGTTTTCCCCGTGTTTGCTAAACTTATATGGCTGAGGGCTTGTTTTCTCTTGTACGTTAAAGAGAACGGCGACAAGGCTCTTAATAAGAGAGGTGAAAGTGGGCGGTGACGATGATACAAGGAGCTTAGCTGCGGCTGTGCGCTACCTCCAGTCAGACACCAGCCTCTGGACAAATCTATTTCGTCTGTCTCCCTAGCTTCTTTACTTCGCTTCACCGGTATATACTTATTCATTTATTATTTATTACGTTTTGCCTATTATCTTTTTTATTTATTTATTTATTTTTATTTTTATTATTATTTTATTTTATCTATTTTTTATTTATTTATTTATTTATTATTTATTATTTGCTTTATTTATACGTTTTGCAGCTTTTTATTTTATTTCGTTTTGTACTTTGTTGGTAGGCACTGTGATGAACTGTAAGTTTGAAAGTCGGCTCTGTCAATAAATATATACTAAGTGGAGTGACATCTTTCTTTTTCTCCTACAATTAAAGTTGTTTAGTAACTTAGTAAGTACTAAATTTAGTAAGTTTAGTACTTAGTCATACTAAGTTTTAGTATGACTGCAGTCTCCTCCCATACTATCCAGTCTGTTTCAACAATATGTGCCCAACTGCCTCTACTCTTGTGTACAAAAAGTTATTGTCAAATAATTAATTTGTTGAAAGATAGAGGTTTGATTAAACGTAGAACCCAGAAAATAAATAGATTTTTTAATGGAAGAATCTTTAATTTTTGGAAGAGAGGAAAGGAGGATTGTTGTTTTTTACTGTTAGTGATGAGCCTGATAGCATGTTTTTGAGCAGTCAAATAGGTAAATACTTTTATAAGCACTACCTCAAAGTTGTATCCCATATTGTAATTTGCTGTGAAAAAGGAGTAATAGTTTAAGTGCATCGGTGTGAGAAATGTTTCAAGTAAAACATGTTCCTAATTATTGATTTACAGGACTTTTGTAGATAACACACATCATAAGTTTTAATCATTGAAAGAAAGCAGAAACTAGGTAAGCTAACCTGACAGAGAGCTGTAACTGTAGAGCATACTGAGGCTTTCCTCAATCTGGATTTCATATGAAATATCTTCCTCGGCTCTGTGTTGGCTTCTTGCCTCAACTGCATGGCATAACTCCAAGCTCTCTCAGCCATCATCAGTGGAATATATAAAAATCTGAGCACAAACAATAACTATTCCCGTAAGGAAACAATAAAATTGGGTAGGGGAACTTCAAACTTTCCTTATCACATCGGATTCACTACGTCATCTCCCTACTCTGACTCGCTTGCTCGTCCTCAGAATATACAATTCACCAAATTTATACTGCAACATGTCTACAGACTCGCTTCCCTCATTCTCAGCAATCACCTATAAAGCACCGACCACGCTCAATCCTGCTTAACTTTTATGATCCAACACATATCATGGATATACTCGTCGTATTGAAACGAAACTTGGTGCACTTATTATTATGCCAAGTTATACTTGTATCTTACCAAAAACCACTTATGTGGTAAAATACTCCCCGCCAAGTCTTTGGCCCAAAAAAGTAGGGAAATCATCTTTTCTGTCCCGCCAAGTCATGTCTGTATTGGGTGGAGGCGGTCATAGGCATTTCAAAGTGAAGTTGCTAGGTCGCAATAGTTAAGGCCCTATTTACATTGAAAGCAATTATCAGCTTCTTCTTTTTGGCGGCAGGCCAGTGATGTGAACAAATTTTATATTTTCTTTTGCCATATTTTGAGATATCAAATAATTCAGGAGTTTATTGACAATAAACTTAATATTGTCACCCGAGGCCGTAAGGCCGAGGAGGTAAACAAGTTAGCTTCCAAGCTTGACGAGGGAGATAACAAAATGACTCCCGAGGCCTAGCCAAGGAGATAATACGAGAGCTGAAATTCTTCGATCCCTGTTGTTATTAAATTTTATCTACAACTTAGATAATAAGTGAAATATATTTCTATTAAATTTTAAAATTGGTTGATGATGAAGGATTGAGAATTTACACTTTGAAGGGTTAATAACGATTGTAGGTAGGAGGTTTTCATTTTTTTTGTATACATCATCTTTTTCATTCTTTACATTATTTATATTTTAATTTTTGAAGACTGCAGTTCTATATATATATATAGGACTGCAATCTTCAAACAATTTAAAATAATATATCATACCAGTCCAAAAAAATTTACTTTTTTATAATTACATTATTTAAAATGTGTTCTGTGACTTAGATTTTATTTGGCATAGATGACTCTATATAGCCACTGCTCTCTGTTTAAGTACCTAGGACGTAAATATACATTTTACGTCCCTATGGACGTAAATACAGGGCCAGGTGGCTACAACAACTTAAGTCATAGGTAAAATAAATTTAAGTTACCGTTCATCAGCAAGATGAGACTCATTAACATCTTTCCTCTTATAATGTCTTTTATCTCCTTGAGCAAGATGAAGGGTTTTCCTTAGTCTACGAATCCTTCTGCTGCAATATCCACTGAAATAATAAAAAGAACATATTGTTAAATTAGGGTCTATTAGTAAGAAATAATCGCTTTCTAACCGATCCTATTAAGAATACATGTAAGTAGTAGAAAACCACTTAATAGGTTTGCTTTCTTTTACTAGAGCACATTTAAGAGTGTAGTGTCTCTAAGGAAAAACACCACAACACAAACGCATTTATTACTTTTCCTCATAAAAATCCGAAACTGGGACGCTGACAAAAATTAGCATTGTCTGTTTCAGGTGTTTAAGGCAAGATGATGAGTGAAGCAAGGTGACGAGTAAAGCAAGGTTAGGAGCAAAGCAAGTTTGAGTTAGTAAAGATGAGCATAGCAAATTCGAGTGGTGAGGAAATGTTTCGAGCTTCTTTATTCTTCCAGCAAACTATGTCATCTTTAGACTCAAGAAAAAAAATATATATTAAGAGTAATTTCAAAATCCATTATTCTTACCGATATCTCTGATAGTCGCTGTGACGCAAACCATGCTGTTGCTGAGAATCTTTTATTATTTTTAAAACTGTATAACAGATTAAGGAATATGATAAAACAAATAAATATTGACATAATATCTCTACAAAAAGTATCTAAACAAAACATTTATTTATAACTTCAAATAAAAAATTCTGCCATGGAGGTCAACAAGACGTGCATTTCTTTGAAATGCCAATTTTTTGCTTATCAATCCAATTTTTGATTAATTCTTCAATGTTTATTTGATTATTTGAGCAGTAGTGGTACAACTTTAAGTTTTCATTCGAAAACTTGGAGAGACAATAAACACGTCTCTCCAGTGTCTGGACAGCAAACAAATACAAAGAATATAAGCAAAGAATTTTTCTTATGTATTTGTACTTGCTTGCTGTACAGGCACAGTTGATAGCATTTTGCCGAAAGCCGGCTCTATCAATATAGTATGTAAAGTGGAGAGACGTGTATGTTGTTGTTTATTTAATAACAAATAATTTTTAACTTCTTCGGCACAAATAAAACAACATAGAAAAATTGTTTACATATTACTTTGACAGTTTGTAGGGAACTTTATTTGTTTTGATTATGCATCTTTTTTAGGCTCTTGACGTACTATAACCCAGGGATTTGTTTGTTCCGTAGCAGCACTGGTCCCCCAGGTAGCGGAGAAATGAGTAAGCTTGTCGGTTATAATCGATAAGACTCAAGTATTTCCAAGGTGACAGGAAAACTCGAGTACACATTTTTTTTTTATTGCAAGACATTTGTTATGACAATGTTTAACTTTGTGTGAACGTTTGATTAAAAAATTTTAAGTACAAGCTCTTACTATTTGTGCTACATAAATCCATACGATAGATTTTTAAATACAGCCAATCTCCGAGTTTTTTAACTCTGTGGAGTGCCATTTTTCCTTTGGCGCATTCTTTATTAATGGAAAATAAAAGAGAAATTATGGTACTCTGTGCCGCTTTGGAATGCCCCACTAAACCTTAAATGTTACAATGTTCTCGTTTCCAAAAGATCAAGTAAAGATTTGTAAAAAGTTGGGTGGAAATCACTTGTGTTTCTATTTTTCATGTCTATTTTGGGGGAACAGCGCTAGAAGAATGACAAATAATCTTATAAACAACTAAAAATGTTCATATAAAGTTAAAATCTGTTTACATTCTTTATAAACATAAATAGACGTCTCGATTTAAAACTGATAGCAATTATGATAACAGCGGTACAATGTGAAAACTAGTGCTTGGTGCGGCAGTTGATGCAACTAGGCCCTGTTTTATAGGACCATCACATACTAGGGAGTTGGACCACTGTGTCACGTGCCCCCCACAACGACTGAATGAATTTCTACATCACTTTGGGTTCAACACTCTGTTTCATTGATAAGAGGGAATGCCTTAACTCTCACTTAACACAGACTTGTGAATGTGGACATAGGTTAAGGGACCTGCCACTGTTTTTACAGAGCAAAAGATGGTCAATTCACCAGTTTAAATGTACCAGCTGGCTGAGTCAAACTTAAACATTAGCCAATGTCTAAAAAATTATACATTAATATAATAAATAATTTTGTTCAGTATGGAATCAAGATTCAAACTATTTTAAAGAATTAATAAAATGCATTTTAATAGAAATAATTAAAAAAACAAGGATCATGAAAAGGATACTCTCAAGAGAAATGATCTTCTTTTCCTTCTTGGTTTCTTCTATGGTTAAATCCTCCATACCTTCTTCAATATGAGTTTCTTCGCTCATCTCTATAACTCTATATTTAATCCAGAACTTAGAACAAATTATAATAATTGACAATTAATAATTAACTTTTAACAAATTATTTTTTATAATTAACAAAGATTACACACGTCAACTAGAAACCCTTAGATGAACCTACTCATTCTAGTTTTGTAAAAAATCTAAATAAAGATTAGTTTTACAGATCGATTTTAGATATTTTTGTGTTTTTGTGTGTTAAAAAGATTTAGTTCTAAGGTTGGCAATACCAATGGCGGGAAAACGAAAGTGTGATCAACATTTTTTTATCATAGGATTAGCACGGAGCGAATAATTACTTTATTTCTTTATTGTTTCTTAATTAGTGATAAATAAGTTAAAACTTAATGGAACGACCATCAGTGCTAAATAAATAAATATTTTTTTGTAAAATGCAAATTGAACGTGCAAAGCAAAGCGTCAAAAACCAAAAAAATAACGATACAGACAAAAATCACAAAAAATTACAAAGATCACACAAAGCAAAAAAAATCATGATCAAATGACCTAATAACATTATAGATGCTTTAATTTAAAATAATAATCATAATTATGAAGAGATTTTTTTATAAAACCTTTTTGGTAAAAAAATTAAATATTTTTCATTAAGTTCTTTGGCTACACGGGATAAATGGTTATATAAGCGCAAACCATTTTCTGTTATGTTCTGTTTCATGATAATAATTATTCTACAGGGTCTATCTAGCAATCTATTGCCATGTCTTGAACTATAATGGTGATTAGATCCTACAGCCTGACAACTAGAGTGGTACGAATGAATGTATTTAAGAATCAAAAAGTGCAGTATAGCACTTATAGTGAGCAGACAGTGAAAATTTCATTATTTTTAGAATTGAAAACATCTGGTTAAATTAAAGATGGCTCTTATACCTTTTTTCAGTAAGAATATAGTCTCAACATGAGAGGCATTTCCCCAGAGCTCGATGCTGTGCGACAGATGCGAATAGAATTAAGAGTAATAAATAGTTTATAGAGTACTGACACTAACAGTTTTACTAGTTTTTAAACTCCTACTCGCATGTTAACTTCTACTCTTGATTTTTACTCAAATTATCTAAGTGTTGATGCCGCAAGAGATCTTATTATCTAAATGTATGCGTAGGAACTTATACCATTCTAAAGACGGAGATTTAATATAGCTGAACAGTTTTATTTACATTAATGTGTAGTTTATTTGCCCTGCACCAGTCAGTCAATATCGAGAGTAATATTTCCTGAGTACGTTTGAGCTCGTCATCTGAGTCGGCTATTATGATGGCTCCAGAGTCATCGGCATCATTTGCTTGTTTTGAAGTTTTTCTATATATTAGCAGAGAGCAGGCCCGTAGCCACCTAAACTAGTGAGGGGACCAATCCGGGGAGGGGGGGGGCGAAATTCTCACATCTATAAAGAATTTCACACTGAAATCTACTTCGTCAGAGGGAGCGAAATTTTATCCAGATAGGGGCCTCTGGCCCCTACGGGCCGGCCTGAGAGAAAAAGAACAAACTTCTGGCGCGGAGGTCCACAAACCGAGCGAAATTCTTTAAAATGCGTGCTTTCTTACTCATCGAGTCCGGAGACGTGTTGCAGTATAAATTTAAATAACTAGTATATTCTGAGAACAGAATAATATTTTAAAAAATAAAACTTGGTACATAAATGGGAGGAACCGAACCCTATTTAAAACCAGGTTGTTGTGAAATCATTAACCCGGTTTTGATGAATCAGCAAAATTGTTAAAAAATCGTTAAAATTCTTTGTTTTTCTTTCTCTCTCTCTCTCTTTATCCGCCGCATCAGAAATTTGCCCGATTGCTTGATAAGAAGGTTAAAATCACAATGTAGTCTTTTATCTTATTTATTGTGAATTAATTTTACTTTTATAATTTTATAGTTTATCAAAATTCATAAAATATTTGTAGAGTTAAAGTGTGTTCACAAAGAGCTGTGTAAAAAAATATATAACAATTTATAAGAGCATAAATGACAATTTCTTGGATTAAGCTATGATTGTTAAAGAAAAAATAGTACACTTAATAAATAAATTGATGCAATAAATTTTAAAATTAATAGTAAATAAATAAAACTGCAAAATACCATAAGAAATCATATGTGTTGGAGTAAAAAGTAAATTAAGTACATACCTTAACGGAATTAAACTATCGATAGTAATTAACTCTAAAACATCGATTTATATCGATACATCTGTTAATTTTTCCTATTCAATTTTTGTTGTGGTGCGCAAGTACAAGTGTCGGAAATATGTTTGTCTTGGTGAAGTGAATTTTCTGTGTAATTTTTCTGCTATTTTTAGCTTTAAATTCATAAATTCTTGGAATATGGTGAGTAAATATTGTTGCTAAGTATTTATGTTATTGTTTAACTCCGTTATATATCGTATCTTAAGTTGTTTTTGTTAGCGGTGATAAATTCTCATTTTTTACCCTCCCCCTCTCGATAGGACTCCCTTTTGGCGTTCGCCATTAAAAACTCCAGTTTTTATTATTTTTTGTTGCTCCCCCCTTTCCCATACCAATTTTACCGGAATTATTATTAATTCTTTTTAAATATACACAAATGTGTCACAATCCTTTTTAATTATCTCTTAAAACACTTGATTTTATTTGTTTCCCCAATTTTACAGACTTATAAATAAGTTTTAAAAATAAACACGGCGGTAGTGTCATTAAAAATGGTCTAGAAATACTCTCGTAAATATTATTATTGATTAATTCGACGAGTAGCCGTCGTTTGACTGTGTTTTTGACATCTTTACCACTAATTATCCTTCTCTTCCATTTAATACTTGTCTACTAATTAACAAATCCATACTCCTTTCATTATTATTTACACAAAATATTTAATTAAATCACTAATTTCAAATTAATAAACACAACTTTATTAAAATTGGCTAATTATCTCAAATTTATTTAAAAATGCGTTAATTATTTTTTTTTAAATTATACTTTTTTTGGAATATTTTTACTCAATAATGAATTATTCTTTTGGTAAAGTCAATACCCCACTTTATAGGGGGGAGATGGTGGGGTGTAAATGGCTTCATTTTGGACCCAGATGGCAGTAATTGAGCTTCAATTTAGCTTAATATATATTTAAGCTTATTTTTTATGGTGTACCCCAGGGATCCCATATTGGTCTTACTGTTTACTATGACTGATTTTCATTGATTTATTTTTATCTTTATTTTTAAACTTGTATTTTCATATTTTGTCACATAGGTTGCATAATTGTGACTACATGACTTTTAGTTTAATTTAAATGTTTTTTTTAAGTTTTTTAAATTTGACTTTTCCTCATATATACTGTTGTTATATAGGAAAAGTATTGTGTTTGAAAAAAAATCCTTGGTGACACTGTAATTGTCCATTTCAGGTGTTTAAAAACCTCCTGTGTAGTTTTCACAAAGTTGGCGGTTTGTATGTGTCTGTTATCATAGCTCCTAGTGTATTTATACTAGGGAGTTGAAACTTTGTACAAAAATCAGTCTACTTCCTTAGTTGTGCTATTCCGAAAACATTTTTTGACGTCATTAACTCGCAGTAATAACTTGGCATAAATTTTGAAAAATGATAAACCGCATAAAAATGATGCAATCGGATAAAGATTTGGTATGCATGTAGCCATGTATAAAACTAACACATATGATAAGTTTCATCTCTTTATCAACATTAGGTAAACTATTATTGAATGCCTTGTTTACGTGTTTTTAAAAAATTGAAAAAAATCTGAAAATAATCCAAATGAGTTAAAATTTGGTAATAAATAAGTACACTAAGTTTTGTTTCAATACGACAAGTATATCCAGGGTTTTTGTTCAATCATAAAAGTTAAACAGCATTGAGCGTGGTCAGTGCCTGGATGGGTGACCGCTGGAAATGTGACCACTGGACGAGTGAAGCTAGTCCGAAGAGGCGTTGCAGTTTACCTTTGACAATTGCATATTCTGAGGACGAGCGAAGTGAGTCCAAAGTAGGGGGGTTGAGCGTAACGAATCTGATATTCCCCGTACCCAATTTTTTTTATGTCAGAGATGAGAGGGTTAATTGTGTATTAATGTTTTAAGTGGTTGACTTCTGTCTTTTTTTTGCTTCAATGTTTTGTATTTTGGAAGAGATAGCATTTTTATACCAAAAAAAATACACCTTTTTTGTATCTAATGTCAACATCTCAACACTTACTCTACAGGTAGTTGAGGTTTGTGTGTGCAATTTTCTTGTCCACATACAGTTCAAATAGCAGAACCTATTCATACAAAACCTGGAACAAAAAATCAAGGTTTATGAGAGAAGACCTAATTTGAATTAATTCAATTTACTCAAAATGAGACTACTTGAATTTTAAAAAAGAAAATCGAAACATTTTTTTTTTTCAGTGCCTCAATTGACCAAAGTTGGTATCTAGTTGAATGTATGTGTACTTATAATGTAAACATAGTACAGACCATATGGCTCAACCAAATTGGATGAAACATAGTACTTTTTTTGGAAGAACTTCCTAACTATAAGTTTGTTCGGCATGTTACCCTAGTTTAGACTTAGAGTAAAAACTGCATTCAATAAAATGGAACCTGAGACTTTTTTTTTCTTGCATGCCCACATTATCCAGAGTTTACTCTAGTTTATCCGTTAGCAGGGATACGATAAAAAGTATATTAGATCAATAAAAGGATATTATTATGAAAAATAAATAAATAAAAATAGTTTATTCTGCTTTAAAAACAAAAGTACACACTTTATGCTTAAAAGACTAAAATTCATATAGCACATCTTCGAATGAGCAAAGCTCGTGCTCGAGAATGGCTGGAGCGTTTGTATAATATTTGTTTTTTTTTACAAAAATATACGTATATATATTTATTTATTTACTTAACCTTCTTAAAAAAAAATAAAAGAAAAAATAAAATAAACAGGAAATATATGTAAAAAAAATAAGAAGTTAAAAAACACTTTTAAGGAAAGAATTCTTTAATTATCATCAGAATTAAATATAGATTCATTATATTTTAGGTTAAATAGTTATATTTTAGGTAAAATAAATTAGAACTAAAAGTAGTTGTCTTCAGAATCAATAATATTATAATTATTAAATAAAATAGCATTAAAGTTAATTGATTAATGTTTACATATATGTTATAATATTTTACCCATTAGCTCAAGGACCCACTAAAATCTTTTCACCGACCCCCAAGGGTCTGCAAACCACACTTTGTGTACCAGAGTGTGCTAAACAAACCTTATATCTTTTGGTAAAAATTATTTTGTTGGGATATTTTAAAATTTCTGTGCCCAACACATATTTGTTTAGCATAGTTTTGATGTATATAATTTAGGCCTTAGAGTGGCCTGTCTTTTGAAAATTTTAAAAAATTACTTAGTTTGATGTAGGGGGTTATGTACTATGGTTTGATGTAGAGGGTTATGTACTATGCTTTGATTATGTACTATGTTTGATGTAGGGGGTTATGTACTATGGTTTGATGTAGGGGTTATGTACTATGGTTTGATGTAGGGGGTTATGTACTATGGTTTGATGTAGGGGGTTATGTACTATGGTTTGATGTAGGGGGTTATGTACTCTATGGTTTGATGTAGGGGGTTATGTATGGTTGATGTAGCTATGTTTGATGTAGGGTTATGTACTATGGGTTGATGTAGGAGGTTATGTACTATGGTTTGATGTAGGGGGTTATGTACTATGGTTTGATGTAGGGGTTCCCTCTTCTTCTTTTTCTATGGCAACAAGGAGTGTGAAATGAATATTATATTTTGCAGGTCGAGTGAATGACAAGTTAAAAGCCTTTCTCAATGATGAATTTTCCTCCATTTGGTAATCATTTCCCTACAGCGGCTATTAGCACTATTCAACAGTTCAGTGCTAAATTTGCACATGATAATAATGCTGTTGGAACTAGTTCTGCTAGTTCTGTAGCTACTAGTAGTGCTTCACAGGGAGTATCAACTCAGACCAGTGTCGCCGATGAAGTTAATAATAGGTATGTTAGTACTACTACCTTTATATATTTTTGTAAAAAATATATAAATTCATAAAATATATTATATTATTTCATTAAATGCTGGTGGTTAGATGAATCAAATTTAACAACTGTTAAATTGTTCAGTTCATAAAGTAAACTAAAACTGAAATAAAAGGATTTGGAGTACTCTGATGTCATTTAGTTAGGTCTGTTTAGAATACAGTATAAATATTAAATGTTTGTTGGCATTATTTCACTTTGCTTCATGTGAGCTGCCTTCGTGGTCGAGGTCGTTAAGGTGTCAGTTATTGTACTGATTTTTGACACCACGGAGGTCTGGGGTTCGCATCCCTGGTTAGGCTGCCAGTTTATATAAGATTATAGTTCAAATAAATTATGACCAACTTTAGATTTTAGATTACAATTTGAGTGTAACGGTTGCCACTAACACTTGAGGCGGCAGCAAAGGCATGTAGCAGTATAAATTTGGCAAACTGTATTTCTGAGGAGGAGCATAGCTAGTCCAAGCAGGTTGGATGAGCATAGCGTATCCGATATGATGAGGAAAAGTTATAAGCTACCCCGTACCCGAATATTTTAACTAGCACAAACATTATATTGTTTAGAAACACGGTAAAAAAGTATAACTCACCTTAAATGATCAGTGTTGCCAATAAAATTAAAATAGTAAATCCTAGAGGGCTCATACGCAGTTATTCTAATTTTAATGATTTTTATATTTTTGAGACCAGCTATCAGCTGATAGCTGCACACGCATGTGTGCATTTTTTTCATGGGTTAGTATAGAAGTTTCTCTACTTTGTTTATATATTACTTTTGTCTTGGCTTTGTTAAATGGTGTTAAAAAATGGCCTTGTGGTGAACCAAACAAAATTTGGTTCCCCTATAAACCGCAGACCATTATCTCTTTATATTAATTCGGATAAATTAAAAAACAGTCTCTTTAACTAAACTATTAGGCTTAACTGTAAATAATGACCTGAAGTTCAAGGAACATGTGGACCTCATAGAGGAATATATACCTAATCAGTGGTAAACCTATTTAATAAATAAATGTACTGTACTTAACCATCTGCTACTACAAAATAATCCAAAAATTATTGAGATGTGGAATATTCTAATAAAAGTAAACAGCATTTGTCTTTCCACAACGATATATTTTAATATACAAAGCCAGCTTTCGACCATAACGATCATCATCAGTGCCTATAACCCAAACAAGGCAAAAAATAAAATAAAATAAAAAGAAGTCAGAAAAGTAAAAAAGAAAGCTAACTAAGCTAAATAAGCAAAACAAATAAAAAGAAACCACTGAAGGCTAAAACAACCAAATAAAAATAAAAACAAAATAGCCAACAGAAGAAATAAATAAAATACAAAAATAATTATAAATAAAATAAATAAATAAATATAAATAATAAAATACAATAATAGTTATAAATAAATACAATAAATAATATAATAAATAAATGCCAAAAAAAAAAAAAAAAAAAAAAAAAGTATAATAATGTTACTAAAGACAAGAGGAAAATAGAGTCGTACCGGTGAGATGAGTCTAATTCTTCCTTGCCGGTTTCTTAGGCCACGGCTTGTAGCAGACTGACAGTCGTGGCGCTCCACCAGAGATTTAACCACTGACGCACCCAAACTCTCATTACTTTCATTAAGAGACTTATAATCATTTTCTTGAACATTCCTAAGAATTTCAAGATTTTCCAGGGCCGTCATCTGTCCACCTTTATCAATATAGTGTAGCATCGCTACTTGGTGATCTAAATAATGATGCTTTCTATCAAAACATGTTGGTGAAATTTGCTAGGTGGTTTTTCATGTTCAAAAAATCTGGTAGAGAATGCCCTGCCCGTTTGGCCAACATAAATACTGGCGCATGTACCGCATTTTAAAGCATAGACCCCGTTCTTATCATACGGTGATGTTTTGTCTTTATAGTTGCAAATATGGTTACGTAAGGAATTGATGTTTTTATAAGCAACGTTATAACCATTCCTCCTCAAAATGCGAGCCAGTCTATCCGAAACCGAACCTATATAAGGCAAACTGCGCCAAGGATTTAAAGAGTTGGGGTCATTATCAGGATAAACTAATTCCAGAGCAGCCTTCCTTTGCTTTTTGTGAATGAGGTTATCAATGATGTCAGGTTTGTAACCATTAGCCACCGCTACTTGCTTGATAATATTAACCTCATTATTAAAATCTTCAGGTTGAAGTGGTGTAGTAAGAAGACGGTTGACATAGGCATGGAAGGCAGCCATTTTATGGGGCCAGGCATGTTGAGAAGAAGCGTGTATAACAGTGTCCGTCGTGGTTGGCTTACGATATATTTTGTACTTAAGTTTGTTCCTGAACGACATACTGTAAGGTAAAGGTAATTAATGGAACCTTCATCCTCCACTTCGTAAGTAAACTGAATGCTAGGATAACATGAGTTCAGGTACTTAACGAAATCAACTAGGTCTTCAAGGCCACCTAGCCAAACGCAAAATATATCGTCCACATACCTCACCCACTCTTTAATGAAATGGCGGAATTTATTAGAACTATGCATGACAAATTCAATAAAAAACCGGTTAAGGAAAAGTTCAGCACAAAGTCCCGATAAAGGAGCACCCATAGCTAGACCTTTAAGTCCTTCGTAATATTCACCGCAAAAAGTGAAATAATTTTGTTGCAAGCAAGTATGTACTAAGTCAACAATCTCCTCTCTAATTTGAACATCAACATTGGCTCTGACCAGCTCTCTTTTTAATAACGGCAAACATACATCGGGTGGTATACTGTGAATAAATCCACTATGTCAAAAGAAACTAAAGGGCGTTATCCGGTACAATAATATGTCTAAACTTCTCACAAAACGACTTTGTATTTTTTATAGCATCTTTAGCCATAAAGTTAGTGCGTCTTTGAATTTGTCCGTTAAGCTCTTTCGAAAGCTTCTCACATGGGGCTGAACAATTTGATACCACTGGGCGCACTGGAATACCGTTTTTGTGGATTTTAAGCGCACCATATAACTTAGGAGCCTTCGGGTTCATGTTAATGCATCTATCACGTTGGAATTTCTCAGTAAATAAAGACTTAGTTGACTTAATTTTCTCCCGGATGATCTGCTGCTTTTCGTTAGTAGGGTCTACTTGCAATTTATTAAAATTATGTTTATTAAGAAAATCCTTAACTTTACTTTCATAATCAGGTCTATCAATAACCACCGTGCAGCTACCTTTGTCAGCTTTTATAACAATTAAATCATTATCTACGATTTTCTTTTTAAGTTCATTTACTGCTGGAGAACTATGATTATTATGATTTTTGTTATTAATATTTCTTTTTTGACTATCTCTAACTATTATTAACCGCCGAACATTCATTTTTCACTTCATGACTAATATCAATACAGTCTAAAGAAGCTGCTAAAAGGGCCGTGTCGTGGCCTTGGTTTTTTCAATGAGAAAACCCAAAGATGTAAGTCGTTTTTACTCTTTAAATACTGATAATCTAGAAGTTATAGATAGTTATTCTGATGATAAGCTTAAATCTATGTATTTAAAACTGAAGATTAAAGAAAATAATGCTAATGGCAGCTTAATGTTTATACGTGAATGTATAAAACATCAGTTAACTCCTATTTTCTTATATCGTTACGGTATAAAAAAACTGAAAGTTAGTTCTAGGATCAGAAGTAAATTCATTTTTATTTTATTAAAGAAAGAAGAGAAGTATTGGTTCGAGTAAGAGACAATGTTAAACATCACATAAAATATATCATAGATAAATTAAAATCTCTTTTATCTGAAGTCTGTTTTGATAGTTTTATGGATGAGTCCAACGCAAAAATTAATTCTGTAGCTAAAGATAAACAAGCCAAGGTGACAGATAAACTGTCTAGATTAAAACAGAATAAAAACAATAATATTATTAACAATTCTGATGAATTAATAATAGAAGATGATAACATAAACATCACTAATAATATAAACAGTTTTATTCATAATCAACAGGATATTACAGATCGGCTCCCAGATTTTAATTTAAATGATATCCACAACAGATCTCATACTTTTCATCCCCGGACTTTACTTTTGAACAGTGATCAATCAATTTTTTCTGCTACTGATCTTGATATCCTTAATAAAGGCCTAAAATATTCACCTCCTTCTCACTATAATTACCACGACACGGCCCTTTTAGCAGCTTCTTTAGACTGTATTGATATTAGTCATGAAGTGAAAAATGAATGTTCGGCGGTTATTAATAAGTATGTTAGAGATAGTCAAAAAAGAAATATTAATAACAAAAATCATAATAATCATAGTTCTCCAGCAGTAAATGAACTTAAAAAGAAAATCGTAGATAATGATTTAATTGTTATAAAAGCTGACAAAGGTAGCTGCACGGTGGTTATTGATAGACCTGATTATGAAAGTAAAGTTAAGGATTTTCTTAATAAACATAATTTTAATAAATTGCAAGTAGACCCTACTAACGAAAAGCAGCAGATCATCCGGGAGAAAATTAAGTCAACTAAGTCTTTATTTACTGAGAAATTCCAACGTGATAGATGCATTAACATGAACCCGAAGGCTCCTAAGTTATATGGTGCGCTTAAAATCCACAAAAACGGTATTCCAGTGCGCCCAGTGGTATCAAATTGTTCAGCCCCATGTGAGAAGCTTTCGAAAGAGCTTAACGGACAAATTCAAAGACGCACTAACTTTATGGCTAAGATGCTATAAAAATACAAAGTCGTTTTGTGAGAAGTTTAGACATATTATTGTACCAGATAACGCCCTTTTAGTTTCTTTTGACATAGTGGATTTATTTCACAAGTATACCACCCGATGTATGTTTGCCGTTATTAAAAAGAGAGCTGGTCAGAGCCAATGTTGATGTTCAAATTAGAGAGGAGATTGTTGACTTAGTACATACTTGCTTGCAACAAAATTATTTCACTTTTTGCGGTGAATATTACGAAGGACTTAAAGGTCTAGCTATGGGTGCTCCTTTATCGGGACTTTGTGCTGAACTTTTCCTTAACCGGTTTTTTATTGAATTTGTCATGCATAGTTCTAATAAATTCCGCCATTTCATTAAAGAGTGGGTGAGGTATGTGGACGACATATTTTGCGTTTGGCTAGGTGGCCTTGAAGACCTAGTTGATTTCGTTAAGTACCTGAACTCATGTTATCCTAGCATTCAGTTTACTTACGAAGTGGAGGATGAAGGTTCCATTAATTACCTTGACCTTACAGTATGTCGTTCAGGGAACAAACTTAAGTACAAAATATATCGTAAGCCAACCACGACGGACACTGTTATACACGCTTCTTCTCAACATGCCTGGCCCCATAAAATGGCTGCCTTCCATGCCTATGTCAACCGTCTTCTTACTACACCACTTCAACCTGAAGATTTTAATAATGAGGTTAATATTATCAAGCAAGTAGCGGTGGCTAATGGTTACAAACCTGACATCATTGATAACCTCATTCACAAAAAGCAAAGGAAGGCTGCTCTGGAATTAGTTTATCCTGATAATGACCCAACTCTTTAAATCCTTGGCGCAGTTTGCCTTATATAGGTTCGGTTTCGGATAGACTGGCTCGCATTTTGAGGAGGAATGGTTATAACGTTGCTTATAAAAAATCAATTCCTTACGTAACCATATTGCAACTATAAAGACAAAACATCACCGTATGATAAGAACGGGGTCTATGCTTTAAAATGCGGTACATGCGCCAGTATTTATGTTGGCCAAACGGGCAGGGCATTCTCTACCAGATTTTTTGAACATGAAAACCACCTAGCAAATTTCACCAACATGTTATTGATAGAAAGCATCATTATTTAGATCACCAAGTAGCGATGCTACACTATATTGATAAAGGTGGACAGATGACGGCCCTGGAAAATCTTGAAATTCTTAGGAATGTTCAAGAAAATGATTATAAGTCTCTTAATGAAAGAAATGAGAGTTTGGTGCGTCAGTGGTTAAATCTCTGGTGGGAGCGCCACGACTGTCAGTCTGCTACAAGCCGTGGCCTAAGAAACCGGCAAGGAAGAATTAGACTCATCTCACCGGTACGACTCTATTTTTCCTCTTGTCTTTAGTAACATTATTTATACTTTTTTTTTTTTTTTTTTTTTTTTTGCATTTATTTTATTTATTTATAATTATTTATTTATTTTATTGTATTTATTTTATTTATTTATATTTATTTATTATTTATTTATTATAATTTATTTTTTTATTTTATTTATTTCTTCTGTTGGCTTTTTGTTTTTATTTTTATTTGGTTGTTTTAGCCTTCAGTGGTTTCTTTTTATTTGTTTTGCTTATTTAGCTTAGTTAGCTTCTTTTTTACTTTTCTGACTTCTTTTATTTTATTTTATTTTTGCCTTGTTTGGGTTATAGGCACTGATGATGATCGTTATGGTCGAAAGCTGGCTTTGTATATTAAAATATATCGTTGTGGAAAGACAAATGCTGTTTATTTTACTACAAAATATTTTTAACAAAAAATTATTTTGATTAGCTTTTCATTTCGAGGTCATTGCAAGTGATGCCAACCCAATGGCTTTGAGTTGTGTTTGCATTTTAACACATGCTAAAATGCATGTGTTAATGCTTGTGAGATGATAATTACCAACAGCTGATTTTCTGCAGGTACCAACACTTTCAGCAAACTGTAATCCCGGGAGTAAAATACCAACGTGACAGTTCTACGCAAGTCTCATCTACACTGCTTAACTGTCCCTCCCCTACCAACCCAAAGTACCCTCCTACACAGGAAGTACACCAGTACAATGGCAATACACAGTACACTAAGGTATCTGAAGCATCTAGGATCTATGAGAACGGCTTACAAGATGTAGTAGCAGCTGCAGCCAAGGAGAAAAAGGTCCGCTTGTTAAAGTCCCTGTTTAAAGTAATGTGTGCTTTTTTATTTTATTTTTTTATTTTTAAGTTTATTTTTAGTTTCAATTTTATTTTTAGTTTTAAGTTATTGTTAATTTATATTTATTTTTACTGGATTTGATCGATTTATTAAAAAGTTAAGATGGTTCCCTTTAGATGTTCATAATTCTTGAACTCAGTTGTTTGATTCCAATAAGGATCAATTTTGATCTTGATTGACCTGCTGCGTTCTTCATAGAGATAAACATGTCTATCAGATTCCGACCTCAATCTTCAAGACTTTAATTCACTGCCATATCTATGGTTTCATGAAAATGCTAAGTAACATTCTAATAATGTCAGTCTCTTATACTAAAATCTGACAAGACTAAATAAGTGATTTTGCTAAATATATATATATATAAAACAAGGGACTGAAAAATGCATTTATTTTCCAAATCCATGCTAGTGATTTTTTTACCATTTACATTTTTGCTTCATCCAAATTTATGTTGTTTAGTGTTTACATGTTTAGTTTGAATGGCTGTTATAGAAATATTTTGATTCTATTTAGTAATTAGACTTTCCAGGTTCATTTAAGTCTTAAATAATACTATTCAAAGAAGGAGGACTACTGATAACCGGAAAGCCAATTTACTGGTGGTACTCACTAAGGCTGGCAACCTTACAAAATAAATAAATTTAAATGACTTGAAATAATACTGTAATACTTAAGTCATTTACTGAGAGATTACTTGTTGTATTATTTAGTGTTTACATACCATTTTTCCCCCTACTGGTTTGCTCATTCGTATTTCCTACTGTTTGTAGATAATATTGATAAACTTTAAAAGTCATTTTTTTAATATTATGGTTTCTACTGTTGAATGCGTAGGTGAGGTGAAATATGCAAATAAGTAAATATTTTATTAACCTCTGGCAGAATACAAGAAAAAAATGGCACACAAGGTTGCCAACTTGAAAATTTTTTGTTGGTTGTTTTCAACCTTCCTACTTTTAAATCGATTATTGTGTTTTAAAGTCCGATTCTTCTTATACTAATAATATTCTAAGGTTTAGGTTCTGTATTAAACATTATGTCAGCTATTTATGTCAATCGATCCCATTAACCCTTTCAGAATCAAGAATTGTTGGGCGGATTAGTGAACCAAGTCCAGGTTCCTACATACTATAAACACCTCCCAGCTTCCATTAATTTTTATATTTACACACTGTTTATGATCTTTTAATTTATTTTTTATGCTTTTTTAATGCTATACTGTCAAAACATGCTTTTTTGAATTTTTTTAATACATTTTATTTAATTTACACATTTTAAATATTTTTTTTTTATTTTTCACCTATTTTTAGCGATTAATTTTAAAAAAAACTGTAGAAAGTCTTATTGATTATTTTGAAATAAACTATTGTATGGACTATGTACATGTAGGCGCATCCTCAGTATTGTTTGTAGACAGTAGCCTGAGTATAATTCTAAAGGTTTAAAATCATATTATGTCCTAAAAATGATTAATTTGAATAAATGTCATCATGAAAAAATGCTGTGTCATGGCACATATCAACGATTCTGGAACTTATGATACAGTCATATTATTGATCGAGTGCAAAAATAAAAAGTTTGAACTGAGAAAAAGAGAGTTAAACCCAAAAGGAACAAAACTTATCTAGTTCTATTATGTTATATTTATCTAAAATTGCATGATTTGTTTTTTAATTACATAATTTTTACTTTTCCCTCATTCATACCATATGTATATAGGAAAAGTATTGTGTTTGCAAAAAAACCGAAACCGGGATGAAACTTTTGAAAAATCATAAAACACGGAAAAATGATGTGATACAAATGTAATATATCACGCATGTAGCCATGTATATGACTAACATATGTGACAAGTGTCATCTCATTATCAGCATTAGTTCAATTGATATCGAATGACTTGTATACGTTTTTTTAACGATTGTAAAAAATCAGAAAACAATCCAATTGAGTTGAAATGCTGTACAACTATACACCTTTACATAATAAATAAGTACCACTAGGTTTCGTTTCAATACAACAAGTATATAGATGGATGACCACTGTGAATGAAACAAATGTTTTACTATCTGAGGATGAGCGAAGGGAGTCCAAAGATGTGTTAGAGTATAAATTTAACGACTTGTATATTCTAATAAGGATGAGCGAAGCAAGTCTGAAGCTGGTAGGATGAGTATAGCGAATCCGATGTAATGAGAAAAAGTTCTGAGGTACCCCGTACCCGATTTTTTGAAGGATTTTTACCCAATAATGATCCAATCCTTTTGATAAAGTCAATACCCCTCTTTTTAGAGGGAAGATGGTGGTTAAATGGTCTCATTTTGGACCCAGATGGCAGTAATTAAAGTTTCAGTTTTACATAATGGATATTACAGCTATTTTTTTATAGGTGTACCCCAGGGATCTCATACTGTACTAACTGTTTACTATGACTTGCTTTCATTAATTTATTTTTATATTTTTTTAAATTTAGTTTTTAACAAAAAATCCTCCGTGAGAATATTTGGCAAGAATATTTGTCATTGGTCCTTAATTAAAAAATTCTGGTGCGTTTGTCCATATGCCGTGCGAATTTATTTTTAATAATATATGTGCTATATTTAATACAAGCAAGAATCAATAGTTCTCTTGTAATCACAACGACTTAAATTGGATTCACTGGTCTCGTCAGATCGCTGGAACATTTATGTACTTAATTTGAACAAAAATGGTTTAAAACTTTCAATTGGCCCAGAATTTTTTATACAAAATATAGTGAAGATAATTAATATAATTAAATAGTAACTATTAACTCAAATTCTAACTAATAATTTTATGATTCAAATAAAAAGTAAGGTAAAGAAGAACTTGATTTTTTTCACTGAAATTCGTACGTGTTTGCCTAAAAAAGTTAGATCCCGTAAAGTAACCACATTTTCTTACAAAGCAACTCAATTAAGCAATAAATTGATCAAAAGCTGTATGTATATTATATAAAAACTGATTAATTACATAGAAGTCCTTTATTTTTTTTTAATATATAACCAATAACTAAGCTTTTGACTTAAAATTAGTCATAATCAGAGTTTAACATAATATAAAATAAAAAAACAATTTTACAAACAACTGATTTGCAAACTACTTCATATTGCACCTTAGTATGGTTTGGTAAGCTATGTTTAAAAACAAGAGGCCTTGGCCGCTATGCGACCACATTAATGTTATACATTATCAGTTTGTTAAATTACTGGTTTATATAAGTGGCATAATGCCACAATATAAGCGAATTTTTGTATTATAGTTTAACACATAGTTTGTCAATTGTGTTTTTTATTTTATATTATGTTAAACTCTGATGATGACTAATTTTTAGTCAAAATCGTAGTTATTTGCTGTATATTAAAAAAATAAAGGACTTCTGTGTTATAGAGTATTTGCATTTTTCCAAAAAAAAATATAAAATGATTAAATGTGTTTAAAATATATTAAGCTGTAAAAATATTAATTTAATTTTAAATAGTTGAAATAAGCATTTAAAGAAGAGGAGAGTGGGGTAAAAACGGAACGTTCTAAAAGTTGGGTCGTTTAACGTACAGATGGGAGTTTGAGTTAGAAATATCGTAAGGTCAACAGTTGCTTACAGCTCAATAGAATGTAAAGAAGACTGAAACAAAACCATTCCGTGTTCCAGGTAATATAATGCCTAAGAAACGTAATGACTACAGCTGTCAGTATCATCTTGTTGACAGTATAGAATAACCTCTTATGAGTGTTGCTCTAGTGAATATTGTACTACACGGTGATATTCTTACCCTTTATATTTTCCCTTGATTACTCTAAAAATTTAAGAGTAAAGAAGAATAGTGCAGAGTAGAGTAGTGTACTCCAGTTCATGTGTTGAACAAACCTAATAGCTCTTGAAGGCTTCCAGGATTTAAATTGCCAGGGACAAAAGGTCCCTGGCTATATTTTAGTAATCAGGAGGCACAGCAGAACCTAGTCCCCCCCACCTAGCGTCTAATTAGCATAATTTTCTAATGAAATTTCTAAGTGTATCCTAAATCACATTTAAAGACAGATAAAGAAGATGTTGATTAAATAGCTAACTAGATTGTTTTATTGATAGGATCGTGAGTACAGTGGTAGTGTGCTGTCTAGTCAAGCCACAATGCCTCCGTCTTGGCAGAGTATAGCCACGCCAGGCTCTACTGTAGCGGATTACCTGTCGCATCTCCCTGCGTCTACCTTACCCATATCTCTTCACCATTTCTTGAAATATTCAGCTGAGACAATTGGCAAGAAGGAGACCACTAATCTAGTCAACGATCATCCCATCACGGACCACACCATGCATCACCATAGGCTTAGAAGTGAGAATTAATTTATTCTATCAGTCACTCATATTTGTAAAAATTTAGACGCTTGATGGAATTCAATGACACACACACACACACACACACACACAGATATATATATATATATATATATATATATATATATATATATATATATATATATATATATATATTATATATATATATATATGAAGTTTCAAAAAACATATTTCTTAGTGGTTTGGGAATGAATTTAAAAAAAAAAATTGCTAAAAGTATATCAATAAAAACTAGGCTACCAAATATGATCATAGTTTTTTGATACTTCAAGGGTCCTAAATTTTTTCTTAACCCGTTCCATTTAGGGTTCATGGGTCTTTAACACCTGATATCACACAGGCTTGGAACCAACAGCTTATGTATGAATTTTCATCTCTCCTGTCCTGACTGGGATTGTAATTGGACTGTCTAGATCAGTGGTTCTCAACGTGGGCACTAGTGCCCCGGGGCGCTTGAAGAATGTAGGGGCGTGAGACGTTTGGGGGAATGATGGGAGTTTATTAAAATGTAAGATGTTGAACAATATATAAATCTAATTATTACAAAAAACAACAAAATAAAAATAAATGAAGAAATTAATGACTTAAAGATAACATTTGGAACGAAAAAGAATGGAAAAGGAAGATAACATTAAAATCGTCGTTGTTTTTGTCTTGAAGATCAAAAGTCCAACTTTTATCTTTTATTTGATAATTCAGGTTTATTTATACACAATTTTTTAATTACTTGATAATTCTCTTTTTACCGTTTTGATATTTTTATGGTTTTTTTTAATAAAAGTACTCTTTTCTGTTTTTCACTTATTTATTCTCACTTAATTTTATTTAAAGGTCCTGATAAATAAAACACCCTTAAAATTTCAACTTAACTGATCTCAGTTGTATTAAGCCACTGAGTATGTACAGAGTGAGCCAAAAAACAAGTTTTTGAGCACCTGAGGTGCTGCCCCAGTTTGAGATAATTAAGTGTGGTTTGCGGGGCTTAAAAACTAAATTTTTTACAAAAAAAATAATACTTATGGCTAAAAAACCGATAAAGACACAAAATTGTGCTATGGTGTATAAAAATTGGGTCTTCAAAACAGTTGTTTTTAAACAAATTTACGTCATTCATTATGATGTTGTTAAAGAGAAGACGTTTGTGGCGAAACTAATGGTGGTAAACACTACAAGCCCTCTAAAAATCCTTTTTTTTGGTCCAGTCAGTATATAAACATGCTCAATTTCATTAAATATACTAAATATGTGTAATATTAGGTTATTAGTTGTTTAATTTCCTTAATTTAGAATATTAACACAAGCAATTAAATAATGTATTGGCTATACAAAGATAATTAGCAGGTAATTTGGATACTGGTTTATCACCTTATAAGATAGGGGGGTTATGATACACACAAGGTACTTAAAAGGGGGCAATGAGTAAAAAAGGTTGAGAACCACCTGTCTAGATGACAGGCACAATTACTACTGGTAAGTTTGTAAAATCAATAGTGATGCATCACTTTATTATGTGAAGTCATAACGATAGCACATATATGACCTCACCTTGACTAGGGCAATTAGCTTTGATATGATTGGTCTCAGTGTCAATTATTGATAGGAACCAACCATAGCCCAGAGATCTGCAATCTGTCTGCCAACAAATAGAATAAAACTGAGTTGGTTTTTTGACTCAGTTGGAGTTACTTTTTTTATTGAGCTACAAATTTATTTTTGGGTTTTAACTCATTAAAAAAAGTAAAGAAAATACTTTATCAGCCATATTTATGTTAGCGATTTTGGTTCGTATGAGATTTTGAAATGGCAAGAGGGAGACTTAATTTTTTTCCCCAGATTCCAACAGGAAACCCAAAGCCCTCTTCATACTTGATGTTTGTACTCAAAGATATGTACTGTTTTATGTTGAGATGATCTAGGTGGTCACCCGGAGCACCACCACCTGGGGGTGGGTGTAGGTGTGGGTGTAACGCACACAGGCATAACTGACATGAAGAAGAAGAAGAAAAAGAAACCACCCAAAGAGAAGAAACCCCGTCCTAAGCCTGGTGAGATAAGGATAACTACTGCTTTGGACGGGAGCACCCTGTACTGCTGTCCCGAGTGTCATATGGCTTACCCTGATAAATCTCTCTTGGAGCAGCATCTACTTGGCCACACTATGGAAAGAAGGTACCTAATGTTGAGCTAAATCTCTGCATTCATTGTTTATCTTAGTATACAGAGCCTACTTTTGGTCTTATGACCATCATCAGTGTCTAACCCTTCAGATCTAGTTAAAGAACATAGACTAAACATAAACATATAAAATAAATGAGGCCCTCGGACTCTTGGCTGCTATGTGACTGTATCGATGGAGGGCCTCTCCTCCATGTAGCGTATGTATATATATATATATATATTATATATATATATATAATATATATATATATATATATATATATATATATATATATATATATATATATATATATATATATATATGTGTGTGTGTGTGTGTGTGTGTGTGTGTGTGTGTGTGTGTGTGTATTGTGTATGTGTGAATTGTATGATTCTAAGATGTCAGCCTCTGATCCCCCCAGACCTCTCTCTCTCTCCTGCTCCCTGTTCTTTCTTTCTATCTTTTTACCAACTTTTATTGTGGCCTTAATATCCTCACTAAGCACCTTGAAGAAAGTTATTATATCCTTTCCTCTCACCTTGCCACATCCATCTCTCTTTTTAAACCTCCTTCGGTCACCTTTAAAAAACCACCCAACTTAAAAAACCTTTTAGTACACACCAAACCTCAAAATCACTCTCCCTGCAACTTCCTTTTCCTCGTGGATCCCCGTCCTTATAACAAACACCGCTGCAAAACCTGCCCTCTCATGATTCCCTCTCCCACTTTTATCTTTAACTCGAACCAGAAAACCTTCCGAATTCCCACTTATGCCATATCCACTTCCAGCTATGTGTTATATGCCTTAGAGTGCCAGAGCAACGTGATTTATTTTATTTAGGGAAGAGCACTACTCCATTTTACTATTTTATTAACAATCACAGAGCTTCATGTTAGGACTCTAGAAGTGATCTACCTATAGCAGCGCATTCCCGATCCCATATCACCACAGACTTTAACTCCTTATACGAATCCCTCCAATCCTCCTCAATACCTTTGTTCCCTCAATACCTTAAGGGAAACCTAGAACCTCTCCTGCCCTCAATAAACGTTAATCCTATGCCTTATTTTCTATTATACCTTTCTCTATTTAGTTTAATTTTTATTATTATTATTACGTTTATTATTTATTTTACGTCTATATTTATTGATTTTTTATATTTTGATTATTATTACTTAACTTTGTGATAACGTTACTGAGTGTGTTTCAGTATGTGTTTGGAAGTGTGTGGAATATTTAGATTGAGTGTGTCGATCACAGCACTTCTTTTACTGCACCTGTCTTACTACTCCTAAATCCCCCCTTAAAAGTAGACTATATGCTAGGAAATAAATTTGAAAAATTTATTCAATTTCAAAAACTTTGAACAATTTTCTTTGAAAAATTTGAAAAGATTAAATAACAGGTTGTGCCGCTACTGCTCTGGTTATTATATATTTGCCAAAAATTACTTGTTGCGTAAATAACGCAACAATTTGATTGATAAGTAAGAAACCATGCATTTCAAAGAAAACTTGTCTGGCTGGTGGACCTCTGCAACAGAATTATTTTTTTTGTTACAACCTAAAGCTGTTGACTGTTTCAAACATTGTCTTTATCTTACTTCTGATCTTAGAGGTTTTGATTAGAAAAAGCTCAGTTATGATGTCTTTATAAGTTTTTTTTATACTATACTATAGTCTCCTAATAAAAGGAATTTGAGAAATCAACCATTGATGCATTTAGATTAAATAATGGCATTGAGCTTCTTGAATTTATAAACTCTACATTTGTAGTTCTTTTTGTTTCGTTAGGTTTTTCTGTGAGATATGCGGGGCTGGATTAAAGAGAAAGGACCACCTGACTCGGCACAAACAGAGCCACAATCCGGAGAGACCATTTGTCTGCACTGTTTGTCTGAAGGCTTTCAAACGTAAAGAACAGTTAACTCTTCACTTTGTTATACATAGTGGAGAGAAACGACACGTCTGCCCTGAATGTGGTAAAGGATTCTACCGCAAGGACCATCTTAGAAAACATGCCAGGTTAATCCTTATATATAATAATAATAATGCCCGTTTTAGGGCCTTTCGGCCTAAAATGGCCCTGTGGGAACCACCTCCAGTGGGTCACATCTACTATGCTCAAAGTAAAGCTAAAGTTGGCGAAATCTTTTTACATCAAATTCTATTCATAAAAACTGAGAGCATAGTCCGGACTGTGAGCCCTGGACCTCCGGTGCCAAAGTCCAGTACTATACAACTGCGGCTATGGAGGCAGATTTAATCGACACGTCTGCCCTGTAAGTGGTAAAGGATTTTACCACACGGACCATCTTAGAAAACATGCCAGGTTAATCCTTATATGTCATATTATATGCTCGTTTTAAAATTTTGAGCTACAGATGTTTATTTATAACAATATTTATATCTTTCGTTCGATCTCGAAAGAGCACAATACAGACAAAATATACTGTAATTATTAAAGAGAACATTAGGTTCAGAGAACATTATTAATTAGGTAAGGTAATTAAACTACAGAGAGACTATATTGTATTCAAAATTGTCATATATTTAGTTTATTTCTCCTCATTAAAAATAAAAATTACATTCATATTATTTCTCTTTAATAATTGTTTGAGACCCAGGTGGGGAGTTTACCTAAACCATAGGTTCTCTAAAAGCTGGTATACAAGCAAATAAGTTGAGGACTGTATTGAAAGGAAAGTAGGGTCTTAAAAGCTAAATTAAGAAAATAATTCTAAAACATTGTTCTTGATCATGGAATTTATATTTTAAAATAACTTTGAAATTACCAAGATCACAAGAATAAACTCATAAAACAGAGAAATGTAAGAAGACTATAGTAACAACTATTAGTGTATGCCCTTAACAAATTGTATATACCTGAGCAGAACTATCCTCCATAGAATAGATAAAATAATGCTAATAAACAGATAGATAAACTTAGGTCTGCCCTAACACGTATAAAATAATAAGTTATCTTTACACCAAGCCAATCTTGGCTGGTGGAAAGAAGTGTTCGGTTGTACCTGTGGGTACAGTGGTGCTGTAGAAATAGCCAGAGTGCTTTCTGAAGTGCACCCGGTTCAAGATAGGTAGATAACCACACAAAACATAGTGTGCCCTGCCCGTAACATAAGTTTAACACATATTACCTGAGAGCTACCGGTTCCAAACTCCAAAATATCAGAGCATCTTGGTGTTGATAACTGATCACTCGATGCGAAGTTAATAAATATTTTTGTTTTGTTATTTATTACTGTCAGACTCCATTATTACGAAACCACCAAATAGTTACATTTAACTCTTAAATAATTAATAAAATTAACTAAAATTAAATTACATGACGCTTCACACAGCACTCGCTGGACTACACACACTTTCGAAAAATTAACAAGTGGTACAGAGAAGGACTAGCAAAGAAATCTAAATAAATAAATAAACAACCATTTATTTGCACTTAATAATTATACAATACACTTACAACAAATAACTTTAATTTACATAATAAGCGCAATTCGGCCGACAGCCATGGTACCTCTTTTGAGGTCAATATTTGGTTGGTTCTCTTTTTTCTTTTCTTTTAATTTACCAAATGAAATAACAAAAAAAATTATATTTATTTATGCTTTTAATAAAGAAATCTAAATATAGATCTAAAATGACTTAAGTAAATCAAAATAAAGCGAAAAAAGGAGTGGATGCAGCCACTAATCCCTTATGGTGTTCTTACTACACAACCAGCTGTTAGCTGATAAATTATTAAACAAAGGCTAGCGCCACAAAGCAAATTTAAAGCAAGTAATATTTAATATCGTGACTGAACAAATAATATAAACATCTATCTCTAGAATTTCCCCATAAGTGTCATGGTCTGTGTTATGAGGCAGTTCAAAATTAGTAGTATAATATCATCTCACCATTCCTTTAAATTAATAGAGTGAAAAATAAATGTATGTAGCAATGATTGAAATTGATATATTTATTGAGTTCAGTTTAAGCTTAGAGAATTATTAGTTTGGTACAAAATGTTTTCTAAGAAGCAAGTAACCGAGTCCGGTAGCTCAGTGGTTGAGGGTTCAAATCCAGCTGGGGGAGGACCTTAATATGAGGTTATCCCTTGTACTATACACTCGGGAGGTCTTGAATTCAAGGCCGGCCACAACCCAGCCAGTGGTTTACAAGGTTTCCTTGGCTGCCTATACACAAATGCGGGGTTGGTTCCTGTTTCATCTGAGACAAGTCTGGATCCACATTACCGTTATCTCCATCTCACGTAAAGTTAAGGTTCTGCAGGCTGCTGGATATGAAGGTTGGAAAGATATAATGTACCTTCTTATGTCCAAAAACTTTATCATTGAAAGTGAAGGTGGTGACACGAATAACATGACTAGGAACGAAGTGCTCGATACTTGATGACAGACATCCTTTAGTAGCACTGTGGATCTTGACTTTCTGGTCAGTGTTATAGAATGAGTTTCTGCACACACTGGTGTCAGGGTAGCCAGAGTTCTCTGTTGGATGTCGCTGGACTAGCCTGAGCGGTGAGTCTGGCTAGAGTCTGGTGATGCTTGAGGAGCTGATGAGATTGTTGAGACTGGTTAAACGAGGGCGGGCCAAGTTAGACTAATGTGATGAGAGGAGCTAGTATGGACATGGCACTCTGTGAGCTAGTTGCAGCACTTGCCAGAGCTGTGTTTGGATAGTTTGCTTGGGCTAGATGAACTGGGCATACTGTGGACTAGTCATATGTGCCACCATGTACAGAGGGTGTGCTTCCTGGATGATTGGGTGTGTGCAAATTCTGGGGTAGATTTGTTGAGTGAGATTTGAGTCAGGGCTAATATGACCCTATGGATTTAACCAAAAAAGGCATATATATATATATATATATATATATATATATTATATATATTATATATATATATATATATATATATATATATATATATATATATATATATATATAATATATTATAGGTGTATTTTATGTTGCAGGTCCATAGGTTGGATTTTTGATAATTAGATGTTTTATTATTTTCTTGGGTTGTTTAATTTTGTGTCTGTATTGTTCAGTGTTCCCAAGATCTTCCTCCATGTTTAGTTTTTTCATAAATTATCCCTGTGTAAACAAAAACTATGTTGAATTCTTCAGTTCCAACACTGTGCCCCTGCCTTGCTAAAATAAACTTTTACGGTTTACAGATCTCACATAGCACGCCGTGTGAAGGCAGAACTGAGTCAATCGATGCCTCATCCCCCAACATCAACCCATGAACACATCTCCTGAGGGTCAGCTTTAGGGAACCAACACGTTCCCACTACTTCTCACGCTAATGTCGTCTCTACTGCTGCTAGTACAAACTCGGTGGTACCAACGTCAGTACCCACACCTCATCATATACCCACCACAGCTCCACCTAGCTTTACAACCGACCTCATGGCTTTTGTATCCGCCGCTAGGGATTGTTTTTAAAAATTAAATTTCCATTTTGTTGGAAATTTATAGTGAAATCAAGAATTTATTTTTAGTATATTTTAAATAATTGTATGTATTATTTTTTTTTAATTTTAATCCAAGGATAAATGCATAACCTATAATTTAACAATCATATAATTTTTCCAATGTAATTTGCTAAGAAGTTTTTATAATATTGGTCTTGCACCCTTTTTTAATAATTTAATAGAAGGTTGTGTCCGATAGGGTGATAATAAAAAACGATAATTAGTGTATCGTGTCATCTATAAAGCCATTATAAAACATTCAAGATAAAGTAGACATCTTAAAGAGAGTCATAGTCAAAAAGAAAAATACTAATAAAAACTACTGAAAACATCTCCATCGCCTCTTTATTGCACAGATCTGTGTAAAAATTAAAATAAGTGTGGTTAAAGCAAGAAGAGCAGTAGAAAAACTTAGTAAGAAGCAAGAAAATTAATAAAGTAGACTGCACCAGGAGAAAGGAAAAAGGGAATTCATTTCCCTTTTTCACCCTATTGGACACAGCCTTCTCTTAAAATAGTTTTACTGTAAGGTTTGATCGAATCTTCATATTTATACAAAATATGACAACTCATGCTGTGAATACATGTGACTAATGATAAATTTCACTGTTTAAATCTTTCAGATAAATACATTTTAAATGAGAAAATTGTATTTATTTTTGGATTAATATATATATATTTGATTTACCTAATTATGTATAGGTATGTTTGAATAAAGACATAGTTGCCTTAAGTTTTGAAGATTTCAATTCTTTTGACAATTTGTTTGCTAGAACCTAGAAGTAAGAAAATAATTTAAATTTTTTGAAGTACAAAGTATAATCCTATGTAAGGATTGTGGAGGAAACAGTAACAGATGATCAGTTAGGGAAATGACTGCAGCGCTGGGTGACCACTATGGACTATGGAATAACCACTATGGAAATAAGGAACTAACAAGTTATCCAATAATCCCGCCCTTTTTACTTTTCCTCATTTATACCGTAGGTATATAGAAAAAGCATTGTGTATGCAAAAAATCCAAAACCAGGACAAACCGGAATTATCCGTTTCAGGAATTTTAATGGCCTCCTGAGTGGTTTTCTCAAAGCTGTCTGTCTGTTATCATCATAGTGCCCAGTGTATTTATGCTAGGGAGTTGAAATTTTATACAAAAATCAGTCTACCGCTTTATTAGTGCTATTCAGAAAATAATTTGTTTATGACGTCATTAATGACCTGCAATAAAGACTCAACAAATTTCAAAAAAATCATAAAACGCGGAAAAATGATGCGATCGAATTGAGACTATGTATAAGACAAATATATGTGCCAAGTTTCGTCTCATTATCAGCATTAGTTCAATTTTTATTAAATAACTTGTGTACGTTTTTTTAAAAAATCAATTCATAGCTGGCTGGATTTGGATCTGCTTCATGTGCTTTTTCTCGAGCCTACTTCCGCTACAATAATCTTGCTTATCTCTTTTTGAAATGAAAGTTATAGTAAAATGTTAGGGTTATCACATTAATATTTAATAAATATTCATGAAAGTAATTAAAAGTGGCTAAAATAGTGTTAGAAGGAAGTAATACAATTTAGAACATCAATATGATAAAATAAAAGTACAAGAATAAATTATATAAAATAGATTGAAAGTTATATAAGTATTATGTGGTATGATGCATATCGACTATATGCTCGATTTTGCTTGTGTTAAAATTCCCCTCTAAACTTTAGAATCCTAGCAGCCATCGTGCTGCACAGCAGCTTCATTTCGGAAAGTGTTGTAGGAATGAATAGTTGAAAGTTACAGCTTGAGCCCTTAAGATACTAAATGCACCGTCAGCTTTAACGTATTAGATCAGTTCGATAAAATTTCTATATTTTTGAAATCAATTTAAATTATCACTTATCAGCTTTTTGAACAAAAATAATTTAGTCCTAATTATGTTTTGACAATGTAAATAACTAAATTTTAACCAATACTACCTATAATATTGGTTATCTAGTGATTTGAACTATAATGAAAACTAGCTAGAATAAATTCTCTTTCTAAATCAGGAGAAGGCGTGGTGAAATTCAAATGTATTTTTTTGAACAATAGTTCATTTTTCGCCACCAAAGTGGTCATTTAGCGCTGACATCAGTCTTACATATTGACTATCCTCTCCGTTCAAGTCTAATATCCCTGATACAGACTATAGTAGTCAGATGTGGTAACAATTTCCTCTATTTTTTTTACTTCTTGATTCTGGCTTTAATTGTGAACTTGAAATTTTTGTAAATCGTAGTAGTGTGGATTTTAATTACTAGTTGGATTAGTAAAGTTAGCATTGGCCTGTATCCATGCTGCACAGCCTTGTTTCTATGGAATCTTACTTTATCAAAATACAGTTGGCAGTCATGGTTATTATGAAATGCCTTGTAAAATATTTTGCAATTGCCAACATTTTAGAAAAAATTATAAATTTCACAGAAACTTTTTTTCAACCCCAGTGCCAGTAAACTATCAATAAACAACTCTAGTCATAGACTTGTGCCATGTTTTTGTGAATCTCCATTGATTGTTTACTAATTAGTAACTAATTAGTACTTTTGTTAAACAATAATTGTTCCTTTTTTAATGATTTTGAATTTTTATTTGTATCATCACAATATTTTTTTAGTATTATATTATTAGATAGTATTATTTAGTTATTATTTTTATATTTGCTTTATAGTTATATATTAGTTGCTTTTTTATTGATTTTATTTTATTATAGTTTTAATTATTCTGTATTTTTTCATTATTAAAATTAGTGATAGTCAAATGAATTACAAAACAAATCTATGCAGTGCAATCGTTTGGAAATGTATTCAGGTATAAATGGGTAAAAGACAAAAACTTGATTTTATAACATATTTAAAAAATGGGATAAAGTTTTATTTTGTATTTTACCAGCTAGAACATTTCAATAATAAAACAAAACTTTTTAAAATGCTCTCTTCTCCAATTTTTATTGTATTTATTACCCAAATGTAATTTCTCCATAGTCTCACCTTAAAGTTTATAGAACTCACTCATTTTAAATAAATTAGTGAATTATTAATGACTATTTCTATAATTGTTTTAATGACTAGCTAACAATTATTTGTGTATAGCAATGACATTTCACCCATCACTGTGGACATCTACAGGCTTAAAAACTAAAACTACATTAAAAACACTTATAACAAAACGAAAGAATGAAAGCACAAAAACATAATAACTTGACAAGAAAGATAAAATATCACAGTATTAGTTAAAAAATTAACTCGTCAACAATAAATAAAAATAAAGCTTATTTATTATTATAAATATGTTAAAATGTAGTTTTAGTTTGTAAGCCTGAAGATGTCCTCAGTTATGGGTGAAATGTCATAGCTATATACAAATCAATGTTATCTAGTCATTAAAATAATTATAGAACTAAAGTCATTTATAATTCACTAATTTATTTTTTTTTAAAATACCCAGATGTTGTAGTATGACCAGTTTTGATACATAAAAGCTTTGATTGGATCATAGTGTTAGACTGTTTCCAAAACTAAAATCCAATTTTATTCCTCTATCACCCAACTAGGGGTGATATTCTTTATAATTGGTTCTTCTTAAAAAAAATTTTTCTGACAGTAGTTGTTATTTCTTACTTATCGATTTCATTTTTACCTATAAAATGAAAACCTACCTTAAAAGGTACATATTGTCAGCATGAGAAATTAACAATTTTCTTGTTGATTGTAATAAATCTCCTTGTAACAAATCTTCATAATAAATCTCTGTATAATGTTATAAATCTCATAAACGGAGTATAAGTAAATGTTTTAAAGTTTAATCAAAAAGTTGCATTCATTTGTTAAAATAAATAAAAAAAAACTCATTTTGCCAAGCTTTCGATGTAATTTATTTAGTTTGGGAAGAAACTTCTAATTAATAAATTACTTTATTAAAGTAGGCTTTAATTTTATATGTTACAAAATATATATTGTTTTAATTATTCAGACAACATTGTGATCGTCTTCAAAACAATAACTGGCTTCACATAAAACTATCAGTGACTATTTGAAAATCAAGATTTTGAATCTCATTATTTTAATGTGGTATTGTTTTTATGTTTTTGAATAATTAAAATCCTTTTTTATCTACTTTTCAATTTTTTAACTAGTCTGTGATAGTTCTATGTGAAGTCAGTTGTTCTAAAAATGGCCACAATGTTGGATGGATAATTAAAACAAAATACATTTTATAAGATATAAAATTGAAGTCATCTTTTATCAAGAAATTTAAGATGGAATTCTATAAACTAAGAAGTTCGACTAACGACGAACTATTGATACTAACCAATAAAAAAAAGATTATAAGAGTTTATAATTTTTTTATGATGTTTATTTAATCTTGTCTATTGTTTATAATGATTTCACTCTGAAAAACCAATAAATTGAATTAAATATTTAAATTAAATGTAAATGTTTGTTAAATATAGAAGGCTTAATAATAAAACATAAGTCTAGTTTTAAGTTGAACTTGATACTAATGTTAAAAGGTAGAGAGATCAACTAAAACATTCATAACATAAAAGATCTTATTGTTAGGCCGTTGATATACATATTGTAAAATCAAGAAAAATTACATAATTTCTCTAAATGTATTTTTATTTTAAACAAGCTTAGAATAATACTAAATTTAGAAGAAGCTTTACCGATAACAGTTAGGCCAGTTTCTGGTGGTCATAACTAAAGCTGCCAATCTAACAATATACAATTTTCTTATAACAAAGTTGGCAAAACTTCGTGCCATTGAAATATTAAGTATTATTTTGTTATAACTTTATTGATTATTGTGTACAAATATTAATTAATTATTAAAGTTTTAATTCTCAACTAGTCATTAAATATTGGTTCTATATAATTTTATAAATTGTATGTGTTGGTTAAAAATAGTCCTTGTCCACTTAAATGTATATTCTTGTGCTCCGTTAATCTTTTCTTTTCTGAAGACTTTAAGGCTGATTGTATTGAATGTTTAGCTGGTTAATTTTGTTTTCATAACATCCGCTTATGTCCTTTAGTAGAAATTTATGCTACATTTATAAAAAAAATTTTTTTTTTAAGGTGGTACCCCTAGTTAAGACCACCAGTAATCCGACTTCCTTGTTATCAGTGGAATTCCATTGTGATAAAAGTCCTGTACTTCTTCTATACGAGTATTATTCTAAGAAAACGTGTATCAAATAAGTTCATTTTTATGTAAAATTGCTTTATAAATAAAATTAAAGCAAATAAATTTTAAAAAATAGTTCATTTAAAAAAAAACCACCGAATATAGAGAATACAATTAATAAATAAATTTATATATTATTGAATTGATGTAAATAATATAAAGACAAAATTAAATATTTTTATGGTTCAAATTATACATATTAATAAGGATGGTGAGTTAAGTTGGCTAAGAATAGATTTCTGATTTTTCTCGTCTACTGTCGTAGGTCTAAAGAAAAATGACTGTGTTTGTACATCCTTTTAGTTAATTTTTCTAATTAGAGTTGAAAAAGAGGCATATTATCAAACTGGATTTAAAAACTATTAAAAAGAGGTCAAACATGAATATTTATAATCTTGACACAATAATCGTACGAGAGACAATGTAACAAGCAAAATGCAATAATATCAACATTCGTCATCATTGATGGCTCGACATAATGTCATGTCCTACTCTGTTTCATTATGTCTAAACTCATCAGGGCACCGACAGAGACTGATCTCACCTCTGTTACTTGCACAATTGTGTCCAATTATTCATGTTTTGCTAAACTCGGGTAGTATTAAATGATATATTTCTTTTTTTAATCTTCATTTGTATCTGGTTGTATACCCGCACTTAACACGGAGCTCCTAATAGAGTGTTGACCTCTTCCAATATGCAAAAAAATTATAAAAATATATTGCTAGTTGACACATCTATCGTCTATCTATCATTTTAGCACTGAATAGCTGATGGTAAAAACTAATTATCCTTAACAGCTTGTTCTTTGATAAATAAAGAAATTGGACAGTAACACGCTTCTATAGTATAACACGGCTAAAATCTGTTGACAGCCCACCAAAATCTGTGAGGGAAAGAATTCTATTGGTTTAGACCGACCATGCCCCTTCCCCCTTCACCTCATGCCAACTTCGGTACAAACAATTACCTTTTTCGTAAATAAAACCATAAAAAGGCAACACTGGTTTTAAAAATTTGTAACCTCACGTTGCTTTTTCCCCTCATTGTGTATTACGTAATTAACAACTTCGTCTCCACTTAATTCATACTTCCGAACAAAGTTAAGCAACACTTAATTGGTAACTTTAAAAGATACCGCAGTGTTTATTTTAAAAATTAATTAATATTTTTTTAAATAAAAAATACAATATAAAATCAAATGATAAAATTCAAAACAACCCGATTTACAGTGTTGCCAGAGTAGGGATTTCTTTTGTTACTGAAAAAAGGTATTTTTTGTTTAAAAAAGAGGGTTGAAAGCATAGAGATTTTGGCGGGCTGTCAACTGATTTTAGCCGTGTGTTATACTGTAGCACTAAAAGCGTGTTTAGTGTTATTCACACCATCAATTATTTTTTGAAATTGATTAAATTGTTCATCTCTGTTAATATTTTTTATCTATGGTTCTAGTATGACAGATTTATCAATAAAATAATTTATAAAATGTATGGTTTTTGTTTAATTCAAAACTGACTTAACTAAAATTATGCTTTCAGTTCTTGTGCTTGTCTCTGAATTTTCAACAAAATGTTTTTTTGTATAGTATCGTCTTTTTTGCTGTAATCCAAAGATTAATGTAAAAATGTACAGATTTGAACGAATCTCTTTTGAGTTTCTTCCAAAAAGCACTTAAAAGTATTGATTTTTGTTACTTTCTTTGTAATCACTTATGTTAAAATATGCTTTGTCAGCACTGATCAAAAAGATAATAGGTGTTAAGATTTTATTTATTATTTTTTTATTTATTGAAATCTCACTGCTGCATCTCATCAAATATATTCTAGTCTGTTGATTGAAAACCTCATTTTATTTTAATTTATTTATTACGTTTCAAAATAAACACAGACACAAACAATTTTATTTAGTGGAATAAACAATTTTATGTAGTGGAATAAAATTAACAGTGACATTACTCATTATTTCAGGCTTTAAATCAAGATGATAGATAGTTATAAGGTGATTCAATTTAATTTAAACAAACCAAACACAGTCTGAGGTTATAACCTGACATTTTTATAAATAACATGTGACGTCATAGCAGGAATCCGTTCAGTCGGCTTACATTGTCAATTCTCTATTTATTCCTGCAATGATGTCACTGCTGGACTATAACCAATAATAAAAACAAATTCAGATTTCATTCATAAAAAACTCTCCAATTAAAATCTGGTTGCTAGGGTTACTTTTAGCGACTATTGTAAACGTCGAAATGCCTAATTTCATGTTTCCTGTCATAGATAAAGGTAACATTGTGTGACAGAAATTCATATAAAACAATGACAAACATAATTATTATACTTGTGTGTGTCTCCATGATTAAACTTCTGTGTCGAAAAAACATAACTTTTTTTGAGTGCAAATAAAACAAAACAATAACACTCTTTTATTCAATTAAAGATTGGCAGCCATTTTTTAAAAAAATATAGAGAAATAGTTATTTATGTAACAAGGCAGGAAAGTGGAATATTATTGACTAGTTTAAAAGTTTACCCCCGAGCTGAAGGTGAGGGTAGGCTATAAAATTACCTGTAGAGCCAAGGCAGGTAATTTGACTGCCGAGGCACAGCTGAGGAAGGCAAATTTTTATACGTGTCAGTAATGTTTTATTTCCTGCCTTGTTGCACACAATATTTTATTTAATCAATTCTTTTAGGAAAAATAATTATAAATTCAAACACAAATAATTCATGGGACTTTTTATGGTTTACAAATAATATAAAAAGGAGCACAATTATCAAACTGCACAAGAAATACAAATAATTAATCTTATTATAATCAAATGTTGTCACAGTGAATTGTTAAAAATGAATTAACAAAAAGTTACACGGCATTGTTGCCTCTAAATTATTTTTTTAATCAAAGATCTACTTTATTTTTTATTTTAAATTGTTTCTATATTTTGTTTCTAATTGAGTTAAATAACTGTTAAATGCATAATAACAACTTTAAATAATTAAAACTTAAAATAAAAACATCATCATCATCAAATATTACAATAAACCGTATTAGTCGGAAATTTAAAAAAATCAGTCAGGCAAAGTTACTTTTCCTGACAAAATAGCATTTTCTTGCCTAAAAATAGATCAGTAATGATCAATTTTTTCTGCCGTGAGTAGATTGAAACTATTTTTTTTAAATTGATTAGTTTTTAGGGTAGTTGGTTCACTTGTTATTCTATTCCACTATGATTTACCAACAGGTCTCTTCCTGATGCCTCCCTCTGCTCTTGTTGGGAGCTCTAATGGAAAATCTATAAAAACTACTCTGAACGTCTTTAAAATACTGAAAAAGGCTATATCTAAACTAAATATTTTTAAGTTACACCTCAGGTAGTAGGTAAAGAGTAAAAGTTATGTATGTTGGTGACATGGAAGTCATTACAGGAAAAACTTAATGAAAGCCATTCTTCTGGTTCTCATGACTAAAGAGCTGGCATGTTCAAAAATATTTATTTTTTTAAAAGACTCTTTTGGACACTCAGATCCGAATCATCAGTGGCAGAGGATTAAAATTTCCCTATTAGTTTTCTCAACTGTTAGGTCTCATGAACACCGTTTATTCCTTGTGTGATTAGTTAAAAGTTATGTTTTATCGTCTTCTATTTCATACTGTGAACTAAGTATAAACAAATTGAACTTGCGCTACAAAGTAGTTTAAATCTGCTAATTTAAGGACAAGTTTATATGTTATATAAATTTAATACGTGATATCACGATTTAAATAAATTATTTGCCCATGAAGAAGGTCACAATTTTTAAGTGGAGTGAAGGAGAAGTGATCGAACTAATTGTGCCTTCGGCGCGATTAGTATCATTGTAATCAGTAGTTAGATAATCATCATGATTAGTAGTTAGTGATCATTCCCTCTGTCAGCATCCTCGTTTCTTGCTATTTTAGATTCTCTCTTGGCCAGGGCTTTTTGAAATTACCAATTACCTATGAGCATCTTTCGATCTGAGGGTTCTTAACAGTCATGCCATGGACGCACTTAAGGGCAGGTTTTGCTTTTAAAGTTTAATGATTCCATCTATTAAGACATTCCAGTAACTTTTAAAAACTGGGCTCTCTAATTACACTCTTATTTTTTGTCGTAGAATTTGTCATTGCTTTCTGTGTATTAATAATTGGGTATTGGAAAAAAGAGAGTCTTATAAGGCTACCTTTATTTTTTAATACAAAATTTTTAAAAACTATTTTTTCAACTTTAAAAAAAGTTTTAATTGCCTGTAAATAGTTTTTACTCTTTAATTTTTTAAGTACAAACCATTTTTTATAAGTCTTATAAATAAAATTTAATAAAAAAAACGTGTACAGATTTTTTTAAATTTTGTTTTTATAATGGGAAATATACTTTGATTTGTTTTGTGTTTCTTATATAAATGTTGTACATTTGTTTCAGAGTTTTTTGAATATTGTGAAAATATTTATGTTAAGTGAATGAGATATGAGATTAAGTTTAAATATAATTTAAAATAGAATATGCATGTATGTTATTATGTTACAAGTTGTTTCAATTGTAATAGATTTAAAAATTAATAGATGGGCCTATACTCATTGAAAAGCATTTTAACCTCAGTAAATTAAGATTGGAGATAAAAAATTATTATTTATAATAATAATATTTTATTTAATACATCTTAATCTATTGAATTTTATTTTTAAAACCCTTTCTTTACTTCGTTGTTTCATCTCAACAATTTTATTTTTCACTGTTTTATTTTTATTGAATTTTATTTATTAGCTCTTTTCATTTTGTCTTATCCGATTTTTTAAAACATGACGTCCAAACACACCTGCATGCGGGTCATAATCAACAGATTAAACTTGATAATATTTTTAATTTTCTATTTAATTATTATAAAAATATATTTATTTCGTAAAATAGCTCTCATCATAAATAATGAATAAATAAATAATGGTTAAAAGTTGGGTCCTTGTTTGAATGACTCTCATTTCTTATTTACTTGACAATTATGGCTTTATTTATATTATAGAAGATTTTTTAAAACAAAAAATAGACATTAAGAGAAATTAAAAATATAGAATATTGTAAAATAAAAGTACGTATTGAATATTATAAAGAAGACAAAATAAAGTATCACTTTTTTGTAGCCTGGTGTAAAGTGACTTTATATATTCAGGGACCCGTTTCACAATAGTACAAGTCATGTAGTTACAAAATTGTAAAAAACAAATTTACATGTATTACCAAGGATACACTTGTAGATTTGTATCATTTCCGAACATTCATTGTATCAAAGTCCGAACATTGGTAGACTGAGTTACAAGTTCATTTTATTAATATAAAACTTAGTTTTTATTGACAACTTTTAGTTTATCAGTAATCTAGTGCTCAATATGAGTTTGTAAAATGTTTTTTTTTTAGAAATATTACTTCTCGTATCTTAGAAATAATTAAATTCGATATGATTTACTCATATGAATGAAACTGGGTTTAAATAATATCTTAACACATTGTTTGCAAAAACTCTTGTAGGTTACAATAAATTGTAATGATATTCATGAAACGCTTAATTTTGACACTTGTTGTTGTGAGTTATAACCAGTTGTTTTTGTACAATAGTTTGTAAAATTTGTGGGGGAGATAATCAAATTTGATTGGAGTTTGACTCAAATATGCTTATTTCCTTGGAGATCAGATAAAACTTGTAACCTTTCTAAACCTTTTTTGTTCTTTAATAAAATTGTATAAAAACTACTAGTAATTACCTGTCGGCACTTGTACATTAGTGAAACAAATTTCTTACTATTATGAAAGGAACGAAGAAAAGTCTCTCCACAAAACAATAATTTATTCAAAGCGCTTTCAACCTAACATGAGGCCATCATCAGTGCCTGTACAAAGAAATAGAAACCATAAAAAATTAACCATAAATAGTCAATACTAAAACAATAAATAAAAACAAACAAAATACAAATAAATAACAAAGTTAAGACAGTAAAACAAATATAAAGTAAATATGAATAAAAATTACCAGATATAATAGAAAGAATAAACGGCTAAGAGAAAGACATTAAAGGTAAATACACATTAAACTGTGGAATTCGCAGTTTTCCTTCTCTCGACTCGACGATGTCGGTGAGTCGTAATAGACTGGTTGGAGGTGGGGGGGGGGGGGGGGGCACCTTTAGAAGAGCAAGAAGAAGGGGCGACCTTTCCCTCTCACATTAAGGTTGAGCTCTCCCACTGCCTCCTGGCTCCTTAAGATCTCTTACTATTATAGTATACTTGTAGTATACAAGACTTGTACTTTCTTGAAATGGGAACCAGGTCAAAAAACCCTATTCACATCCTTAGAATAATACTAAAGAAAGAGTATTATTCTTTAATAATACTAATAATAATATTCTTATTATCATACTAGCAGTGTTACCCAAGCTTCGCTCGGCCATAGCCCTCGGCAAATATTTTATTTTTCAAACAACAAATTATTAGTTATTTTTTTGAGGACTACCAAAAATGAAGTTGTTAACAGCAAGAAATAAATAAATAAATTGTTTGTTTATTTATTTTTTTTTTTTTATACATCTTAAACAATGAAAATTCATTGTTTAAGATGTTTTTGTCTATCTGGCCATTCTCAAGCAGTGCTTTATGATTGCTTGGTAAGTTCCTTGTTCGATAAGTTAATAATCAAAAATGGAAATCTTAAATCGTGTGTGTTTTGACTTTTAATGAAAATACAATAATATTCTCAACAGGAATTTCGTTGAGACACATAATGTGGTCAAAATGCCCTTTGAGTCGTTAAGATGTAGAGTTTAGTCAAGATCCATCGATTAGATTCCAATCTGTAAGCACTTAAAATTTAGTGTGGCACTAAACCCATATTATTTTCCAACAGGTCCCGATAAGACTTAAGGTAACTACTCAGACCTATGAGCATTCTAAGTTTAAAGTTTAGTCAAGATCTATCAATTAGATTCCGAGCTGTAAGCATTCAAATAAAGAATTTGTACACTAATCCTCTACTGTTATTTTAGCTCTGATCAAGATCTGACATAGTTTATGACTCCTGATTAACTATCATTAGTATTTTAAACTTAGCTTTAAAAGTTTAAACTTTGGTCAAGATCCTTTTAGTAGTTTTTGAGTTTTAAGCAACCAAAATTTTCAACTTATTTTATATATATATATATATATATATATATATATATATATATATATATATATTATATATATATATATATATATATATTATATATATATATTAGAATTATATAAGGAAGAAAGATCATAACGTTCACTGGTGGTCTTATGTAATGCTACTCTAGCAATATAACATTTTCTTATATCAAAGTTAACAATACTTCAGGTTGCTTGATAATTAAGTTATATTTTTAATTATTGCTCAATTATTCAGTAAATAGTAATATTAATATTAGTGCATTATAATTTTTGAAGCATTTTAAAATGTATTTTGAAGTTTTTCATAAAAATATGTAAAAAGTAGTTCTTGTCAACTAAATGTAGATTCTAGTGCTAGTGCTATCTAAAGACCGATTTTATTAAATACTTAGCTGGTTTTTTAAGTTATTATATTAGTTTTTATAATTAACTTTCTTCATATGAATATATAATTATATCATATGACATAATTATAAAAAAATATTAGTTTTTAGGGTGGCAACCCTATTTAAGACTACCAGTGAATTGGCTTTCGTGTTATCAGTTGAGTTGCATTTGGTTTATGGTCCTGTCCTCCTTCTAGACTAGTATTATTTAAAGTTCACATCATTTTGTAAAATCTAAACCTTTTCTCCCTGAAGTCACCTAGTCAACACTGAGCTCAAGCATGAAATCTACTAGTCTATCTTTTGCTGAAATGGTGGATGGTCGACTTTTAAATTAATTTTTTCCAAGCTATGTTTTTAGCAACATATAAAAAATGGGACTTTATTTTAGGTTCCAAAATGTAGAAAATGAGATCTAAATTAAAGGCATCAAAAACTAATAAATATCTCAGAAATCTCAACTTTTATACACTTGGTTCCCCTCTGCACTTTTACTGAAAATTATCTATATAAAAAAAGTTATAATAAAAGAATTAATGTTAGAGATTAGCCTTGTATGTTGCTTAAAACCAGATATCTGTTTTAGATAAGAAAAAGGTTTATAAAAAGAAGATAAAAGTCCAAAAATAGTTTAAAAACAACTCCCGATCTTTCAACTAATGGCATCCTGGTCATCATCAGGGTAAATAGATTTATTAAGACATAAAACAACAAGTTTGTAAACTAAAACTAAAGAAAAACCAACAAATATAAAATTTCACAATTCAAATAATAATCAAATCCTTATTATTCCAAGAGCTGGATATGAAAAATGTGACTCATTTTGTACTACTTCAAACCAAATTTTCCTGAATATAATACCTTAAATTATGAAGAAAAAACATAGCCTGCCTATCAAGAATGGAGCCTTTCATATGATTGCGCATGCTCAAAATTTTATAAAATACCACTTGAAATAAGTGGTTCCCTGTGGGTCGAGTGAAAAACATTAAGAGAACATTTTTTAAAGGTGAGTTGATCACCAAAATCTGATGGCAGCAACCAAAGTTATTGCTCTTTAAAAAAAAAAAAAAAAATGGTTATTTTATTCAAAGTCATCAAATTTTTTCAGGAAAAATATTGGCTTTTTGAGCATTTTTTGGTCATTTAACAAATGTCATAACTTTACTTGTAGTTATCCGATTTTAATGAAAAAACGTTCGTTTCATGAGAAAGTTTATCAACTTCAAAACATTTTCACTTCATGTTTTGCACTGGACCTACAGGGAACCACTTATTGCAAGAAAACTAGAATGTGTGCGATTTTCTAGTATTTTGAGCAAGCGCATTCATATCTGGATAGGCAGACTATGCTTTTCCTTAATAATTTAAGGTATAATTTCAGAAAAAATTTGGTTTGAAGTAGTGCAAAATGAGTCACATTTTTTAGGCCTGGCTCTTGAACTATATTTGCTATTGTGTATTTTAGTTTATAGAATTATTTTATGTTTTAATAAATCTATTTACCCTGTTGAAGAGCAGGATCCCTAGTTGAAAGCTCGGTAGTTGTTTTTGGACTGCACTCTTCTTTTTATAAACCTTTATCTCGTCTAAATTTGTTTACAGTCCATTAATATCTCTTTATCCTATATCTGTTTTAGTTCATAGTACTTTTCTCCACTGTGGAAGAGACTTCTAACTGGAGATACAACCTTAAAGTAATAAAAAAAATTGCCTTGGAGGTCCTGCAATTAAGGACATTTCCTTTGGAATGCTACCTTTCTTAACAATTTTTTTGTTAATCCGAGAATAAGCAGTATAAAGTGTATATTTTTCAGAAAGTGTGCATGTATTCCCATAAGTTTCTCTATGCTCATTCTTTCTATGATTATAGGCCAAATCATAAAAGCTAATGAGTTTAGACTAATTGCCTAATCATTGAAGTATTTCAGCTACTACTCTCTATTTTTATATTGTGATAATAGAATGAAGAAAAAATATTGACTGTACAAAGATACGAATTAAAGTATATTATTGGGTTCAAGTGTGTGTATTAACTCTATAATGTTTTCATTTGAAACCCCCTCGAAATATTGAACACATCACCCATCTTCAAAATATTTCTTTTCCTACTATAGTTAAGGATTGCCAGTTATTTAATTTGTTTTTTTTTTCAGTATTTCAGAGTGGTAGTATCAAAGTGACAACCTACTCAAAAATTTTTAGGTACCAGCCTTAAAGTTATTTATCTTTTATTGGTGATTCAGAGTAGTAGTTTCAACTTTGAATCAGTTTTATTAGATACAGCATTTAAAAACAAAATTTTTTTAACAAACAAATAGATTTAACCAATATGGCTTGTGGACCTTCATACCAACATTTTTATGATCAGAGACCTCAGAAATAATTTATTTCACTCCCAAGCGAGGCTTGTTCACCAAGTGAGTCACTTCATAAGTATTTTTTTAAAGGAAATTCACTAAAAAGTCATCAACCTTTCCTCTTAGCTGGTCTGTATAAGAAATAAACAAAAATAATTGATTAATTTATTTCTATTTTTGCACTTATAAATAATAATATCAGATGTCCTTTCAAATAATTCATTTGAACTATTTGTCACATCCTATGATATTGTTCTTGTTACTGAGGAATCCACTGCGAAAGGCTCTTCTCTTAAGTATATCACAAAATATTATATTTAAAAACAACTCATAAGACCGAACATGATCTTATATCTAGGTATAAACGAGCCATTCAGTACCGGACAATGACGCTTCAAATTTTGTTACTTAATGTTTCCTTATTTTAACCAATACTGTAAAAACATTAGATTTGCTTAATCAGGGTTGGTTATGCTTTCTCTGAGAACCATTAGTTCTTTCCTTAGCCTGTTTATTTCTCTCTCTTGGTTTTTAGAATTAAAAGTTAACTTTGTTATCTGAAACAAAAAATTAGTTATGGATCAACGGTCAAACTGAGGTTTAAAGTGAGGACACTTATTGTTTTGATTCAGTTTTATTTTAACTTGAAAATGTACTCAGAAAAAATGGTCATTTTATATCAAATCAAAACATGAAAAAACCCCATAAATATGGCTTTTTTAAAAATTAAATAATAATGATAAAAAATATGCATGGATTGCAGGAGGTCTGATTGGTTTCCACCTATAATTAAGGCGCAAACGCACTGCTACCAACTACGTTAAAATTAATTGCCCTAGTTAAGGTGACATCCACTGATTTTACGTCTCTATTTTGATACCAGTTTCGAGTAAAGATTTAGATCTTAAAAATTAGCCCCAATCTTCTATGATGATTCTGTATGAAGTTCTTCAAGACGCAACCAAAAAGTTAAAAAAGGTGGACATTTGCTTAGTGTATTATTGTAATTCTGAGCATTGCGAAAGTCAGTATGGTCTTAGACTTGGAAGCCTATATGATAATGCTACTGCTTTTAAAACACAAAGTCTTACCAAGTTAAGTAAAGATTCACATTTAGATTTTAAGTATTCATTTTCTTCTTTCAGACACTCGCAGCAGTCTGAGACTTCCTTGGAAACTTCTGTTTGAGAGGAATCTTCTATTTGACTAAGGCTATCACCTGTTGATTCAACAGAATACTTTAATAAAAAGTGATTACCTATTACTGCTATGTACAGTTAGAAATGTGGAATCAGGTATCTAAGCAAGGTTACTCAAACATGTGAGCCCTACGAACGCCTAACTTGGATAAATGGTATTTGCCAGACCCCCTTTGGTTCTTGTAACCTTTTCCTCTACCAAAAATCTGAAAGTACCATCTATCTGAAGTACACTCATCGTGTACTCTCTTGCGTTTAAGTATGATATATACATATGATATATATATATATATATATATTATATATATATATATATATATATATATTTTAATACGTATTTTTTCGTCATCAGGGACCTCTGAAATAGTCCTGATGACGAAACTTAATCTCTCTTATATATGCCCTACTCAAAAGCCCTAAAGCTCTAGCCCTTTAGCTCTCTACTAAAGGCAGGTTGGTTCACCTTGTACTGTACAGCATATATAGATAATATTTCTTCATTTTCGAGATTAAAATTATTCAAATGGATCTTTAACAATGTTAAAATTTGTATTACTTATTTTAAATGTAATTTTTTTATAAAATATAATAAAAATATAAATGATGTGTTATTTTGAACTAGATCTGATATCATAATAACCCTGACATGCAGAAATGGAAATTAATTTGCGAGTTCATTATGTTTCTAATTGTCCTTATAAAGGAAAAAATGCTATATTTATCTTATTTTCCAAACAAATAATCTTATAAAGAACTAAATTGTTCATATTCAAGTTAAAAATTGTTTTGTTTACTTTCTTTCAAAACATAGACATCTCGATTTAAAACTGATAACAATAATAATAACGGCTGTACAAGGTGAAAACTAGCGCTCGGTGCAGTAGCTGATGAAACTAATCCCTGTTTTTTAGGACCACCTAAAACCAAGGAGTTAGACCACTGTGTCCCCCACCCCCACCCCTACTGTATGAATTTCTACATCACTATAGTCTAAATATTATATAAACAAATCCTCGTGTTATTTTATTGGTCACCAAAAAAATTGTATTTTTTTTGTTATAGTTTTGTACGAATTTTGTCATACAAAATAACCTTTGTCAATAACAGCAAGGATCTTAATAAAATAAATAAATCCTTGAAGGGATCTTCATTCAAGATCAAAATGTAGCCCTTGGGGTCCAAACTTTCTTCTTCAGACGTCGGCAGGCGATTTGACAGCCAAACGTACTCGAGTAAAGTCACTTGTAGATGTTTTGATTCTATTCCTCATATTTTATTAGAAATTTGCTAAAAACTATAACAAAACTCTTATTCGTAAAATCTTGTTCGCGATAAATAGTAAACAACTTGAATCAATAACGTAAATAAAATAGAAACTAGTATAATTTAAACATTACTTAAGATAAACCTACCGTCTTCAATCCATTTTCCATTTATAAAAGTGAATTTTTTTCCAGATAAATTAATAGTAATGCTATCACATCCGTCCTCTTCCGGCTCCTTTATTATATTATTATGAAATAATAACTTCTTTTTTCTACTAACAGGATTAGGAGAAGAAAACTTCTTAAAAAATAAAGGCATTATAAAATAAAATTAAATAAAAACAAACTTCATAAAAAACACTAGTCAAGAAAAAATTCAAATTCATAACATATTGTTGCCAAGGAAACCGCGTTTAAACACAGTTTTTTCTTATCATCTAATACTGCCCTACGTAAAGCGGTTAATCTCAGCATAACAAATTTCTGTGTAAATAATTTATCAAGCACTTAATTAATTAGTAAATCTGTTAATATTATTAAAATAATTTATAAATAACTGTAACCATTATTGTTTCATTGGTTAATATAAAATTTGCAAAGCAAAGCGGCTTACTATTTTGTTGTTTTGATCATTGATTTTTCGACTCCATTTTGATTGTTGTTTCTGATCATATGTTCGTGGGGAGAGGCTACTTGAATTTTGTCAATTTTCATTTAAAAGAATTAAATTATTGTTTTTGAATTAACAAAAGTACTTTGGAGTAGTTTTAAAAGTTAAATAATACTTTTTTATCATCATTGTTTATATTTAGAGGGTAGTTATTTGAAAACAAAGCGTGTTCGATTGTAAAATTTTAGGTTCAATTTTAACCATTTTTAGGTCATTACCAGCAAAAAGTTTAAATTGCTTACTAATTCCATGCTTACTTGAAATTATTATAGTTCAGAATTATAGTTTTATTTATTTCTTGAAAAGTATCTATTAGCATGAATAGGTAAGATCATTTATTTATTTCATTGACCAACCTAAAGTGATGTAAAAATGAATGGTCAGCGGTAGAGACAGTGTTCCGACGTGGTCCCCTTACCCTATGAGTGAGATGGACCAGCTTTCAATCAATTGGCCGAATGCTCAGTATATTTTTATTGGACGGATCCAAAATAAATGACAGTGCGGACTGTGCTGTGTGTGATTTTTCTCAAAAGAAAAGTTGCTGTACCATTCTTCTGCCAACCATTGTTCAATGGTTGAACAGGGTTGCAATTAATTAAAACAATGAAAACAAATCAAGTTGTTTATCTAATACATTTGAAAATTCACTTATATCGTGGCAGTATGCCACTTATATAAACCAGTAATATGACAAACAGATAAAGTACAACAACAATGTGTCCGCACAGCGGCCGCAGAGAGGAGCGGGGGCACCAAGCACCTAGGCCGGGGGGGAGGCAAATAATTATTTTATAACAATAATCTAATATATTTGCATTATTTTATAAAATTGTAATTTCTTTGCCTATTAATAAATTTAAATTAAAAAATAATATTTGTGAAGTTATTCGATGAAAGTAGAAGTAAAGTAATAGGTTGTTTTTTTGCCCAGATTAAAACCTGTTCGAGTACTTGGCCCTTAGCGGTAGAAAGCTTGTTAAAAGTATATGTCATAGACGATTAGCTTTTAAGGTTCTTAAAGAGTATTGGCAGAGTGAAGTGGAATCTATTTGTTTTGTTCTAGCCTATCCGACTGGATTCCCTCCGCATGTTTCATACTGCGTATTTAAATTGTGTACTTAATACCATCCGCATGTACTAAATGATGAGTATATATTTAATACTGTATAAAAGTATATACTATGAGTCTATACTAAATTATGAGTATATTCCTATTGATGAGTATACATTTAATACTGTATAAACGTATATACTGACTCTATACTAAATGATGAGTATATCCTATTGATGAGTATATATTTAATACTGTATAAACGTATATACTATGACTCTATACTAAATGATGAGTATATTCCTATTGATGAGTATATATATTTAATACTGTATAAACGTATTACTATGACTCTATACTAAATGATGAGTATATTCGTATTTATGAGTATATATTTAATACTGTATTAAGTATATACTTGTCTATACTAAATGATGAGGTTATTCCTATTGATGAGTATATATTTAATACTGTATAAAAGTATATACTTTGACTCTATACTAATGATGAGTATATTCCTATTGATGAGTATAATTTAATACTGTATAAAAGTATATACTATGAGTCTATACTAAATATGAGTATATTCCTATTGATGAGTATACATTTAATACTGTATAAACGTATATACTATGACTCTATATTAAATGATGAGTATATTCCTATTGATGAGTATATATTTAATACTGTATAAACGTATATACTATGACTCTATACTAAATGATGAGTATATTCGTATTTATGAGTATATATTTAATACTGTATAAAAGTATATACTATGAGTCTATACTAAATGATGAGGTTATTCCTATTGATGAGTATATATTTAATACTGTATAAAAGTATATACTATGACTCTATACTAAATGATGAGTATATTCCTATTGATGAGTATATATTTAATACTGTATAAAAGTATATACTATGAGTCTATACTAAATGATGAGTATATTCGTATTTATGAGTATATATTAATACTGTATAAAAAGTATATACTATGAGTCTATACTAAATGATGAGTTTATTCCTATTGATGAGTATATATTTAATACTGTATAAAAGTATATACTTTGACTCTATACTAAATGATGAGTATATTCCTATTGATGAGTATGTATTTAATACTGTATAAAAGTATATACTATGAGTCTATACTAAATGATGAGTATATTCCTATTGATGAGTATATATTTAATACTGTATAAAAGTATATACTATGAGTCTATACTAAATGATGAGTATATTCCTATTGATGAGTATATATTTAATACTGTATAAAAGTATATACTATGACTCTATACTAAATGATGAGTATATTCCTATTGATGAGTATATATTTAATACTGTATAAAAGTATATACTATGAGTCTATACTAAACAATGAGTATATATTGATTACTATATAAAAGTATATACTATGAGTCTATACTAAATGATGAGTATATTCCTTAGTATAACAGGGCTGTAACTTATACATAATCAGTACATAAACTTAACACATGAGTTACCGCGGGAATGAGTTATTATTTAAATAAATACAAACTTATTTATTTATTATTGCAGGAAGAGAAGGCTCAGTGGGTGTGAAGATGAACCCCTATCTAAGAGAATAAACAATCTTCATATTAATAACTCCATGCTCCATTCTAAAGCCCTCCATTATCCTCATATGGTTAGTACTACTTAATAAATTGTTTTTTTTTTAACTCATTGGCAGTATTTATTAATCCTCTGTATTTAATTTTCTTATGGTTTTTAGTAAAGTAATATATAAACCTAGTAGGGAAACTCCTATACTGACACATGTAAAAAAAAAATCAGACCTGCCCAATCAGCTGATAGCTGGCTCAAAAAATAAAAAAAATAGCCAAAATTAGAATAGCGGCTCATGCGCCTTTTCGGATTTAGGTATTTTTATTTAATTTTATTGATAACCCTGATAACATTAGGTGAGTTTTACATTTTATCGTGTTTTTGTACTTTAATATGTACGTGATAATTTAATGATTTTGTATTCAATTCTGTTAAATAATTGTTATAATAATTTAGTGAAAGAAAAAGAGGAACTATAGTAAAGGTAAACCTCATGTTTTTATTAAGATTTTGAAGAAAATCCAGACGACAGTGTATTGCCTTAAAATTACGATTGCTTTTATTACATTAAAAAAATAGGTTAAATTTGTTAAATTACTAACTACAATTAATATTTGAAGAGGAAAAACAAATATCATTTGCAAAAATGTACTAAGTTAAGTAGTGCACACGAAAAAAAAAGTTAAATTAGCCGCTCGTTTTAAGTAATTTAAACAAACCTAGTGTTTAAAGATTCGGGCTTACTATAGGATGTGGCAAAATGTATTTCTTACACAAATTATTAAAATTTTAAACTAAATTGTTCAAATAAATGCAATAAAAACAAAAACTTTGAGTACTGTAAATAGTTTGTTTACATTTACTAGGGTAAAACAAAATGGCCGCGGCCATAGGAAAATTTGAGCCAGCTGCCTGGTGGACAAAATGTGAACTACATGCCAGGTCTGACAGAAATCGCGTTTGTTTCCCTACTTGGTTTTAAGAAAATAGCTTTTAAATATTCTATTGCATAGTGCTTACTTCGAGTTTATTGAAAACATACAAACGTTTGTTAAAAAACAAACTGCCAATTATGGAACATGACTTTTTTACCTATTATGTTCAAGTTATAGCAGCTCATAATTTTGTGCAAGCCAGGAGTTATAGAAATTTAAAAAACTGGGTAAGGAGTACCTCACAACTTTTTCTCACCAAATTGTATTCGCTACTCTACAGTGTATCGACTACTTTAAAAATCTTGACAGCTCAGTTTAGGCACCACCGATTCTAAAAAAAAATCTCTACAAAAAGGCAGCGGGGAAAAAACTTTGTAAACAAATCAGGTTATGTTACCCGTGTTTTCTTGGCGATGTTTCTACATTTCTTTTGTGTAGTTTTATTATTTAGGAAGTATGCAAATGTGGAAAAAAATGAATTGTGAAGGGAAATAATAAACACAAGAAGAACCACAAACGAAGTGAACGAATGCCGGGAAGGAGGTTATTTCCCTACAGGAGTTATGGGAGTAGGGATTTTTTTTCTCTTTCAAGAGAGGGGTTGGCAGCGGCTTCTCTGATTGGTCAATCCCCAAAATGCTTATGACCTTGGGGATTTTTAAACTTAACGATACACTGTAGACTCGCTTGTCCCCAGACGGTAAGGTCATTGGTTTTATTCCCTGCAGTTACCCATCTAGGCACTGACCTCACTCGATGTTGCTAACTCCTCTAAATAAATTATAGATTAAAGCTCTAGGGTGGTAAAAGTAGTGATTGAAAGTCACGGCGGGGGAGGGGGGAACTTAGATGAGAAAAAGTTTGGAGAGTTCGTTTATTGCAAGCTAGAAATTAACCCTGCGGTATACCAATGCGGACAACTCATGAACTAACCCTGGTAGCCTTTCAAAAATGACCGATTATATTTATAAATTTAAATTTATGTACAACATGGCAACTCTTAGGTATGACAGCTACATTTATTGTTTTAATAAAATTATGCTTTTATTTTTTTATTTTAATCTAATAAAAATGGTTCACCATCATCCTGTTTTGTGTTGCAAAAGTTCAAAAAGTAATAATAAAAAGAAGTTTTTCAAACTTCCACAGAACGCTACTGATGGCAGGAAAGTTTACATTATACTCAATTTATTCATTAATTTAATCAATATTATCAGGTAATCATAGTAAAACACATGTGCTCAGCATCTTGCGGATGTAATTTAAATGGTTTTAATTCATTTTATGAATCTTCAATTTATTCATTAAGTTAATCAATATTATCAGGTAATCATATTAAAACACATGTGCTCAGCATCTTGCGGATGTAATTAAAAATTGGCTGCATTATATGCCAAAATTTATCATCTAGCTGGTAGATAATTTAGCCACTATTTCATTATTACCTGATTAAATCTATTAAAGTAATTGAATGAAAACCTTACGTGCCATCTGAGGTGTTGGTTAAGTTTAAAAATAACGAAGGCTGCGTGAAGGGCTTCAGCTAGTTAGAAATTACTAGTTAAAGTAACTATACTAAGTATAAAAAGTAAATCTATACAAAGTATAAAAATTAATATCAAGCTAAATGTGGGCAAACAGCAGGAAATTAGGCCACGCCCACTCAGTTAAACGGCAGATCCACCGCCACTTTAGCATTGACGGGTATACAAACTTTTCCGCCATTGAGTTGACAGTTTTACTGTTTAAGTATCTCTTGTTTAAGTATCTATAGTCTCTTGTCCAGGGTGTCAATGACTTTAGACTCCCCTTTGCTCCATGATTACACAAAGCTGATGGTGGTATGACTTAGGTCTCAGAATTATTATATAATCCAATTTTAAGGGATTTATAGCTTAAGGTTAACTAAAGCTTACAAAACTATGACAGTTTCTATGTTTCCACATAGGCATAAAAATATCAGAGGTTATACTTGCCAGCTTTGCATTTGAATCATTTTAATCTTTTCATTAAATAATAGTAATATATTCTATTATTGTATTATATGCTTTGTCAATTTAATTGTTTTCAGGCAATATTCATAATTTTGACAGATGTACTCGCATCAATAAATATGTATTTTGCCAAAAATTTAAAAACTAAAATATAAATAGCAGTGGAATTTATTCTATTAAATCTATATGTGTTTAACTATCTGACAACATGTAGTGCATCGGGAAATAGTGAGAAAATTAAAATTAAAAAGTTGGCTGTTTTGGTTAAAAATTCAAAATTAGATATTTTAAAAATTGTGATAACCACAGATGTGATTGAGATCTCTTTCCATTTAGAAAACTTGAAAATATTGTTTTAACAATTTTGATCAAACAAATATTTTTACTTTTCCTAATTTATACCATAGGTATATAGGAAAAGTATTGTGTTTGCAAAAAATCCGAAACCGGGATGAAACCAGAATTACCCGTCTCAGGTGTTTTAAAGGCCTTCAGAGTGGTTTTCTCAAAGTTGTCTATCTGTTATCATCGTAGCTCCTAGTGTATTTATGCTAGAGACTTGAAACTTTGTACAAAAATTAATTTACCGCTGTAGTTGGGCTATGCGAAAAATAATTTTTCTTTATGATGTCATTAACCCGCAATAAGGACTCAGTAAAAATGACAAAAAATCATAAATGCGGAAAAATGATGCGATCACATTGAAAATTGGCACTCATGTAGCAAATCACGTTTCCTCAAGAAAATGTGTACCGATAAAATATTTATCACTGATCTACTTAACTTGTGCTTCGAACAGAATTATGCATTATTCAACGGAAAATTGTATAGCAGTTCGAAAGGGTTAGCTATAAGTAACCCCTTAAGTGGGCTTAAGGCCCGCGTGTTAAAAGCTACGGTTAAAAACGCTTAAGGGTTTTTAACTACGTGCAAAAACGTATTGCTGACAAACTGGTAGAGAATTCAAGTCCCGTTTAAGCGAACATATAAAGAAAACTTCGTCAAGTTTTTATCAGCCTATTATAGCTAAAAATCATAAAGATGAACCCCACAAAGTTTTATTTCTACATTTTGCCCCTAAAGGAGGAAAATCTTGAAATACTTAGACTCCAATATAAAGAACCTAAAAATTCACTTAACAAGAAAAAATTAAGGCGGGGTCTCAGCTACCTTGTATCCCTTGATAGACATGGTATGCATTTTTGCTTTTTAGGCGTATTTATTTTTATTATAATTAGATATATTTATTTTCATTAGGCTTAGGTTTTAACTTTTTTACGTTTGTGATAAGCTTTTGTTTTATTTATTTTTTTTTGTTGGATGTATTTTGTTATGTTTTTGTATTGCATTGTTAGGCACTGATGTAAGGTGAAAGCCGGTTATGCCTTTTTTTAATTAATTAATTAATGCCCGTTTTAGGGTCTTTCGGCCCTTCAGGGTATTTGCCCTGCGGGAACCACCTCGGGTGGGTCTCATTTACTATGCTCAAAGTAAAGCTAAAGTTGGGGAAATCTTTTTACATCAAATTCTATTTATAAAAACTGAGAGCATAGCCCAGGCTGTGAACACCGGTCCTCCGGTGCCAAATGAAACTCGGTACAAAGATCAACCTTGTTAATTTCCCAAACTCTATTGTTTATGAAATATGTGTGACGTCATTAGCCCACAAAAATGACCCCATAATACATTTCAAAAAATACAAATCTTTATATAGTGTTTAGATTGGGATGACATTTTTAACACATATACTATGTATGTTACACAAAAATACTAAGTTTCATTCTATTATCTGAATTATTTCAGGTTTTATTGATATATATATATATATATATATTATATATATATATATATATTATATAATATATAATAATATATATATATATATATATCAACAAAACATTTTATCATTGATTTTCGTAATGTAAACAAATCACGTTTTTTGACTAAAACATTTGAAAATTCACTTATATCGTGGCAGCATACCACTTATATAAACTAGTAATATGATGCACTGATAAAGTACAACTACCGTGTGGCCGGCAACTACTGATTTTTATCAAACTGCGTGTTTACGTTTTTAAAAAAATCGAAAAATAAAAAAATCGTTTTAAAAAAATTTTGATTTGAAATTTGGTATCCAATTTATTTATTTATTATGGTATTCCAAGTGTATTATCCCTGTTATTTAACAATAAATTATAGTCCAAGAGCCAGGCCTAAAAAATGTGACTCATTTTGTACTACTTCAGACCAAATTATTCATAATATAAACCTTAAATTATGAAGGCAAAGCATAATCTGCCTATCCAGAGTGGAGCCTTTCATATGATTGCGCGTGCTCAAAATTTTAGAAAATCGCACTTATTCCAGTTTTCGTGCAATAAGTGGCTCCCTGTAAGTCGTGTGCAAAACATGAAGAGACCATTTTTTAAAGCTGATAAAATTTTCTATAAAACGAGTGTTTTTCGTCAAAATCGAATAAATACAACTAAAGTTATGACGTTTGTTAAATGGCCAAAAAAAATGCACAAAAAGCCAATATTTTTTCAAAGAAATTCGCTGACTGCATAAATTAACTATTTTTTTGGTGTTTTTGAAAGAACCATAAATTTGGTTGTAGTCATCCGATTTTGATGATTAACACTCGTTTTATAGGTAATTTTATCTGCTTTAAAAATCGGTCTCTTCATATTTTGCACACAACTTACAGGGAACCGCTTATTACAAGAAAACTGGAATTAGTGCTATTTTATAAAATTTTGTGCATGCACAACTGTATAAAAGGCTCTACTCTGGATAGGCAGACTATGCTTTTCCTTCATAGTTTAAGATATATTTTCAGAATAATTTAGTTTGAAGTAGTAAAAAATGAGTCACATTTTTTCAGGTCCGGCTCTTGGACTATTATACTTAGTTTCGTTTCAATACAGCAAGTGTTTATACGGTTTTTGCTGTATCACAAAAAGTTAAGCAGCAAAGCACGAGGTCAGTTCCCTGGTTGAGTGACTGACTGGGAATAAGTGAAACGTAATTACTATTTGAAGACGAGCGCAGCTAGTGAGGATGGGTGTAGCGAATCGAATGTGATAAAGGAAAAATCCGAAGTGCCTTGAAGTCGATTTTTTTACTCCTTACACAACTTGGAATCTTGTACAATCAAGTTTTTCCGATGAACGTAATAAATTACGCGGTGTGTAATTAAGGGAGTTTTATGTGGTCTTTAAATTAACTGCGGCAGATAAGGACGTACTGAGCTTGTTTTAAAAAACTACGTACTCCCTCTAGATGCTCGGGGTAGCATGGGGTTGGTACGGTAGAGGGGTTGATCCCCCCCTTTGTGTTGCGTTTCATTCACTATTTTGGTAGTCCCCACTCGTCGTGCCCCCCTTACGTTGGGTCCCTACCTGATTGCCCACCAAGGTGGGGACACCCCTCCCTTAGTCAAGATGACCCCCCCTATTACCCTTTGTGTTTATATCCGCATTCCAACCAAGGTTACCCAGTTTGATCTAGGGTTTTGTTTTTTTGCCCTACCTTGACCCCCAACGTAGCGGGAGAGGGTTTTGTAGTAGGAAACCTGTAAATATGTCTGGCACTCTCCAAGTTATGAGTCATTATCAACTGATTACCCGACGCATTTCCCGACCTAAACACATGACTCTAATACGATGTGAACATTTAGTACGTTCACACACACTTCTAGATCCGCGTATCGTATGGGATACGATTTCTCAATACGGTTATATTAGCTGTATGAACCATGCGGAGGGGATCCGATCGCATACGCTAGAACTAGGGAGATGGAATCTAAATGGATCCCCCGATACGCTGTATGTACCTTTAGAGACGATCGTATTTAACGGATAACCCTCTCGTCGAACTTTTATTTCACTTCTATATTACCGTTTTTGATCAAATAACTTTTGGAATATTTTTTTATAGTGTAACTTTAATATTATGCAAAGAAATCAAAATTTAATAAAATATATTTTTGTTATAAACTTCCTTATAACCAAATGTGAACCTTCACTATAAAAGACGCGATGTTTTGGCGGGATCAGTTATCACGTAATCTTACTTGATCGACTAAACAAATACGCTGTAAGAACCGTGAAGTTAGTTGACCCTATTGCATACGTATCCAATACGATCGCCTGTTAAATACGCTGTGTGTACGTAGTAATTTAATGTGATGCGTTCTTGATACTTTTAAAACCATAGATCCTATAAAATGGTCCTTGGGACGAAAACACATTCAGGAGTGCTTTTAACATGGATATAATATATTATTATTATATTAACACCTTCGAAGTACATAATTTTAGTAACTTATAAAATGGAATGTTTATAATACTGAAAATCGGGTATGGGGTACCTCGGAACTTTCCTTCATTACAATGGATTCGATCAAGGATGTTGAATAAAGGGGATGACGCATTAAGGAATATTTCTGACCCCATGGAAGTTGTATGAGATAGAGAAATAGGAGCAAACTTACCTTCCCTTAGGTTATAATTAAAAAAGGCGCCAAACGCAGGTTATGCAGCTAAGTTGTTATACAATTCTTGGTTGTCGAGTTTGCTTCTCAACTTTCTTCAGTGCTTTCGTTATTGTTACATTTGGTGCTTGTCAAATCATTTGTGCTTATATTTTACATTTTGGACTCTAGGTAGCCACTTTAGTGAGAGTAATTAAAGCTTTACCGTTTACTTTTCGTAGAGAGTAAGTTAAACGTGTTAATATTTTGTCATTTTTTAGCCTAGTGAAATGTTTTGTTAGTTTTCAGGATTTAATTTTGGTTGTAGTGTTCTTAATTTTCCTTAATGTTGTCAATTTTAAGCAATATTAACAAAAAAAAAAACAGTTAAAAAAGTATGAACTTTTTTCTATTTGTTTATAACCTTCGCAAGCAAAACAATAGGAAACCCATTGAGAGTTAAGTTTGCCTCTAAATTTTAAGACCTGTGCTGTTATAAGGATCATAAGCATGCGCAGTTCGTACCAAGCATGTGCAGTTGGTTTTTGACGTGTGTTTCGTGTTGAATTCTTCTCTGTTTTGATTTTTGATGGGGTCACTTTGTTGAATGGCAATTCGACTTAGTGCGTCATCCCCTTTATTCAACATCCTTGGATTCGATACACTCATCCTCACTACGTCGGACTCGCTTCGCCTTTCCTCAGATAGTAAAGACATTTTTTTATATCCAGCGGTCACCAATCCAGGCACTGACCTCACTCGCTGCTGTTTAACTTTTATGATCCAACAAAAACCTTATATATTGCCGTATTAAGGCGAAACTTAATATGCTTACGTTTTTCGTAAAAATATATTTTTGTTCAAAATTTCAACTCAATTAGATTATTTTTCTATTCTAACATTTTTTTTAAACTTATACAAGTCATTCAATAAATATTGAACTAATGCTGATAATTAGACGGAACTTGCCACATATGTTAGTCTTATATATGTCTACATGCATGCCAAATCTCATATTGATAGAAACATTTTTCCGTGTGTAATAAATTTGACTGATTTTTGCCGAGTCATTATTGTCTGTTAATGACGCCCTACTAAAATTATTTTTAATAGCACAAACTAGACCTGAAAATTGATTTTTGTCTAAGTTGCAAATCTTTAGCATAAATACTGGGATATAATAAATTAATCGTTATCGGATTTTTATCAATTGTACCGTAGGTATAGAGGAAAAGTTCTGTGTATGCAAAAAATTCGAAACATAAAGCACCTGAAAAATTATCCGTTTCAGGTGTTTTAAGACCTCCTGAGTTGTTTTCACAAAGTTGTCAGTCTGATTGTGTGAGACAAGGCACACAATCATGGTGCTTGGCAGAGTATTTATGCTAAAGATTTGCAACTTAGACAAAAATCAATTTTCAGGTCTAGTTTGTGCTACTAAAAATAATTTTATTAGGATGTCATTAACAGACAATAATGACTCGACAAAAATCAGTCAAATTTATTACACACGAAAAAATGTTTCGATCAATATGAGATTACATTTACTTCGTTCGCACGCTGGGGGTTCACTCCCCCAGTTGTCGTGTAAACGGGATTAAATATGGGGTTCAACTCTGAAACTCATTTTTTTTATCAGAGTAGAGTCTAAACTATAGGTTAAAAATGCTCAAAAACTTCAAATGAAAAGTATCGTAAAATATTATTGTAAGCCAGATTTTCAAATTAAAACACTTTTCTAAATACTTTACTGTCTAGGGAGTTCTAAACGTAATCCTGTGTATTTTAAATGTAACTTTATCTCTCTGCTAGGTTTGTTTTTAATTTTGACACATCAGAGATATCCTAATTTCCAGCCTATACATAGTAAAGTATAATTACTCATTTTCCTGTCATGAGTACATAAACTTTTATGCTTATTTAGTTTCTATAAGTAATATGCAGAAATGCTTACTAAGTTAAGGCATGTTGATGTGATTTATTTCGATGCCCAAACATTTAGCAATTTATAAAAGTTTACAAACCTGTGTAACAGATTTTGACTTGTTAAAGGACTTTATGTTGATCGAGCCGCGACCCCCCCTCCCATATGTTCCTAGGTATTTTCAAAGATTATGTAGTATAAAGATTATGTGGTATACTTCATAATCTTTGGGTATTTTTATATTTTAAGTCATCATATTTTGTACCGTTAACGTTTTATCTTATTTCTTTCTCGTTATCATTCCATGCTTCAAAATAGGGAGCCTCCGATGTAGATATATAGGATTTGTGACTGAAATTGATTTGAATGAGATTGTGTAAGAAGACAGCACCTTAAAGTTTAGTAGATTTGAAGTAAACATAGGATATGAGTTAGGCTCTTATTAAAGTTTAAAGTATCTAGCGATATGACCTCTTGGTCGCATATGTCTATTATAGATCTGATATACATGTGTATATATATGAGGGGTTCAGTGTTAAAGTGGACCAAGTCCATTTTTTTAAAAAAATGAGAGAGGTGTTTTCATGTAGGAGAATATGTATATTTTATTCAGTGTGAGGTTGTTATGTGTATGGGCTTCATGGGGTACCAATAAATCGCCATAGTCCTCTTTGCGCACTGAAAATATTTCTTAAATTGTTTCAGGGTTAAAAGGGGCTAAAATGTCTTTTATGACAAATCAAGTTTGATGGACTTGGTCCACTTTAACACTGAACCCCTCATATATATGTCCCAATTTCGTCTTACTTCATATTCATGAAACCCACTCATTACTGCAAACTTTGTTATTTATCTTACTAAATGTCTGTTGTAGGAGGAACTAACCAACATGGGGCTTCAAGGTCTCATAGACTTCTCCGATCTGGAGAACCTGCCGTCAGAAGAATCTCATTCCAGTTCCCATCACAACATCCACAGCTACTACAAGCCAGATCTAGGCCCTCAGGACAATCCTATGTATTATGAGACTAATCGTCTTCTATTCGAACTTCATTTGGCTAGGACTAACAGAACCCAGCCTCATTTACCTTGAATCAATCGTAAAAGTCAATCCCTTCTATGAATAATCTGTACATACATTATCCTTTCGTGTTATTATTGTGCATAGCATTTATCCGTGAGATAAAATGTTCAAAGAAGCTTTTATATGATTGTTTATTCCCTTGTTTACTATAAAACCTGTTTCATTACTTGTTAAAGACATCAGACTTTTTAAGATATACATTGCATATTAAAGATATCAGACTTCTTTTAGACACACTGTATTGAAAACCTTACTTGTTAGCTGGTAAGGTTGAGACTCTTTCAGATAGTTTGAACAGTATTTATGTGCATTACCTATGGTTTTCAACTGCTATCTTACATGATATGTTACTCGTAAGATAGCAGTTTAAGACAATTGAAAATAAAAATAAAAAAATAAGTAAAATAAAATAAGTTAAGAAACAGGCTCTGTGGTAGACTAACAAAAATATCTTAGAAATATCGGTTCTAATCGGTTGAAAGTAGTATTGTCCAGAATTTTCTGGGAGCCCAAGGACATTTTCTATGTCGTAAGCTGCAGGCACCATTAATCCATGGTGAGTACCCATTATGAGTATAATGGGTCAGGGCTACATGGTGACTCAACAAAATTTTATAATTACTATAATTCTTTTTTTATTATACAATCTGAAAAAAGTTTCAAATAACAGTAATCATGCAGTCAAACATTTTTATTTATTTTTCACCTTCATCGCTTCATTTCCGTGATAGAGCCGTTTGACTCTTATTGCATTTTTTTTTTAAACTTCTAGTCTTTTTATCGTAGAAAGAGGCTAGAAGTTCTATGATGTAGAAGGCTCGTTGTTGAAGTGGCGAGGAAAAATAAATTGAAATAAAAGCAGTGGTTGTTTTTATGAGTGCTACAATTTTTGTTTTAATTTTCTTTATATATTTTAGCAAATTTTCAAAGAAAAAAGTGGGCTTATGAGGTTGGGGTCATGGAGTGTTTTAAAATAGAAAAGCCATCCTTACTTTATTGTATTTTTTACAAATTTGATGGGTCACTGAGTAGCCCTGACCGGCAAAAACTGCCAGAACTGTGATTTTCCAACTCAACTAGATAATTCTGTAAATCTTTTAACAGAATGGTGCATGCTGCTATGAAGTAGAAACATGACCCTAGGCTCTTGTACTAAGATGCTTAGATATCAATCAATCAGCTGTATTTTCATCATTGTCACTCTTTAAATTCTTCTCTTTTATTCCTTACCATTTTTGGACAAATGGGCTTAACAACAGGGCCTAGCTTATACCCTCTATCCTCTATTATCCCTAAAAATTTAATAAAAATTGTTGATAATTTCTAATAATATAATGGTTTTGTATAATAAAACAATTTCCTTGGATGTCATTGTTTAAAATAAATTATTTTAAATTTAATATAAGATTATTATGACCTTCGTTTAAGATTGCATTGTTTAAGTTGTGCATTAAGTTGCCACTTGTTTTGGTGAATAATTTTTTTAACTTTAGTGTAAACAAAAATTTGTTATGAAAATTAATATTTTGTTAATTTGCCACTAATTTTTGTTAAGAAATTTTATAAATTTAAGAGAACAAAAATTATTCTTACATTGATAATATGATGTGTTTACATGTGTGTGAGACTGGTAAGCACAATACTGAGGTACCCAATTCTGTATCATAAATGTGATAATAAACTGTTTATGTGGTATTGCTAGAATTTCTTTTTGTATATGATACTAATCTCCGTTTAAATTTTGATATTTTCTCTGATTAAGTCTGGTCAAAATGTTAAAAAACGAATTTTCTTGCTTGTCTCAGTATTGCTATGTTCCCATTCACCAGCTAAATCTACATTAAGTTTAATCTAAGGCAAAAGCTCCTAGTTAAACAGAATGTCATAACTTATTTATAATTTTTGCCTTATTGTTGTCATATAGACATAGCTCTATTTTTAGTTTTGACCGATGTCTTCATTATATTGTTTCAAGTAATTTAAACAGACTTGACGAGGTTATCACTTTTGTTGAAACAAAAAAAGAGACTTCAGTTATATAAAATTAATATATTTTAATAATTATATTTAACACTATAATTATTTCGATGTCATTTGGGCCATCTTCGGGCTTATAATATCTAAGCGTACTAGTTTTACATTAAACTAGGTGAATAAAGTATACATAAAAATTAAACAAGTTAATTAAATTTAACAAAAGCAACAAACAAAATGTTTTATTTGTTGCTTTATTGATAAGGCTTTGTTAGTTTTTTTTTTGTTAAATCTAATGTAATACCTGTACACTTAAATAGTATCAGCCTGAAGATGACTCAAATTGGATGGAAATAAAAACAGCTTTATTTATATTTATTTTAATAAGAAACAATGACTATTTTTTTTTTCTTATTTATTTTACTGAACTGAAGTCTCTCTTTTTGCTTAACAATCTCAAATTCTATTAGAGATATGTTTTTCTGTACAAAAAGAAACCATTTTTTATCAATTAAACAATATAAGTATAAGTAAACTTTATTCTCTGTACTTTATTACTAGGTTTCTTATTTAAATCTATAAATATATGATGAAATATAATTAAATGACTTAAAAATATGGCTCTTTTGCCCAATAAAACACATGTATTCATTTGTACTTTAAACATTGGTTGAAGTTATCTATTTTATATCTACAGATATATATGAGGTGCCTAGTTATAAAGGACTAAGTATAGTATCTCTAATGGCGTTATCTAAGCGTATTAAGAAGTTAAAGCACCTGTAGATTCAGTTTCACTATACCTTTCCAATTTTCTTATCTTTTAAGTACATAGCGTTCAGAACATTTGTTTAAATGTATAGAGCATTTGTTTTTTTAAAGAATATTTGTTTAATCATGCAGAACAATTTTTTTATGTACATAACATTTGTTTGAACATGTAGAACATTTGTTTGAACATATAGAACATTTTATTTTTACAGAACATTTGTTTGATCATGTAGAACATTTGTTTGATGTAAAGAACATTGTTTGAACATGTAGAACATTTGTTTGAACATGTAGAACATTTGTTTGATGTAAAGAACATTTGTTTGAACATATAGAACATTTTTTTTGTACAGAACATTTGTTTGATCATGTAGAACATCTGTTTGAACGTACAAAACATTTATTTGATGTACAGAACATTTGTTGAAACCTACAGAACATTTTTTGAAAGTACAGAACATTTTCATTTGTTTAATATTCTGTGATATATTTAGTAAATAAAGTTTTGTAAGAACTAAGTTGCTAAGATCTAAGTTTTAAGTACTAAGTTTTGCTATGTTTAATTTAATAAGTTACAATAATATTATTTTAATTACTTAATTTATAAGTCTTTTATTTTTATTTATTTTCACTATTATGTTATTATTTATTTATTAGTGTTATTTATTTAAGTTGTGTCATACTTTTTATTAGTCCTGCTGAATAATCTATATAGTATATAATAGGTATCGTTCAATTCAATTCAATTCAAAAATTGGCATGAAGTCATAAATTGATAAATAATTTTAAACATACAGTGTATCGTTAAGTTTAAAAATCCCCAAGGTCATAAGCATTTTGGGGATCGACCAATCAGAGAAGCCGCTGCCAACCCCTCTCTTGAAAGAGAAAAAAAAATCCCTACTCCCATAACCCCTGTAGGGAAATAACCTCCTTCCCGGCATTCGTTCACTTCGTTTGTGGTTCTTCTTGTGTTTATTATTTCCCTTCACAATTATTTTTTTTCCACATTTGCATACTTCCTAAATAATAAAACTACACAAAAGAAATGTAGAAACATCGCCAAGAAAACACGGGTAACATAACCTGATTTGTTTACAAAGTTTTTCCCGCTGCCTTTTTGTAGGGGTTTTTTTTTAGAATCGGTGGTGCCTAAATTGAGCTGTCAAGATTTTTAAAGTTTTCGATACACTGTAATAGTGATTTACTGAATACAACAGTCTAAGTTATTATATAATCGATATTTTGTTTTTGTCAACACCTTTTGTATTGATTTTTGAGTCAAAAAATCAATTTACCATTTCTATTTTTATTTACATGCTCAATATTTATTTTCTACTCTTTATAAACTTGTGTCATTTGTGTTAGTGGAAAGCTCATTTATTTGTGTGCCATTTTAAAAATGAACGAGAGAAGTTAATAGTTGGATTTTTTTTTACTTTTCCTTATTTATACTGTAGGTATATAGGGAAGGTATTTTGTTGCACTAAATATCCAAAACCGCAATTTCACCTGAATTATATGTTTCAAGTGTTGTTAAGACCTCCTGAGTGGTTTTCACAAAGTTGTTTGTATGTGTGTGTGTGTGTGTGTGTGAATTATCATTGTAGCTTCCAGTGCATTTATGCTAGAAAGTTGAAACAAAAACCAATGTTTATGTCAATAACTGTCATTAATGATTCAGCAAAAATTTATGAAAGTCATTAAATATGGAAAAATGTTGGAATCAGTTTGAACTTTATCACGCTTGAAGTCATGAATAAGAACAACTAATGTTTCATCACATTATCAACATTAGTTTAATTTTTAGATAATAACATGTATTTATGTATAGAATAACATGTATTCATGTATAGAATGACATGTATTCATGTATAGAATGACATGTATTCATGTATAGAATGACATGTATTCATGTATAGAATGACATGTATTCATGTATAGTTAACATGTATTCATGTATATATTACTTAAAAGTTAAAAAAATATCCTGTTAACTTGTAATTCAAGTATATCTTTTTATGTAATAAATAAGTCTACTAAGCTTCGTCTAACTATGGCTTACTATATGTATGGTTTTTGTTGATTTTTGTCAACATTAAGTGAGGTCAGCACCTAGATGGGTGACTGCTGGGAATACAACAAATGATTTTAATGTCCATAGATGAATGAAGAGAGTCTGAAGGCATATTGCATTATACATTAGGTGATTTTTTTATTTTTAGGACAAGTGAAGCAAGATGACTTTTAAAAAGTGAAGCAAGTTAATAGTGGTGAGGATGAGTGTAGCTAATACGAGTATTTGCACAATTTTTTTTATTGCATTATCTTTAAGTACATCATATAAAAGAACAAAACCCTGTAAAATATTAGAATGAAAAATATTATACTTTTGATGATACAGCAAAAAAAATATTTAAATATGTTCTTTAAGCGGGAAAACAACCTCGACTGCTTGAGTGACGTTAGACGTATGAATACCGCCGTATAGTACAATATTCACTTGAGCAACACTCATAAGAGTATATTCTATACTGTCATCAAGATAATACAGACAGCTGTAGTCATCACGTTCCTTAAGCTTTGTATTACCTGGATCACGGAATTGTTTTGTTTCAGTCTTCTTTACATTCTATTGAACTGTAAGCAACTGTTGACCTTACGATATATCTGACTAAAACTCCCATCTTTACCTTAATGACCCAACCTGTAGAACGTTCCATTTTCACTCCACACTCTCACCCATTCCCCCTCTCCTCTTCTTTAAATGCTTATTTTGACTATAAAATAAGCATTTAAAATATTTTTTTACAGTTTAATATATTTTCAAAACACATTTAATCATTTTATGAGCAAACAATTTTTTTTTTGGAAAATGCAAATACTCTATCTGATACAAGTGAGGAAAAGTTACCCTGTACTCAATTTTTTTAATTTAAAAAAATTAAAATTCTTTATTTAAATTAAACTATTATTAAAATACTAACTGTATCTTCATTATTATTTGTATGCATTTTGTTATAAGTTTTGCTTTTTATTTATGCTCATTGTTTTACATTATTAACATATGTCCCATTTACAATACTTAGTTATCAAGTCAAAAGCAAAAAAAAATATAATTGAACAGCTGCAACACTGCAATATAAGCAGTTTGCTAGACAACAACTGCAGTTCATTTTTTGTAAGAATAAACTGATACTCAATTGTTTTAATGTTTAGATGTTGAAATATATTTGAGTTAAGTTATGTAAAGTGCTTTTTTTATATTTAATCTATAACACTTGGTAGATTCAAAACTGTATTTTTTGTAATAAATGAACTATAATGACCATCAATACCTATATCTAACACCTAACACCAAGCTACATATATTAGTTGCTTCTTTTTTCTTAGGGCAATTAATATCATAAAAAAATGATCTTGTGTCATTATAAATGTATTTTACAGCTTTAAAAGTATGAGCTTGACAGAGTAGGGAAATTATGAGTGATAAACCTCATATTGATTCGTTATGGTGTATCAGCATGCAATCGTCAAGGGGTTGTGGTTGATTTTACCTGGTCTCCAGAGTATCACTATGTCCAAGTTTTATGTGTATATATATATGTATATGTATGTATGTATGTATATATATATATATATATATGTGTATATATATATGTATATGTATGTATGTATGTATAGCGAATATTTGTAAACAACCCGCAATCTGTTGCACGAATTTCGAACCCATTTCAATTAGGTTGAGGCGATAATAATAAAATTCGCCCTCGAGTCACAATACACCCAAGGGGTGTATTGTGGCATAATACGAGGCATCGATGACCTCATATTTTTCCTCTCTGTCAAATTCTTTTTATACTAAGGCAGTAGTAAATGAGCTCAGCGATTGGCTGTGTATTTGACTGATGTAATATTTAATATTATGTTAGAGTTAAATTTAATAATTTTATGATCTGATGTAATATATTTTGAATGTTTACAACTTTTATTTTAGAGTTATAGTAGCTGTTAGTTCATTATAACTTTTTCCTTCCTTGAAGTACTCTGGTCATTGGCCTAACTTCTAGTTATTATTTTGATCAGTTGAAAGCCCACCATGAATCATTAAGGAAATAGACATGCTGATTCCTTCAAGATGTGGGATTGGAATTGACAAGCTGTACTAATTTCATGGTATCAGTAGTTATGACTGATGATGAGGCTAGTAAACTCGCCTTTTAAAGAGTTTTCATTATGTTTCAAATAATGTTGGAACTATAAGGAGGTTTTGATAAAAATAATTTATTTAAATTTTATTCCATCATTAGGTGAGATTTTATGAATTTTTGATAATTTGTTTGCTATTATATTGACTTTGAAAGAATCAAACTTTTAAATTTAATTTTCTATTAACTAAAGTTAGTTTTTATAAAAAAATGCCATTAATAAATTAGGGGAGTTAAGAAGAATGTTTTTTATGGCGAAAAACTGAAACCTTCTCCATGCAGGTTAGTCTTGTTTAAGTTGGCTCGTCTTTTAATTCAACTTAAAATCTATCGGTTGGTTGGACTTAGATGGGTCTGTGGTTGTTAAGAGAAGGAAAGCAAACAAAACTTACTAATAGTTGGTGCTTGTACCATGGTATGTGAGAAGATTTCAATATTGATGCCACCACAACAAGAGGTGTGTGGAATTAGTGACGTCCCTGAGTTTCCGCTAATTTTTTAGGAAAGAAGACTTCTCTGAAATTCCCTGTTGAATTGAAAGACAGATGAAATCCACAGCGTGATGTAATTTTACCCACTGGTGATCTAGAGCTGAATGAAAAGACAGATAAAATCCACAGCGTGATGTAATTTTACCCACTGGTGATCTAGAGTTGAATGAAAAGACAGATGAAATCCACAGTGTGATGTAATTTTACCCACTGGTGATCTAGAGTTGAATGAAAAGACAGATGAAATCCACAGCGTGATGAATTTTACCCACTGGTGATCTAGAGTTGAATGAAAAGACAGATGAAATCCACAGTGTGATGTAATTTTACCACTGGTGTTCTAGAGTTTAATGAAAACAGATGAAATCCACAGTGTGATGTAATTTTACCCACTTGTGTTCTAGAGTTGAATGAAAAGACAGATAAAATCCACAGTGTGATGCAATTTCACCCACTGGTGATCTAGAGCTGAATGAAAAGACAGATAAAATCCACAGCATGATGTAATTTTACCCACTGGTGATCTAGAGCTGAATGAAAAGACAGATAAAATCCACAGTGTGATGCAATTTCACCCACTGGTGATCTAGAGTTGAATTAAAAGACAAGCAGGGTGTCTATAGACGTTTAAAGAAGGATAAACTTTCAGACTCTTCATGAACGATATGTTTGCATTCTAATCAAACCCCAACTGCCTGTCCTTTTACATGTAAATCTACAAATCGACTGTTCTTTATAAAAAAAAAAATTAAAAGTGATTTTTGAATAACTTTTATTAATTAGTCAGAGCATACAAAATAATGGTTTTAAGTAAAAAGATATTAAGAAACAATAAATGAAAATCTCAATGGTAAAAAGGGTGGTTGGATGTCGTGTATAAATTTAGCATCGTTAATTGATGGAAGTTTATCAGAGCTCTGGTTGGTTTTGTTATGAGACTGTATTTGTTGTTTAATTACTTTGTTGGAACTTATCTAACTCTTCTTTTTGTGCCACTATCCTTTATTTCATGTTATCTCTCGTTTATGTCCTTACATTTTGTGAAACGGTGTTATGCATCGATTATCGAATACACTATTTTATTTTAATTAAAACAATCAACCTGTATGTCTAAAGACAAACCACGCGAGGGCCTGAAGGCCTATGTTTAAAATTATGATTATCATTGTTTATTTATTTTTTGTTTTGTGTGTGAATTATTTTATAACTTTAATTTATGTATAGAAATATAAGTACAAAACTATTTTTTCATTATTATTTTTATTTTTAAAACCCTTTAAAATAATTATTTTGTTCAAAGGTATTCACTAATGACATTAGCAGTTAGCACTGTGTATGCTGAACAAGCTAAATCTATAATCTCATGACTTACCCAGGTTTTGGTCTATATCAGAAGCTACAGCTATGCTGTAAATTTGAAAAATAGTGTTGGGGAACCAATGTGGTTGGCCCGATATAATATTGTGGGCATAGTTTAACCTCCAGGACTAACCTCATTGGCTCCCTAGCATTATGTTCCCATGCTGTCAACTGATAATAACGGTGTGCCATACTATAGTGTACTTCTTAAGATAGATCGAACATTTTTTGTACCCTCTCACTCCTCTTAGAACTTTATGATTTGAAGACTTATGTTATCTAATGTAGTTTCTTCTAATGTTGATCATTATTATCTTTGACCACCTCCTTTTATACATTTTTGTATTACTTTGCCTCATTTATACCGTAGGTATATAGGAATACTCTTCCTATATACCTACAACAATACTCTTGTGTTGCAAAAAGATCCGAAACCGGAATTATCATCAGGCGTTTTTAAGACCTGAATGGTTTTTGCAAAGTTGTATATTTGTGTGTCTGTTATCATCGTAGCGCCCAGTGTATTTATGCTATAGAGTTAAAATTTTGTAAAAAAATTATTCTACCGCTGTAGTTGTGCTATTCGGAAAATATTTTTTTATGAAGTCAATAATCCGCAATAATGACTCGGCAAGAATTTTGAAAAATAATTTGAATTTTCAATTATCATTAAAAAACGCGGCAAAATGATGCGATCGGATTGATATTTAGCACGCATGTGACTATGTATAAGACAAACATATGTGCTAAATTTCATCTCATTAGCACCATTAGTTCAATTTTTATTGAAAGACTTGTGTACGTTTTTTAAAAAATTGTAAAAAATCGAAAATTGATCCAATATAGTTGAAATTCGGTACAAGTGTACACCTTTACCTAATACATAAGTACGTTAAGTTTCGTTTTAATACCACAAGTATATTGATGATTTTTGTTGGATCATAAAAATTAAGGAGCATTAAGCGTGGTTAGTGCTGTATGGGTGACCGCTGAGAAGGATACGGATGCATTAACAGTTCGAAGACGAGCGAAGCGAGGTTGAAACAAGGAGGATGAGCGTAGCGAATCCGATATAATGAGGAAAAGTTCCGAGGTACCCTGTACCCGATTTTTTTAAAAAAATGTATTTTTATTAAATTACATATTGTTTTGCATACGACTAGAATGGTGTGGCATGCCCCCTGGTAGGGTATCGAGTATTCCTTAGCAGGATATTGTATACACCTTGGCAGAGTATTGCGTACTCTAGTTTCGAAACTCTGGAACAGTGACGTCAGTGCAGGGGCGTTAAAAAGAAAGAAGAGCTTCCTAATTTGTTCCCCCTCCTTTTAACAAGCAAGGTTATTAATTAATGGAGTCAAATCGACAGCAGGAAAATGAACTTGATTCTAGGAAGTTTTCCTAGAACCGACAGCGGCGCATGAAGTTTTCTTAGAGTATTTCACACGGTTATTATCAATTAACAGCATAGGTAAATAGTGTTGAGTAACTAATGAGGTTGGCCTGATATGAAATTGTGGGTGTGGTTAATATACAGGACTAACTTCATTGGCTCCCTCGCATCAATTTCCCACACTGTCAACTGATTATAACTTTATGTTATACTATAGGAACTATTAAAGGCTAAGTTAAACCCTCGATTAGGCACATCATGTATGAATGAATTGCTACACCACTACTTTAGACTCAATACTAGAACGTCTTAAGAATAAAAAAATCGTTGAAAGTGTATTGAAGAATAACTTTAAATCTTATTGCAGTATTTCACAAGACTGTTTAAAAGAGCTAACTTTTTGATGCCGTCATTAAGCAGGTTTAAATGAAAACATATTTTCATAATCACAAGGTACTGAGATGTCCTCTGAACCTATTGTAGTATTCTATGTAAAAATTACAGTTATATATATATATATATATATATATATATATATATATATATATATATATTATATATATATATATATATATTGTGTGTGTGTGTGTGTGTATATGTATAACTTTATTCATGCTACCATTATAATTTCAGGGCGAACTAAAAACGAATCACAATAATTCCCTATAAGTAACACAGTAAATTATAAATACAAGAATAGAGAAATAGAAATCATAAAAAAAATAGAGAAAGAAGCTAGCTTATGTGAAAATAGTACGAAAATATATAAAAATGAATCATTACTATTAATTACAAGATAAATAAATACAAGAAAATAGAAAATTTGACAGTTGAGAAGTGCACTGCTTGGTGCACACACACATATATATATATATATATATATATATATATATATATATATATATATATATATATATATATATATATATAATATATATATATATATATATATATATATATATATATATATATATATACATATATATATATATATATATATATATATATATATATAATATATATATATATATATATATATATATATATATATATATATATAATGTTATATATATATATATATATATATATAATATATATATATATATATTGGAATCAGGTGCTCATACGGAATCGATCCCCCACTCTATGTGACCTACATCATAAGTGTGATTTTCTATTGAAAATCCCATAAAAATAAAATAATCTGTGACAACCGTGTCTGATTATTATTTCTTTAAAATATACTCTGCAATATAAAGAGCTCGCAAAAATTCTTATCACAAAGTAGGTTTTATAGAAAGAAATTTTTTTAATCGCATTTCGATATCCAGAGATTTTGTGTAAATATCGGAGCCTGGACAAAAATCAGAATCCAACAAAAAAGTTTGATTCTGATTCGGACCTAGGCTGCATGTTAACGTATACGAATATACGTATATATTATATATATATATATATATATATATATATATATATATATCGCTTGTGCAAATCATGTTACTGAAACGGACTTTAAGATATTCAAAGAATATTTTAGTTTTGTATGAATTCAATTTATGTTATTTTTTTTATTTACATAAAAAACAGACCAGGAGTCTAAATGACATTCATGTAAAATACATTCAAATAATTTAAAAAAAAAGCACAAGAGATGTATTTATTGTAAATTATGTACAAATGGCAATTTATTAAAAATGAAAATAACATGGAGTCAATGTGAAATGGTAAAGAGAAGGTACGCCAAGAAATTTCTCTTTTATATCAGGAAAAGTGAAAGGTACATCCTGCATAACGTACCAAATATCAAATCACTCTGTTTTCTTGCGGCTTCGATTTTAATTTATTTTTTTAAATTTGTTTATGAGAATCTATCCTGAAATTGAATCCATCCTTGCAAACGAGTAAATTTAATTATTTTAAATTTGAAGAAGATAATATGAAGGGTTTATCTATTAATTTGAGTTATAATTTTTTTGATCTAAGAGTAAGCATTTTTGACAAAAATTATTTTTTCTGGATTTAAAATGTGTAATTAGAATAGGCGTAAACTATGCTGGGTTAAAATATCTGTTCAAATAATAATATCTGGCTTATACCTATATTTGTCTAATGTAAATCTAAAAACACGTAAGTACTTTTTTTAGGATTTGGGATTCTTGGTTAATTAGGATTAATTCTAGCCCGGATTAAAAACTTATTTCAAATTTGGTATGATATAAAAAATTTATTAAATAATTATTAATTTTATCGTTAAAATTTAGTTGGTATTTAAAAATGAAATTATATTTTTCGGGTAGATAAAAAATGTGTAACTTAATTTTAATAGAAGTAACTATTTTATAGGGCAAAATGGAAAACGTCTTAAAAATGTAACAAAAGGTTGATTAATGTGTTGTTGAGTTATTTTAAGTTGAAGTATAAATGTAATGGGACGAATCGAAAAGGAAATTAACTGTAAATGCATTGGGTTGATGGCCGGCTAGGCTTGGTTTGGTGGCGGAAGCGAGGAGTTGGAAAGCGGCACAGTGCTGCGCTCTAGACGCTCAATCGACGAACTAATCAGTCTAACCTCTATCCACGCAGGTGCTCGGATTTCTCATCGAAAACCATTGTTAATGTCTAATTTATCGTAATTTTCCATAATTATTCCGTGTTAGTTTAACTTAAAATCTATTTATGAACTTTATTTAAACATTAATCAACGCGAATAGTTAGAAATAATACCAAGAAGAGAGCTTAGTAACGAGAAATTTTGTTTACAAATCCAGAGTCGGTATATTTGTGAAAGTTTTTTTTTTGTGTTCAGAAAAGGAATTTTTTTTTCTTGTGTTCCCGTTGTTGCTGTGAAACTTGTCGACTTGACCCGATTTTTTTCGTGGGTTCACCGCTTTTCTAAATATTAAATGGCTTCTTAAAAAGTTATTATTTTTCTTAAAAAAACTGATAAATTATAATTAATTTAGTTATCATAAGTGAAATATTGAGGGAATAAATCTTTCAAAAAAGCACAATGCTGTGACACGAAATCAAGAAGTTTTACTTCATTTTTTTTTATTTTTATGACAGTGAGAATGTGCCTTTAATTTTGTAAGTTAATTTTTTTTTAAATTTTCATTATTTTGTTTAGTTTTGTAACCATACAAATATAAAATACATTAAAATTTTCCGTAACCTTGGAATACTTGGGTTTGGTCAATTAAAATATAAAAAAAACTTTTTGTTTCTTATTTAGGTTATGATTTATTTCATTTTACTTTTGTGACAGTTTAATTATTTTTGTAAAATGTTCAAAAATCAATCAAATTAAAAAAAAAATGGTCTTAGCAACTTGAAACCTTTAGCTTCAAAATAAACAAGAACTTGGTTGAGTTCATTTTCATTAGACAAGTTCTATTTTTACATCTTTTGTTGTTTTTCTTCAAAAGTTCTATTCCGTCATCTCATGCTATGGGATTTCCATGTCGTTGGAAGTATATATTTGTTTAAACAAAATAATAACATAAAAAAATCTGAAGTAGTTACTCGTATTCAACAAATGGTTGTTTACAACTTTCTAAAAACTTATTAAACTCATTATTTGTCTGTTTTATTGTTTTAATTTACTTATTCTTCTCTTTTGATCGTCTAAATTAATGTTTTTTTAGTATTTAAAATGATTTTTAGTCTTGGTAAAAGTTTATTATTTAATATTAATAAAAATGAGGCCAAATAACTGTATCACTATTATTTTGTAGTTTATGCTGGTATGAACTCCATCAGAGTTATTTTTAGGTTAATTTTACATTATAGTAATGTTTATTGATGTTTTCATTATAGTTTTATAAGTTTTAGTTCTGCAATTTTATTTGATAGTTTGTTAATGCCTCATATTTATTTATGCTTAATTAATGATTGTATCATATAATTAAATTACTAGTGAATACATGTCAATATTGAGTATTAGAACCACTAAACTATGGTTTTATATCATAGTAGAAAGGAATCAAGTGAGTTTAATCACTTATAAAACATATAATCATTGGCCCTCTTATTAAAACATATGTCAATTAATATGTACACGCAGCATACTAAATCTATAGATTCTATTAAATACACTAGTTAAATACTATAAAATACGCTGTAATAACCATGCGAAGGGAATTCAGTCGGATATGGTAGAACTAGGGAGATGAAACTTAGATCAATCCCCCGAAACGCTTTAAATACCTTCAGTGGCGATCGTATTTGAAATTTAACATTCTTGACAAACTATTACCGTATATCGCCAAATAAATTTTCAAATTTTTTAGTACTCAGAGGGGCACATTTGTTCCAACTCCCTGGTTTGAGGTGGTCCTAAAACAGGTGCTAGTTGCATGAAATACCGCACCAAGAACTAGTTTTCACCTTGTGCCGACTTAATCAATATTATTACCAGTTTTAAATAGAGATGTCTATTTATGAAATTTTTGTATTACTTTTTGTTGTGTAAAAGATTATTTGTTTTGTTAAAAGTTAAATTTTTCCATTAGAAGGACAGTAAAAGCACATAGAACATGCAAATTAAATTTAGATTTTTGCACGTTATGGTTATCATGTTATCAGGTCCAATTCAAAATAACATATCATTTACATTTTTATTATATCTTATAAAAAAAATTGTAAATCCCTTTAAATGATTTAAAGTAAAAAGTGAAGAGACGCCAAACTGACGAGTTGGAACACTAAGTCCCCCACGTTTCTTCACCCCTACTGTATGAAATTATACATCGCTTTTGTGCACCTTCATTATTTGTACCTTCATTAAATTTCAATATAATTAAATATATTTTTGTTCAGAACTTCCTTACCACCTAAGTGAACCTTTACAATAAAAGACACGGTGTTTTAGAGGGATCCATTATGACTTCATTTGACTTGATCGACAAAACAAAAATCGGACCATATTTAATGCGTATGGAATACCATCACCTGTTGAATACACTGTGTGTGTGTGTGTAGTAAATATTGATAGGAAAAAGCTTTGGGTGAAAGGACTGTGTAGTGACTAAAGGAGCATTGTTGTCATGTTGCCAGTCATTGATGAAGGCTTAGAATAATTCTAATATTCAAGGAGCATAGAACTGTAAACACAATTGAATTTCACTGATAACACTAAAGCTGGTTTACTGATGGTCTTAAATGGTACAATCACCGAATCAATAACATAGATTGTCCAGCAATTCGAACTACAAAATTAAACGAAATAAATTATTTTTCTAAAGAAAAAAAAACTTGATTAACTACCAAAGTGTTTTGTCATAAATAGTTCACTTTTTAGCCACCAGAGTGGCTGCCCAGTGCTAGCGACAGTCTTACGTGTGAAACTTCCCTCTCTATTTAGATCCGACATCCCTGAGTACCATACAAAAGACAAAATATTATTTTATAAACGTGTCATTAATATCTACTAATGAAGAAAGGTCACAAAGAACAAATAAAATAAAAGGACAAAATAAAAACTTAAAAACCTGCTAAGTTATTTAATAAAAATCGGTCTTAGATGGCAAAAGGGTAACGGAATACAAGAATATACATATATGAAACTTATTTTATATAACTAAGAGTTCGGGGAAAAGCCAATATTAAAAAACCATATATATACTTACAAATTTATATCCTATTGTTGTTCAAATTCAACCCAAGTCAATCTTGTTTATATGAGTGTCCTGTATCTTTGTTTATATGCAAATTTGAGTTAAACTAGATTGGCCGTTTCCGATGACAGTATGGAGTAAATTTATTGTGCCTAGTATCGGCACTTCAAGTTTTTGATTGAGAGACTGACTGCATTCTCTCTCACTCGTTAGGATGTTTGCATCTTATATTTTTTTAGCTCCAGTAGGACGGAACCTAATCTGGTTACAATATCAACTGTTTCAAGACACTCTTGGTTGAGGTGGTTTAGGCTAAGGAATTGGGGCTGGCTAGAAAGGCCTAACTACTTGGCATATTTGACTGGTGTTGCCTCCCTACCCTATTGTTGCTGCTGTATTAATTTTAACTTTTAGCTAGATCAAAAGCTCTAAAGAACCCCACATATTAAAAGAACAATTTTTTTAAATTAAACCTGATTGCATCTTTAAAATTCAGCATAAGTTGTACCAAAACAAATTCCAGTATCAAATAAATTCGCTTTAAGAAATAATTAAATATTATATTTAATTCACAGTAATTACTTTTTAATTGTTATCATACTTCAGAAAAGTTTAAAAAATTTGTTATATGCATGAAAGGAAGGTATAGACCGATATATAAAACCCAATGTCATATCTATAGATATATTTATTTTTAATTTAGCCAGTAAATGAAGTAATGAAATTATTATGAATTAATTTTGGTATAAGAAGTAACAAGTTATAAATTAATTTTGATAGTTATGAAGAATCCTCCAGATGGAATTGTTTTAAAATAATATAATCAATTCTAATACAATGTTTCAAAAGACAAAATGTGAGTAATTTGACCCGTAATTCCACCTAAATGCGTATTTACATGTAGATTATATTATTTGTCATAGCAGAAATTTAGTCTCCTAATATCATTAGGAAAATATTCCTTTGAATTTACTTGTTTTTGATGGAGGCCAGCCTTTTTCGAATTGTTAATATCTTTTTTTATATTTTGAAAGGACATTGGTTTCAATTCGATTTTCCCTTATCTCCTCTATAATTACTTCGTTCCTTCCTCTTGTTTCTTCTACTTTGTAAATTGCTCATATTTATATAATTGGGAATATAAATAAATATTGTATCATTTAAGTTTCGAAAGCGATGTTTGACTTATCTTAGTATTAAAGAGATTATATTTACTGCAAATTAGCTACTGTTGAAACTTGCTGTTGGATATGAATATCTGTGGACCGGTTTCGTTTTAACGCCATTATCAGATGTCATATTAACACGTACCAAATTAACACATAACTCCAATAATCCAAATAACTCAAATTCATATCACCACGCAAAGACTGTCAACAAAATTGTATAAGTAGAGTAAACTAAAAAATAAAATAAAACGTCTACTGTTAAACAAAGACTATTGGGGAAAGCCATCTTCTTTGCATATTTATAAATAAATAAATAATACAGAACATGCCTTACAACTAAACACTAGGTGTCAAAAGCACTTGGGCTCATTCATTGAAGATATAAATCCAACTTTGCCTACCACCTTCGCACACACGAATTCAAACCAGATACAATATATAACTCAATGACACTGCAAGTTTTTAATCATTGTAAGAAAATATAAAAAATGTGCCTGTGGATCAATTAAAAAAAATATGGAAAATTACCATAAAGAAAACTCTTTTTATTTTTTAAGTATTTTAGTAAAAACAAATATAAAATGAGAAAGTATTAATCCTGTATGGACAATTTGTTTATTGTATATTTATTTATTTCTTTAGTCTAAAGTGGAATAGAATCAACAAGTGACTTTACTTAAGTATTTCAGGCTTTCAATATGACCAGAAATGTCTAGAGAAGAAATGTTTGATCGCTAGGGCTACTTTTAGTTACTATTGTAATCATAAAGGAGGGGATGCCTAATGTCTTTTGTTAATATTGAGTTTTTCAAAAAGTATCACGAATTTTTTGTTTTTTCAAAAATTATTTATTTACCTATTTAGTCCCCTTCAAAGTAATCCCCATGATATATTATAATCTTGTGCCAACGGTTTTTCCAATCTTCGAAGCACTTCAAAAAATCTTTTTTTTTTATCTTGTTCAGCTCCTCCTTCGATGCTGTCTATATCTCGTCAAGCTTAGCGTAACGTCGTCCTTTCATGGGCCTCTTCAGTTAAGGGAACAAGAAAAAGTCACAGGGGGCAGATCTGGGGAATACGGTGCCTGTGGCATCATTAGTGTGTTGTTTTTGGCCAAAAAGCTGCGCTCAAGCAACAATGTGTGAGCCAAATTTTTGTTCTTCCACAAATCCGTGCAAATTGTGCATAACTTGCAGGTAATATTCCTTATTGACCGTTCTACCCTGTGGCAAGAACTCATAATGCACCACACCCCTGCAGTTGAAGAAAACTGTCAGCAAAACTTTCTCATTTGACCGAACTTGGCGTGCTTTTTTTGGTCTTGGTTCGTGCGGCAGCTTCCATTGTGATGATACGTAACCCCAAAAAATTCAAAATTTGCGATACTTTTTGAACACACTTTTTATATGAAAACTACCAATATATTTGAAGCTGGCTTTGTTTTTATTTAATGGTATAGAGCTGAAACAACATATCAATACTTAAATTTTTAGCAATCTATGATAACTATTAAATCATTTTATAGGAGAACTGTAATGTTATCTTTCTCTTGAACAACTCTATATTCCATTCAGTTTGATAAAATATGCATAATTTTTAAGTCTACCTGTATCTGAAACATGTTATATTGTGTTTTGTTAAGTGTAAATTAGTGATTTTGTGGTATCTTCAGTCATATTTGAATAATTATGTCTCTGGTTCTATGGAACCAATTTTGATGCTAAAAAAATTAATTTGTCACAAATTTAATTAACTTGAAAAAAATAGTACTTTAACTTTTTTTATCAAACCAGTAGGAGTACTACTATGGGACAAAACCCGAATTTGGTGTCATTTTCCGTTCTATTAAGGAGCCCCAGGGCCAAAATTCCCGGATTGATCTGAAATGGCAGACCATCTGGTTGATCCTTTATCAGGGAAAATAAGTGAATCTAGTAGATTAAATCTTGGGGCCACAATCAAGGTTTTTACATCTTGCTATTATACTATAGAACTCCTAAAATGCAAGAGCCACTGCATAATATCAATAGAGTCTCTTGTTAAAAGTTATGAAACCTGTAACACCCAGGTTCCGTTCTTTACTTTCGTAAAATAGGGTTTGCTTAAAAAAAAATATTTTAGTTAATAGAAATTACCCTCAGATTGAAACTCAATTTCAGTGTTATCTCGCTATATATACAATAAATTGTTTAAGATAAATTTGTGTCTATTTTTATATATTATATTGATTTTTTGCAGGTTTGAAAAATTATTTCCAAAACCTTAACATTGGATTTAATAAGGGATTGATTGATTTCATACGATGAATTTCACTCCGTTTAGCACAACATTCAGTGGTAGCATACCCAGTGGCAGCACGGTAGCACAGTTTACATCAGGCGCTAAATTTGGGGGAAATGTTACCACTGGTGGTGGTCAAGCTGCTGTTGTGGGATTATTATCATCGGATGAAGCTGGTGTTACATATTTGAGACCTGTAGGGCCGGTGGATGCTAATGGTTTTACTCTGAATTTAGCTCAAGGAAGCACCAGTGCTGATGGATCTCAGGTAATCAATCAGTTTATTCGTGAATTCAGATTTGTTACTGTTATAAAAAAAAATAAAGAAACAGTATAAAATATAAACAATTCCTCCATTTACTAATTCGATTCCAAATAAAGTCTTTTGTATTGTAGTCTAGTTCCATTTTTTTATAGTTTTGAATTCGAATCCTTCGCTTTGATTAAGATTCTAGAGTTGTTAAAAGATGGCTAGAAATCGAGTGTCTTATCATAAAAAAAAAACTAAAAAATCTTTCTATACTTAGGTTCGTTATAATCAATAAAGCAGAATGTTTTTGACCCATCAAGAGGCCATCATCTGAGCCATTATGATGAAACAAAGATATAGAGCAGGTGTTTTTTTTTAATTAAAAGTGACTATATTAGGGCTTAATTAAGCTTGCTAGTATTACTGCCTATAGGTTTGTCTTTAAACATAAGCATCCATGTTTCAATCCCCTGTCTAGTTAATTTGTTATCTAATCAATTTACTTTTATACTATGTAGTATATAAATAAAATATTGATTTGAAAAAAAGTATTTTCAATAGTTTGTTACACTCTTAGATTATAGAATACCATCATAAATTATTTGATTTATGTAGGCATTAATCCCATGTTACAAAATTTATTTGGTTTTGAAATTCAGTCATTAATGTGACTATGCTCAAAACAATAACTAACTTCACATAAATACTAGACTACCTATTATGTACATATATATATATATATATATATATATATATATATATATAAGTTATCCACCCAAATACTGTGGATATAAGCATAAGCTGACTCATCAATATAAAGTAGTATAAAAGCCTAGACAGGAAGCGGCCACCTTCAGTCTAATTCTATAGTTACGTTTAGCTCCTTCTCTACGAAGTAAAAGTTATTATTATTAGTTTCTAATTGTGATTATATTATTTGTGTTAATTAAATAAATCATTTTTTAAAAACTTAATTTGTTAAACTTGATAGTTAACTGGCGCAGTCGGCAGGATTAAGTTAGCGGAATTTGACAATCCCGGTTTTTTTAACAATTAACTAACTTGAACCAAAATTTTTTTTAAAAGTGCTTGGATGATCGCGGCTGATAGACGGAATATGCTGGCAGTAACGGTCACCTTTCTGTAAGTACTTTACCACTCAAATTTGTTCATTAAAGCGAGCAGTTCTCGTTTTATGAGAATTTGACAAAAGGAATAGTGACATTCCACACATTTTTATAATTTTTTTTTTAAAAAAAAAAACATAAACCAAATTTCTAATATTTTAAATAAAATTTAACTAATCTTTTTTAAAAAATTAAATAAGTAAAATATACACACTCTAAATTTTTTTTAAATAAAGTTAAATATTTAAAACCTCTTAAAAAAAGGATATATTGTGTACTCACAATTTTTTTAAAATAATTAATTTCATATTACTTTCTTTATTTTATTTAAAGTTTTTATAATGGCAACCTTAAAGAAGGAATATTTAGAGATGGTGCCTGAATTTAGTGGCGAGGCACACTTACTACCTCGATTTCTGGAAATATGTGAAAAATTAGTTAATAAGTTTTATGACAAAGACGAAACGGACAATTTCCAAAATGAATATCTTATGTACGGGATATACTCTAAAGTAAAAGGACCCGCCGCGGAAGTAATTAGTACTTCGCGAGTAAAAACCTGGGAAGACTTAAAAACCGCACTACTTCACAGTTACAGTGACCGACGAGACGGGTATACCCTTGCAATAGAAATGTCGTGTATGAGACAGTACCAGACAGAAACACCTTTCGACTTCTACGCACGAGTACAGAAACTGTTAACTTACAAATTCCCTACTGGAAGAATACTTGTGCTATCGCCGCCGAAGCAGAAATAATTTGCGAATATACGCGTAATTTAGCATTACGAGTGTTCCTTAAAGGTCTTAAAGAACCAATAGGTAGTCTCATGAGGACCAAGAACCCACCGGACCTGAACACTGCACTGAACATGTTGACAAATGACTTCCAGTTTCATTTAGAACAGCAAAAACAAAACATACAAACAAAACAACCATTCAACCCTCCCCCAGGACTCAACAAAGACCATATACACAAATAGGCAACCAGTAACAACTAACCAAACTTTTCGTACAAACCTAACCCTGTGACGCCTAATCAAAACCAATATGCTTTCGCTCGACCCGGTCCCAGCACATCTAACAATATTCCTAAACCATATGTGCCTACTCCGATGTCGATTTCGACGCGGAATACAGTGGCTAAAACTAACACTTTTAGATCAAATGATCAGATGTATAACATGGAAGACATTAGTTCAGCAATAGACACAGTTAACGCGGTAAATACTGACAATTTAACTGAAACTCAAGACACAACATGTGAACTACAGACGGACACACAAACCTATTACCCTGATGAATTGTCAGAGTATTTTTTAGAGAATCTGGCCTCGGACGAAAATTTGAGCTCATGAGTTTATATAACACCGAGAGTTCACTTCCGTACATCATTACAAAAGACACCTTAAAATTTTGATCGATACAGGAAGTTCCAAATCTTTTATTATTCCTGACATAGCCCAGAAATTTTTCCCTCAATCAATACATACTGATCCATGTCAGATTGCATCTGCCCATGGTTGCTCAATTCAACAATTTAGTACCTTGGTGCCAGGTGATAAATTTTATCAGACTCGACCGATGACACTCAAATTTCATTTGTTTAAATTCCATACATATTTTGACGGACTTTTAGGACTTGATAATCTAAGACTTTTACAAGCTACAATTAATCTAACAGAAAACCAACTAAAAACATTAGGTGGTCCAATACCAATACAGTACCGTACCACGAATAATAATAGTACTCATACTACCCTTAGTTCTCAAAATAAAACCTATACAAAAATACATAAAAATACAAAAACTCAACAAAAACAAACAAAAACCGAGACACAGACTAAACCAACAAAACAAAGAAAATCAGAAAAGACCACAGTAATACAACCTCAATCTGAACAAGTTTTCAAAATTCAGGTACAAAATATCAAGAACGGTACAGCATTAATGCCTAATGTACAGATTAATCTATTAGAAATTCCAGAAGGAATACTCAAAGTGTCTAATAACATGGCTTATTGTGTAATACGAAACCAAACAGATGACTCGCAAATCATTCCTAACCTGACCCCCTTTTCACTGCAATCTTTCTCTGATTTTACGGAATTAGAACCAAACGTACATTTTTTTGATAATAAAAAAGCTACATTTGACATTTCGAAAATTAGAACAAATCATATGAACTCTGAAGAGAAACGTGAAATAGAAAAATTAGTCAACGAATTTTCGGATATTTTCCATACAGGAGACCAACCTTTATCCTTTACAAATAAAATCAAACATAACATTACTACGACAGACGAAATCCCTGTGTACACTAAGACTTACAGATATCCTGTTATTCATAAAAAAAGAAGTACAATCCCAAATAGAAGACATGTTACGGCAAAACATTATAAGACCATCTCACTCTCCCTGGAACTCACCTTTATGGATAGTTCCAAAGAAATGAGATGCTTCTGGTAAACAAAAATGGAGAATTGTTTTTGATTACCGTAAGCTTAACGAAAAAACAGTGGACTGCCCCTTCCCAATTCCATGTATAACAGACTTACTAGACCAACTAGGCAACTGTCAATACTTTTCAACAATAGATTTAGCTTCCGGATTCCACCAGATTGAACTAGATGAGAGTAGTATTCCTAAAACTGCATTTAGCACGGAAAATGGTCATTTTGAATTTGTACGAATGCCCTTTGGCCTTCGAAATAGTCCGCGTACCTTTCAACGTGTAATGAATGACATGCTTAGAGGAGTGCCATGTGCAGTATATTTAGACGACATCATTGTGTTCAGCACCAATTTAGCACAACACTTATTACGGTTAAGACAAGTTTTTGAAAGACTTAGACAGGCTAACTTTAAAATTCAACTTGACAAGACAGAGTTTTTAAAGAATTCCGTTGAATACCTAGGACATGTAGTTTCACCGGAAGGAATCAAACCAAACCCTGCTAAAATTCAAGCCATTCAAAATTACCCCCTCCCAAAGACACAAAAAGAGATTAAAGGCTTTGTGGGCCTTCTCTCATATTACAGAAGATTTTTAAAGGACCTAGCACGACTAACAAAACCGATGACAAAGTACCTTAAGAAAAACACAAAGTTAGATTTAAATGATCCTGAATATGTGCAAAGTTTTCATACGTGTAAAAATTTACTCATTAACGAACCAATCCTACAATACCCTGATTTTTCTAAACCTTTCATCCTCACTACCGACGCTTCAAACGTAGCACTAGGAGCTGTGCTAAGTCAAATTAAAAACGGTAATGATCTACCAGTAGCTTATGCTAGTAGAACTTTAAACACCGCTGAGGCAAATCTCTCAACGATTGAACGGGAACTATTAGCAATTGTCTGGAGTGTAAAATTTTTTAGACCTTACCTCTATGGGCGGAAATTTAAAATTTTCTCAGACCATAAGCCTTTACAGTGGTTATTTAATCTCAAAGAACCCAACTCTAAACTTATGCGGTGGAGACTCAAGTTAGAGGAATATGACTTTGAAATAATTTACAAAAAAGGCTCACATAATCTTAATGCTGACGCTCTCTCCAGAGTAGAGATAAACGTAACAGAAGATGACGATAAATTTCTAAGTGACTTAGTTAGAGACAATTTATTTCCACCGATGACTGACCAGACACCTGGACCGTCAAACTTAGCTCAGGACATCACTGACACTATCCGAACTATCAGTACTCCCCAACCATCAACCTCACACAACGATAATATAGAAACTGAATCACTTTTTGTACACCTGGATAACGACCCACAGAACATAAATGATGACGACGATGACGATCACACAGTACACTCGAACGCAATAGGGAACACATCAATTACCATCCCAATACTTGATGCTCCAATCAATCATGGTACTAATCAAGTACTAATTTCGCTAGTGGATCATAGCCCTGCTGCGGTAAAAATCGATAAGCTATTTGACACTAAGACTAGGATGCACGTTCAATTTCAAAGAACCAATTCGAAAGACGTAATTAAATTTATACAAACGTATATTGTTCCAAAGAACAGGTATTGTCTATACTTTGAAAACGATGTATACGAACGTTCTGTGAAATTGTAATGAGAAATTTTACTCACTCACAAATTGAGTTTGTTAAATATACTCAGAAACTTGTCGATGTGACCAATCAGAACAGTATTATCGAGATAATAGAGAACTACCACTAGGAAAAACTAATCATAGAGGCGTAGACGAAACAGACAATAAAATTAAACGTACTTACTATTGGCCTAATCAAAGGAAATCTATTCAAACTTATATAAATAAATGTACGGTGTGTCAAGCATCAAAATATGATAGACATCCTCTTAGGTTAGAATTTAACATAACACCGACCGCCACACGTCCTTTTGAAATTCTACACATCGATACCCTAACTCTAGAAAAAGATAAATTCCTGACAATCGTAGACTCATTTTCAAAATACGCTCAAGCGTATCGCTTAAATGCTGCACAAGGTATAGAAGTAGTTAATAAACTTATAAATTTCTTCACCCACCACAATATCCCAAAACAAATAGTCGCTGATAACGGTCTCGAAATAAGTAATAGCCTTGTTAAAGAATTACTTGATCTGCACAAAATAAATTTACACCTGATCAGTTCACAACATCCGGAATCCAACGGTGTAGCCGAGAGATTTTCATTCAACTCTAGTAGAGCATATCAGGTTACTTAATAATAGAGAAGAATTCAAACAAGAGCCTATTGACATTAAAGTGAAATATGCAGTGTTGGCATATAATAACTCACTACACTCTGTTACAAAATTAACACCATTTGAAATAATATCCGGTCATATAGAATCGAACCCTCAACTAGACATTGACTTAGAAAAACAGCTGACGAACGACTATATCATTAAACACAGAGACAAAACAAAACTACTTTATACACAAATTAATGACAAAATTGCAAGCACGAAAGAAAAAGTAATTAACAAAGCCAATGAAACCAGAGAAACACTTCCGGAAATACCCAAGCAAGTTTTTGTCGCTAACAAACAAAAACAACAAAAGACAAATAACAGATATAAACCCGAAACTATCACGACAATAAACAAAGACAAGAAAACTGCGACTATACAGCCTCAACACTACAATACCAGACAGAATATCCATTTGTCTAACATTAAACGACCCAGGAAAGAAACTTATAATTTCCTGTTACAGATCCATCTGCTCAATCGGACAAGGGACAGAGTTCAAAGAACTGACTAATAATCTTGGAATACTGCCCATAAAATTAGGACCAGCAAGACTTGAGACTTCACAACACACGTTGGTGCATTACTACAGACTGAATCCTCTACAATCTCAGTTAACACACCTTACGACCCAATACTTTAAAATTATGGATAGTATTAAACTAACAAACTCTAACTTAACCGAACTTTCGAACTACTTTAAACTAATCGACTATACTAGAAATTTAATTAGTGATAAGATTAATAATATAGGATTAAGAATGTCTACGCATAGAGCAAAGCGTGGACTAATAAATGGATTAGGTAGCATAGTTAAATTAATTTCAGGGAATTTAGATAGTAACGATGGGGAAAGGTATGATACAATTATAAATCACATTGAAACTAACGAACACAGAATCGAGAGCCAAATAGCCAACAATATTCAATTAATAAAGAATTAATCGTAGCCTTTAATAACAGTATAAAAGATATTCAATTTAATACTTTAGAAGTAAAATCTAAATTCCTTCAATTAAGTAATAGTGTAAAACAAGGTGCCACTGAAATAGAAATTCTAAATAAAAAAGACTTATTAAATCAAATACAAATAATTTATAACGAAATTTTGAATCTCTTACAAGACATTGAAAAACTCAGTAACATTTTGTAAACTTAAAACTCTTCATCCAAGTATAATAACATCTCATGAGTTATATACAGATTTAATGAAAATATCAAAACACAAACTAAATGGAGAGCTGCCCTTCGAAGTAACATATGAAAATATTCTTAACTTTGAATCTGTAATAAAAATTAATTGTAAGTTAAATCCTGAACAGATTACATTTTACCTAGATATACCCCTTAACTCTAAAATAAAGTATGAACTTTACCATTTACTACCCATACCTACCAAACATAAAAACAATTATGTCACTATAATTCCTGAGTCAAAATACTTATTAAAATCTGAGAACGATAAAATAGAGCCTTTGAATGGTATATGTGCTAAACAAGGGGTGTACCAATGCTCACAAGACTTGATCGCAGCCAACGAAGCAACTTGCGAAAAAAACATCATCCTGAAGGAAAAATCTGAGCACTGTCGATACATAAATCTCAATATTATGAACAATGATCTTCAATACATCTCAGAAATTAATCAATATTTAGCAATATTCGTTAAACCGGACGAATTACAAATAAAGGGTACAAAAAATATTGAAACTAAATCCCTACAAGGAATATTTTTAATTCCTGAAACCAATACAAAGATATTCTACAAGAAAACTCAACTTATCTATAAATTAAAATCTTTTGCTCAACCACACATCCTTCCAGAAATAGAATTAACGCTGACAGCAGCACAAAGACCTAATATCACGTTAGATCTTAAATCTTTAGCTCTAAGAGACTTAACTCTTCTGCCAGCTTATCCAGTAGAAGACACAACATATACTCATCATATCACCAGCATTTTGACAGGACTTCTCTATGTCATCCTGATCATCCTGGTAATAATCATTATCATCCATCGAAGGAAAATCTTCAACCTGTTCAACCAACTTCAACCAACTCCACAACCTGCAGAAAGGACAACTCCGCCTACAAGACTTATCCTACCCGGGGATGCTTCATTCTAAGGATGGAGGAGTTATCCACCCAAATACTGTGGATATAAGCATAAGCTGACTCATCAATATAAAGTAGTATAAAAGCCTAGACAGGAAGCGGCCACCTTCAGTCTAATTCTATAGTTACGTTTAGCTCCTTCTCTACGAAGTAAAAGTTATTATTATTAGTTTCTAATTGTGATTATATTATTTGTGTTAATTAAATAAATCATTTTTTAAAAAACTTAATTTGTTAAACTTGATAGTTAACTTATATATATATATATATATATATGTGTGTGTGTGTGTGTGTGTGTGTATGTATGTATACTTTGTTTAGGTTTATATCCCCAACCGATTCCCTGTTGTCATTTGAACAACTCATATATGCACTATTTTCTGATGAAAGATTGCTAAAAATTTAAAAAAATACAGTCAAGTAAAAATCAATGAGATAACATAATAACTAAAGTCAACTTACAGTACTTTATCTCATTATTTCTTGTCTGCATTGTTGTTTTTTACATTTTTTGTTGTTGTATAATTTAGACCTTTTTTAATATTTTAAATAATCTGTGATAGTTTTTATGTGGTCAGTTATTGTTGTGAAGATGGCCAGGATGGTGGCTGAATATTGAAAAAAAAAATCTTATGTGGAATTTTATTTTATTAATCATATTTTATTATAATACATCATACCTTAATTGAGTTATTTAATAATCTCAGTATTACTTTTTATAGTTATTTTAGTGTCTTAAAACACTCTGCGGCACCTAAATTAATTTTAAAAAATATATAATTTTAAGTGATGTAGAAATTCATACAGTCTCACCCGGAATAATCTGTTTAAGACGAGCCGGTTTTTTAGTTCCCCATTGTCCCACATGTTTTTCATTTCCAAGATTAAAATTATTCAAAGGGATTTGTAACAATGTTGAAAATTGTATTAATTTTTTTAAATGTAAAACTTTTATAAAATAGACCTCATCAAACCAGGGAGTTGGATCACTGTGTCCTGCACCCCCACCCCTACCCCTACTGTATGAAATTCTACATCACTTATACATTTTAAATATGATTTAATTAAAAAAATCTAAAAGTGTCTAGACAGAGATCTTTCCTCGACAAGAGGTTTGTATGGAAAGAAACTCTTATCTCATTATGATGTAAATTCCTTATCATTTATTTATTTGGTATATATAGTTTTATTTGTGAAATATTAGTTTATCAACATTGGTGTACAGTGTTGCCAAGTATTATTGTATATCAATTTGCTAAAAAATGTATTGTATTGTTTTGAATTATCAAGCTTTTATTAACTTGAGGCTTCATTTAAAAATGCAGTAAAAGAAAAAAAATATATTTTGAACATAATATAAAAAAAAATGTTTGATACTTTTTCATCACAAGAAATTCCAGGTATTGTGATGTATTTAAATGTAGGTATTATGCTTGATAACTTGTAAATTTTAGCTGCCCTGAGACCAATTGATAAAAAATGATTAATTATAAGGAAGCTTGGGGAAGGGATGCTGAGCTCTTCCAGGTATGAAATTAGCCCCCTTCTCAAATGTTATACAATGACTATATTTTCTCTCATTGCAATGAGCCTAATGCAATGAGACAGCAAATAATGCAATGTTGAAAAAGAATAAAAAAATAAGACTAACTAAACCTTTATTAACTTGGAGATTTTGATTTGTATTTATTTATTATTTGTATCAAGTGTGTATTTGATTTTTATGTAAAATGTTTTGTGATATGATTGTTGACAGTGTAAGAGAATGTCAAAAATAATTCCATGACAGTGTGTGTTACAGCGTACAAATTGACACCATGTGTTACACCAGTTGAATCGACTCTTTGCCGTTTGAAAATGTGTCAGTCTGTATTCAGGGTGGTTCAAGTATAAGATTAATGAAACTTAGAGAGTCTTTATTATGTATAGTGAAGTTTATTTGCATTGGTCATTACAGTACAGCACCCCAATGTTACCATTACAGAATCTAACCTACTGAGCCATCAAAGTGCTACTAATGCTGCCCTAATGGTCAATGCAAAAAATTGTTTTAAATTATAACTTCGTTATAATTTAATTGGAAAGACTTTTTAACCACCCTGTATTATGTCCTTTAGGTCTCTCGGTTCTAATAAATTATTGAAGATTAAGGTCTTCTGGTAGTGACCCCATCAATTTAAATGATGAATACAACGTTTCATTTTAATTTTATGAGGAATATTTAGGGATGCAGGACATTATAAATCAACTCTAAGTTTTACAAAACTGAAAAGTGGAGTGTAAAAAATGTGAAAACAAGAGTTGAGTTTTTTTGAAAAAAAAGGTGTTCATCTGTGATATATATCCCTAATGATGCCTCTCATAGTGGAACAAAACATTGGATTCATTTTATATATTGATGCGGCACCGGAAGACATAAATCTTGACGACAATAACCATTTAATGAATTATTATCCCCAAATTTATTTTACCCTTTAAGTGTAAGGGTTGTTGAGGAGTAGTTACCCCATGGATTATCCTTACGCCAGATGAATGGCAAAGTTCTAACGACTATTGTAATTATCATCTTACATTTGTCTGTTGTAGTTAATTACGCTGCCTATAACAGTCCCGGGAGCCAAGCCAGGTGACCTCCCGCAGCAGCAAACTTTACAGATACAAGTTGTCAATCCAGGAGGCGCTGGTGGACAAGATAAGTATCTACCAATATCTCTGCAGCCGTTCCAACAAGGCAATACAACGGTTTTAACTGTTGCATATGCCAACCCAGATCATGATTCTCCTGACCAACCTATACAGCTTCAGGTACTTTTAATGTGCTTCTTAATTTGTCGTATTGGGTGCATCTAATAGTTTATAATCTCATTCTATCCTACCATCTCATACATCTCACCACACTGGTGTATTGAAAAAAAAATCATATTTAATACAAAACTTCTATTGCCACAAGTAAGAACTATTTATGTACGGACTAATGAATTATAGTGTTCTTTCTTTCTAGCTTCAAGGAGCTGAAGGGACTCAGAGTCAGCAAAATAATAACAATATAAGTACAAGCAGTGGTGCCACCACAACAACCAATAGCCAGTCACAGTCTCAGATTCACTCAAGTGAAATTGTAAGTTTCTCTCTGCATTCTTGTTTATTGTTAATGGTCCTTGGGTGATTTTCTACCCTGTTTTATGGACCATTCGGTCATAAGATTTATGAACCATCGGTCATAAGATTGACCATTATCCATTCGTTCATAAGATCTATTGACCATTCGTTCATAAGATTTATGAACCATTCGGTCATAAGATTTATGAACCATTCGGTCATAAGATTTATTGACCATTCGATCATAAGATTTATTGACCATTCGTTCATAAATTTATTGACCATTCGTCATAAGATTTATGAACCATTCGGACATAAGATTTATGAACCATTCGGGCATAAGATTTATGAACCATAGGACAGAGTTAGAAAACCACTTATCTGATGATTTATTTAAGCAAAATTTTAAAATTATTACAACTATTTTGTTGATAAAAATTCTGAAAAAAGTTTCAAATTAAAGTTGTAGTATTCAAGAAAACAAGCATTTTTAGTGCTTAACCCTTTATTTCATTTGAATGAATTTTTTCAACTTACGTGTTTTGCATTTTTTTGAGGAAACCAAAAATTTCTTGTAAATTTAATGAATATAAATGAATAAATTGTACTCGGTCATGTTGCAGGTTCTACCTGATGTGAAAGGAATGTCAGAAGAGGGAGGGGATGAGAGTCAACAGCAGGCCTACCCTGTAGCTGTCGTCACTCACATACCTTCTGATCTTCTTATCAAAGCTGAAGACCTTGATAAGGATGGACAATCAAAGGACAAACAGGATAAAGATAAAGACGCTCAGGGTAAGCTCACTTAAGTTGTTAAACTTTGCTATTTGATACTTTTTTGAGGTCAACCAACCAGTTTTGACTATAACAAGTGCACTAGTGTTGATATATGCTGATTGCTTTTTAAAATGTTAAACTCCTGTCATGTTGTATTTTATTTGAGTTTGATTTATATTAGTTTGAAAAATATTATTCTGTTAAAGAGATAGAGTGTTTACAAAAATCCACTTGAAATTCATACAAACACTCACACACACACAAATATATTATATTAATATATATATATATATATATATATATATATTATATATATATATATATATATTTTTATCCTCTCACTTCACCCCTTACCAATTCCATCATCTATCTAAACAACCTCGTAAGTGTCAATATTTTTTTTTATCAAAGTCAGCTTATAGTACATTCCTGAATGCGAATGAACAGTAATGCAAATTATGTATTTTATCTACTACTTGTATTGAAAATAGCTATTCCAATGCAGCTTGCAGGGTGGGAAAATTACTTTTTTTCCTTTGGAAGGAAAAAACAGGGTTACCAAAATGTGTGTTTATTTAGGTATATGTTGTTACATTATGTTAGTGATTTAAATCAGCTGTCTTTTGAGAAGATTATAATTAATTGCAGAATGAAGGGTATAGTAGATTATAATAGGTGAGGTAGGTCACATGTACATGGACCAACTAGCCTTGGTAATAGATATAATATATTATTGCCTCAAGCAGCTATTGAAAACTAGTCGTAGATAAAATTTAATAAGCAGCATAGATCAAAGCATTTCAGCTCTCAAATTATTTCCTTTGACTATGCCTTTGGAGATAAAAGTGAAGTTACCTCCCTTGCTAAGCCTCAGAAGCTAACTAATTTATCTCCCTTGGCCTATTCAGTTTTCTCTTGCATAGAAAACTGGACCTCTTGTGGGAAAGCATGGTTTGATCCCTTGTTGTGTAAATAACTATTTCTCAACTTTGTTCTTTTCCAACTAGAGAAGGTTTAATTCTTGATGGTAAATGGCGTCTAGGTTCAATAGCATGTGATCTGATGGATCTAAGATAAACTCTCTCACTCCTTCCCGTCGTAAACAAGACTATAAAAACTTTATAGTTTGATTCCATCACACCAATTTGCTTGATATACCGACAAACATAGAGATATTATTACTAGAGGGGCCCTATAGGTTAAATGTTGAAATATCGAAAAAGTAACCTGATCACCTTCGCTTATAAATATAATCAAATAATCAGTACAAAATTGCAATAAATTATATAGTTAAATGTTACAAATCAAAACGCAAACAATGTGCAGGAAACCGAAATAAATTTATTAATTATAACCTTAACCCACTCTTAAAGGAGATTTCAATGAGGTTACACAGTGCCCCAAATAGATGTTTCAGGCCTCTCAATGTATTTAGATTGGCTAAGCCCCCTCTAGTATACATCTCTATGACGACAAACAATTAATTATTAATCGAGGATATCGAATCGCAGTCTGTTTATTGGCTCGCCAAATTTTCTTCTCCATGCATCACTATCTATCCAGCCATTACATACAATTGTATTTTCTGAAATTATATTTATTATTATTAAATTTAGTAGATAGGCAGTAAACTTTATTTCCAGCATGCTTTTTTTTATTTTAGATGTATGCTTTTTGTTCCTGAAAACCCTCAGTCTTCTTGATTCACATAAAGAGTGTGTGTACAAATTATGTATTGTGAAAGATTTTGTACTATTAGCTTTAATTGAAATAAATAATATTTTTATTTGAAGCTTCTATGTTGAGTTTAAATTAGTTAGTCAGTCTTTTAAATATTAAAAAAAGTCTATCCTCAAAACAAAACATTATTAGCAAAGCACTTTCAACCTAACTAGAGGCCATCATCAGTGCACAACCATTGAGATGTTAAAGAAGAAAAGATGTGAGTACGTGTTTACTTACTAGGTATTAAGGTCAGGGTTTCTTACTTCCTAGTAAAAAAACAGACTCACTACTCTTTTTATTTGACATTTCAATAGTTTTGCACTGATGATGGCCTCTAGTTAGGTTGAAAGAGCTTTGCCAATGAAGTTTTGTTTTGTGGAGAGATTTCTTTTCTTTTATTATTTATAATGGACTCCATTCACACTCATTCTACTTATATTTTAAATATTAGTTTCTAAAATTCATTAGATTCTTGTGTCGAAAGTCTCATCTGCGAAAAAATTCCTAGTGAGCTGAATTTCTGGTGTACACCTTTATAATGGTGTATTAACAATGAACATGTTAAAAATTGATATTGATATAGTATGTGAGTGCTTTATAATCACTCTATCAACACTATAGTCGAAAACTGTTAACTCTACAAATAAATACGAGAGACATTTTTTTAGATAATTGTATGAGGAATAATTTTTGTTATTTGATATTCACGAAAGACTGATTTTTGTGACATTTTGACCCTTATAACTTTTTAAGCAAAAAGGTCATTTTTTAACGTGTTTATTAATCCACCATAATAAAGGTGATTAAGGTTTAAAATGACTGGACTACAATTATATATTGATCAACTATTAGTTGTCATACAAAATACTGGATAATATGAAATAACAAGATAATAATTTAACTAAACCAAATGTAATGCTGACCTCAGCTTGTAGCTAGTAATGCATGCCTGTAGTCTATAGTTTGTACCCCCTGTTTGTTGGTGTGTGGGGGTTGTATTGTCACAGGACGTAGTATATTGGAGGAATGTTTGACAGGAGACCAATACCAGGGTGGCCAACCCGTCAGCGTAAGCACATCGTCGACTCAGGTAGCCTGGGCGCAAGCACAAGTTGGCACTACTGTAGCCGAATACTTACAGAGACTCAGCGGACAGAGTTTGCCGTTGAGTTTACACCAGTATTTGAAATTTTCACCGGAGACTATTAAGAGAGAGGCTCAGATAGAATCCAGTCCGTTGCAAGACGACTCTACTCAGCAAGATGATATGGACACAAGTTCTATGCAAGAGGTAAACACTTTTAATAGATAAATTTATATATAGTGCTCAAATGCCTATATCAGCTCTTTAACTAACCCATAAAGCTTAGACTCCTGTTTCTAAAAATGTTTTTAGTTCAGATTTTTTTAATTTAATTAAAAAAATCGGATTCGCTACGCTCATCCTCCTTGCTTCGGACTTGCTTAGCTAGTCCTCAGAAATACAGTTTGCCAATTTGATACTGCAACATGCCTTCGGACTCGCTTTGCTCATCTTCACATTGTAAATGTATACATATCATTCTCAGGAGTCACCCATACAGCACTGACAAAGCTCAATGCTCCTTAATTTTTATAATCCAACAAAAATCATGGATATACTTGTCGTATTGAAATGAAACTTTGTGTACTTATTTATTAGGTAATGGTAAACTCTTGTACTAAATTTCAGCTCAATTGGACCATTTTCCAATTTTTTAAAAAACGCACACAAGTCATTCAATAAAAATTGAACTAATGCTGATAATAAGATGAAATTTAGTGCATAAATACTCTGGGCGCTACGATGATAACAAACACATACAGACAGACAACTTTGCAAATCCACTCAGGAGGTCTTAACAGATAATTCAGGTTTCATCCCGGTTTCTGATTTTTTTGCAAACACAATACTTTTCCTTCCTTTTTATACTAATTTGGTATAAATGAGGAAAAGTAAAAAACATATTTTTCACATACATATCATTTTTCATTTACTCCACCCAGGTTTTCAACAATTTTGAGGTTTCCAAGTAAAGTTGTTTTAGTTAGAGACAGCATTGAAGAAATGGTCAATGATGATAAATGCTCTGATTGACAATAAAAGCATCAGTTTTCAACAATATTCATCATTCATTAGACTCTGCCGTCTTTTCCCATGCCGCAGTAATCTTGGTGGATTTTGTAAGTTCTCCGAACAAATCTTCCGTAAGGCCTGCGGTTCAGGAAACGGAGAAATTTAAAACATGTTTGCTCATGAAGGTATTGAGTTGACAAATTATGTTTCTCCAACATTAACCTATCTTAAAGTTCTATTTTATTTTTTTTATTAAAACTCTATTTCTGCTGTTTTATTATTTTATTTCATTAATGTTTACATCTCATTTGTTTGGATTTCTTTGATTTTATTGGTAAATGAAAATTTATGAGTTATCAAGGAAAATTGCAATCAAGTGGGGGTGGACATTTCATGAATTTTTTATTTTTATGAATTGGGAGCCATGAGATGGTTTTTGAATGATGATATTGTTGTTGATTATTTCTGCACTGATAACTTTTAAATATGAATTATTATTCTTTAGTAATCTGAGACCATTTTTTTAATCCTGACAGTTCTTATCCTAAATTTAGGAGTGCTTTACGCTGAGGGGTAAAGCACTGAGTTTTGTTAAGTGATTAATTTATGAATTAAGTGGTTCGTAATATTGCAATTTATTTTTGTCACCCCTGCACCTGTTGCTGTCCTTTTAAAACACTGCATTTTATTTTTCACATTTAACCCCTTTTGGCTAAGCCAAGTTAACCCCTTTAGCAAAGCTAAATAGACCCCAGAAGCCCCAAAGGTCTCAATTTTTAGAAATAACTTTTTAACCAGCAGTTCTTTAATATGATTGACAATCCTCATGGAAATATTAAGAGTAGTTTTTGACAATGAATCCAAATATGATGATCGATTTATCCAGGCCATGTTTACTTGTCGAGAAAAACGTAATCAAACATTTTACTACGTTTGTCACGTACGTTTTTGACAAAAATTGCTCTATCTCATTTCGAACAGAACTAACCTTTTACGGATCTGGTTTATTGTGTTTCTTTTTAAGTTGGAAATAGAATTTTGCAAACAAGTTTTATAAATTAGCCCCCAAGCTGAAGGCGATGGCAGGTTATGGAAATTTCCAACTGGTAATTATAATAAAAGATACATAAAAAGACTTTAGTTCCACAAATAATTTATAAAAAGTTGTAATATATATTTTGGTTTTTACACCATCATCAAACAAATAAAATAAAACAAAAACTACATAATAAACTAACTAATACAACAAATTAATATAAAAAAAAAAATCACAATCTCATTGCACAAAATACAGTGTTAGGAAAAAGCCTTTTTTATAAATTCTTTGTGGAACTAAAGTCTTTTTATTTATCTTTTATTATCATGGAGTTCTACACAAAGAGTCATAGAACATTAGAAACCCTATTGACTGGTAATTAACCCATTTGATTGATGAGGCAAAGCCGTGTTAGGCAAATGGCGATTTGCCTGTAGAGGCTGAGCCAATGCAGGTAATTGCTGATACGAATCAGCAATTGCATTTACTATTTTATCTACTTCGGCTGAAAAATAAACATAAGTATATTATTCTTTAAAATGTTATGTTTAATTTTTATCGGTTACAGCAAAAAAATTAATATTGCAATAAATTAATAAATTAAGATATGAAACGTATGACTTAAATATAAAAAAAAACAAGTAGAAAATGGTTTTTAAATACTTGCTAGGAGATTTTATAGGCAGTAAATATTGCTTTAAAGTTGTTGCAACACTCACAATGTCAGGTGGAGTTGTTCTTGTAATTTGTTAATCCTAACAATATTTCTATGTTAATTTTTTTCACTATTATTCTGATTCATTATAATTTATAGTAAAATTAGTTTAACTTGTTTACAGTTTTAGTAATTCTTTACAACGTTTTATATTATTGACTTTATTTAAACAAAATAAATCTACAAATAATGAAATAAGTGACAAAACAAACAATAAAAATCTGATTATTCATAAACAGCTGGAAAAAAGCCATGAATATCAGTGTTGCCAATATTTTAAGTAAAATTATATTTATTATGTATTTTATAAAAATGTTATGTATTCTATGTAATAATATGTAGAAAATATTATTATAAACAATAATCATATTTCATGACAAAAAACACTGAAATTAACTCAATAATATCCTAATTCATTTCTCCTCTTAGGGTGTTTTGAATTTTTTTACCGTTATATTTAAATGTACCATACATTTAAACACAACTCCCTAGGAGGTAGAGTATTACCAAGTAAATTTCCGGTATTGTTTTTAAATATTTTGTCGACAGTAATGGTAAAATTAAATTTGCTGCTTAAAAACAGTTCAGTAATGACTAATAATCTTGCAACTGTAAGTAGATAAAATGTACTTTTATAAATTTTAGTGTCTTTATATTAGTCATTCTTAGTAATAGAAACTTAACATTTTTACCGTCACATATTTACTTGAAATTCAATCTGTTTTTTAGGATCCGAAAGCCAAGAAAAAGAAGAAATACAAGAAGAAAGCGCCGAAGCCTCGCAAACCCAGACCAGGTCAAGTTCACATTGCTTTTGCACTTGACGGAACCACGCTATTCTGCTGTCCCGAGTGCAATATGGCTTACCCTGAGAAAGAACTCTTAGAACAGCATTTGGGTGCTCATAAAATTGAGCGCAGGTAATCTTTGAAATCAATTTTGAAATTTTAATTTTATTTATTTATTTCTATTCATATTATTATCTCTTATTTTCATCATATTCTATTCTTCATACTATTATTAATCTGATACTGCAACTAAAAAAACACCTGATGCAAAAACACCAAATTTTTTTTAAGATTTCCATTGAACTTGTTTTTCCAATTAACCTTGGAGCATCAAGCTCGTTATCTTATCTTGCTTTTACATTATTATGTTTATCTAGTGATTTGTGACATCACACATCTCCATTTTTACTAGACAAGAATCTTTTTTTCCTAAGGAAGGGTGTGTAGGTTGACTTTATTCCTTGTCGTACAGAACGTGAAGTGCAAAATTTGTATCCACTGTAAAAATATTTGTTGTGCAGTGTACAAATAAATGTTTTGTTCAGCTAGGAGTTAATTTATTTGCTGTTAGAACTACATTATTGTTGTAGTTCAGCAATAGTTCTGTTAAATGGTAACACTGTTTTTTTGGTTTAACCTTCTTTCTTTGTGCTTTTCTTGTTTTAAATTAAATTAAATTAATTAAAAATAATTTAAATTAAATTTAAATTAGTTATTTGTATTTATTTAATTGAGCAATAATTACAAACAACATGTTTTGGTAGAAAATAAAGAGATCCAAGACACTTAGACCTTTTGTGGGCTCATTGGGCCCCGGAGTATGGTGGTTTTTTTATGGTGGAGATAATCTTTAAGACACTTAGACCTTTATGTGGGTTCATTGGGCCCCGGAGTATGGTGGTTTTTTTATGGTGGAGATAATCTCTTAAGACACTTAGACCTTTTATGTGGGCTCATTGGGCCCGGAGTATGGTGGTTTTTTTATGGTGGAGATAATCTCTTAAGACACTTAGACCTTTTATGTGGGTTCATTGGGCCCCGGAGTATGGTGGGTTTTCTTTCTGGTGGAGATAATCTCCAAGACACTTAGACCTTTTATGTGGGTCTATTGTGGCCAGAGCCTGGTGGTTTTTTTTCTGGTGGAGATAATCTCCAAGACACTTAGATCTCTTATGTGGGACCATTGTGCCTGTTCCGGAGAGGAATTAAACTTATTAAGCTTAGACACAGAAAGTGCCCTAAATACTTCATATTCAGAATATTTCAAAACCCTTACTCTCTTCTGTTCATCAGACAAACCTTACCTCTAATATGAGCGACGTTAGCACCTGTGGATTCCATATTATAAGGATTCAAATAAAGGTCATCCTCAGTACCTACAAACAAGAGGACGATAAAAAAAAATAAAATACCATAAGTACACAATAAATACAATAACAAACAAGAAGTAAAAGAAATAAATAAATAAATAAAAAATGGTCAATCAAAATATTAAAAAGAAATTGAGTAAAAAATTACTGATGAGAAGCAATTAATTTTTCTTTTTGAGTCAAATAGTTATTACATTTGAGATTGAAAGCAGACTAACCTTATCCGACTGGAGTGGGGGACAGTTTCTTAATAGTTCCCTTAACAATGCTGAGCAAGCACATATCATTATCACTGATTATTATCATCAAAGGCTTCCTGGCTACTCGCTATTTCAAATTTTTTCTAGCGAATCCATTCTAGGGCCTTTATTTATTTTATCAATTATCCCAACTTTTTTATCTATATCCTTATGACCCATACGCTCAATGTGTTGGTAAAACTTGCTGGGACTTTCTGTTTTTTTTTTTGTCGATTCCACCCTAGTGCGGATATTCCTGCCAATTAGGTTAATATATTGAGCCTCACAAGTTCCACACTGGATGACATAAACACCACAACTAACCTCAAATTTTATAGGGTCCTTCACTCGAGAAAGATGCGTGCATTAGGTGGTGGGGGTGTTGAAACTAACTTTATTTTCGACTACGTTGCGACTTTATATTTCACCAATATAGGGCACAAAACACCAAACTTTGTCCTTACGTATGTCTTATATTAACACCCATATTGTGAAGTACTATTTTTCTTGTTTTCTTGTTTATAAGTTTTTTTTATTATCATTATATGCTTAAAACTTTATTTGTGGATAGACCTTTATTTGAATCCTTACCTCTAAGTAAGAAGCACCACTCATAAGATCAGAACTATTGCTCAGATAAGACTCCGTTGTTCTGGTTTAGTTGACATATATTTATTTACCCACCAATATATTCTTAGAGCAGATGATTTATGTCCAATATTTACTTGCTAAGTGATTAATCACCTCTCTCTAATTACTATCACTAAGAATACTTCACTTTTGGATCCTTTTTACCAAAAGAGGGTCTAAAAGATTGCCAATATATCTTTACGTGTGACATTTTATAATTATTAATTTGATTTCGTCTGGTTTTAGATTTATCTGTGATATATGTGGAGCTGGTTTGAAGAGAAAAGAACATTTAGAGAGACATAAACTAGGACATAATCCCGAGAGACCTTATATCTGTTCTGTCTGCTGTAAAGGTAACCAACCACCTGTTTACCAAAGAATATAATAGTTATAGAATGTCAGAAGGTATACAAGAGAGTCAGACAGAAGGTGGGGGTGAAATCGGTGCTGGCATCTAGCGGCAGCTCTGAAACTAACTCTCCTTACCATAATATTCTTATCACTTTTTTAAGTTAGCACTACAAAACTAAATTGTTTTTATTACCATTTTAACGACACGAGTATCTACTAGATATTTGACATTATTATACAAAGCAAATATCTTGTTTAATCAGTTTTGTAACAGAAGTAGTTTACAGAAAATAAGATGACAGTGGAGCATTCTCGTAGTTGGTATGGTTAAACTACCATATTACACGCTAGCGCTCCTGTTAACTGTCTTAGGAACTAACCTTTTTTTGTCTGAAACAATTAATCTCAGGACCATAATTCTTTATCTATATATTCTTTGCTGTTTACATGATTTTCTGCTCTGTTTAAAAATATAAAAAACAAACTGTGGCAACCCGATTGACATACTAGGAAGACGATTGCCCCAACTAATTGGTATTGCGAGCTCCTGGTAGGCAACTTAGTGCGAGTTGATACCAATTTTTGGTGATATCTCCATCAGAAGCAGATTTAGTAGGGGTGATTTATATGATATGTACCACCTTGTATATACTGACCGCCATGTGCCATACTTAGTTTTTAATTAAGTTTATAAATAATATTCATTATTAGCCGAGTTATTCTATTAAATCAATACCAAAAAAGTGCATTTTTGGACTCAGATGTCACCAATTATAATATGGCTGATAATTTGATAAGATTATTTTCTAACACTTCATATATCTTGTTTTATATATATATATATATATATATATATATTATATATATATATAATATATATAATATATATATATATATATATATATATATATATATATATATATATATATATATATATATATATATATATATATATATATATATATATCACGTCTATATGGCCATAAAAAGTTTTACAGGCCTGCCAAGCAGCCTATGAGGCAAGGCAATGAAAATTTGCTGTATATTGCAAAATGCCATGTAACAACAAACATTAATAAAACAAATAATATGAAATGACAACAATGTGGCTGTGAAGCGGAAACAGATAGGCCTTCCCTACTTGAGGCGCCCTGAGAGGCCAAATATATTTGCTACGTACACAAAGCAAATATAGTTACTGTTGCATTTTACAAATTAAATATTGTTACAAATTTAACATGTTACTGTTCCAAAAAAGTTGATAAAATTTAACATGTTACTGTGGCAATATAGCTGATAAAATTTTACATGTTATTGCAGGAATATAGCTGATAAAATTTAACATGTTACTGTGGCAATATAGCTGATAAAATTTTACATGTTATTGCAGGAATATAGCTGATAAAATTTAACATGTTACTGCGACAATATAGCTGATGAAGTTTAACATGTTATCGCAGCAATATAGCTGATAAAATTTAACATGTTACTGTGGCAATATAGCTGATAAAATTTAACATGTTACTGCCGCAATAAAGCTGCACCAAATGAGATAAAAATCAGGATTTTTTATTTCTATAGTGTCTACCTGTCAGCCAGATTATATTTAAATTGGAGATATAGTTTATTACCTTACACCTTTTCATTACCTTATCTAATAGTCCAAGAGTCAGGCCTAAAAAATGTGACTCATTTTGTACTACTTCAAACCAAATTTTTCTGAAAATATACTTTAAATTTGAAAGGAAAAACATAGGCTGCCTATCCAGAGTGGAGCCCTTCATATGAATGCGCTCACTCAGAAAATAGCATAAATTCCCGTTTTCTTGCTATAAGTGGTTCCGTGTAGGTTGTGTGCAAAACACGAAGAAAACATTTTTTAAAGGTGATAAAATGTACTACAAAACGAGTGTTTTTCCGTTAAAATCGGATTACTACATCTGAAGTTATGACATTTGTTAAATGATAAAAAAATGCACAAAAAGACTGTTTTTTAAAAAAAATTGCTAACTTTGCATAAATTGTTCATTTCTTGGTGTTTTTGAATGAGCCTTAACTTTGTTTGTAGTTATCCGATTTTGATTATTGAACTTTCGCTTTATTGGACATTTTGTCATCTCTAAAAAATGTTCTATTCATGTTTTGCACAAGACCCAGAGGGAACACTTATTTCAAGAAAACGGTAATTTGTGGGATGTTATAAAATTTTGAGTATGCGCAAAATATATATGAATATCATATGAAGGGTTTTATTCTAGGTAGGCAGACTATGTTTTTTCTTAATAATTTAATGTATATTTTCAGATAAATTTGGTTTAAAGTAGTACAAAATGAGTCTCATTTTTTCAGGTCCAGCTCTTGAACTATTACCTTTTTATTAGTCTATTACCTGACACAGTTTATTACATGTGTTGATTCGATATGGAAGAACCCTGTTTCTTTGTTTCTGAAAGATGATGATTTTTTATTTATTTACATCAGGTTTCAAGAGGAAAGAACACTTGAACCTGCACTTTGTCATCCACAGTGGAGAGAAGTCTGAAGTGTGTCCTGAGTGTGGCAAGGGATTCCACAGGAAGGATCACTTGCGGAAGCACGCACGATCCCACCTTGCCAAGCGGGTCAAAGAGGAAACTATCATAGTTGAGACTGAGTCACAGTTAGCTCAAGTCCAGGTACAATATAATGTTAGTTAACCAACTCCATCTCATATCATTTTTTTTTCATTTATGATTTCTTGCCAAGTAAATACAGGTAAGGTATGAACAACATGACTTAAGATTCTTTTAAAAGAAGAAAATCCCCTACATCATACATATATATATATATATTTATATATTATATACAGCATAATAAATTTCATTAAAATTAAATGTAAAAATACAAAAAAAAAATACAAACATACAAAATTAACAAGAATAGTGAACAATACAGCCAAGATGTTCTAATCCCGCCCTTACAACTTAATTTCTGAGTTTTCAAAAATTAAGCTTTCTCAAAATAAAGCAGACTCATAACCAGTACATACGAGGTGTGTTCAAAAAGTATTGCGAATTTCGTCTGTTTTCAAAAATTATTTTTATTCATGAATACCTATTTTGTCCCTTTCAAAGTAATCCCCATGAGATATTATACACTTGTGCCAACAGTTTTGCCGATCTTCGAAGCACTTTATAATTTTTTTATCTTGTTCAGCTCCTTCGATGCCGTCTATATAAATAATAATAATAATAATAATAATACCCACTGTTACAATGACTCAACATTGTCTAGTTTCGTCAATACTAACTTAAAATTAACTTAAAATTACTAATTACAATATTTACAGTTTATCGTTTAGATATTCGTCTACTGTATAATAAGCTTTTTTTTATCAAAATATCTTTAATGAGTCCACTAAAGCTGGGCTCAGCAAGTGATGCCATTTCTTGTGGAAGCTTGTTGAAGCATTTTCTTGCCATGTAGAGAGTTGAGTTGTTGGTTAATGTCAGTCGGTGGGCAGGATAGTCCAATCTGTTGCGATTCCTTGTGTTATAGTTGTGTTGCTTGTCTTGTAGGATGTCGAGGTTCAGTTTAGCGTGGGTCAGTAGGTTGTAGATGTAAAGTGATGATAAGGTGAGGATGCCCAACTCTTTAAAACTACTCTTACATGAAGTTTTGTAACTAAGGCCTTTAATAATTCTTATTGCTTTCTTTTGTAGAAGAAATACTTCATTAACTTTTGAAGCTCCACCCCATATACAGACACAATAGGCCATTCTCGAATGGAAGTAGGCAAAATACATCATTTTAAGTATACTGGGGCTTACTTTGTCTTTTACACTCCTAAGCATGAAGATCACAGAGGACAGCGAAGAGAGTAGTGTTTTAATATGTTTATCCCATCTCAGGTGGGAGTCCCATGTAACGCCAAGTATTTTAAGCCCATCTTCACTCTGTTTTTCCCTAAGAGAAAATGTCAACTGTTGGGTTTTATCCTCATTTAGAGTTAGGCGATTTGCTAAAAACCATTGTTTTGCAGTTAAAACAAGTGATAACATATTTTCCTTAAGCTCTCTGCTGTTAGTTGCTTTTAAGAGAAAAGTAGAATCATCTGCAAAGAGTAAGCATAGATGGACGAATGCTGGTAGGTCGTTAATAAAAATAAGGAAAAGAATAGGACCTAAGACAGAACCCTGAGGCACTCCATATTTAACCTTCCTCCTTGTTGATATTCTATTATTGTATAGAACCACTTGTTCTCTGTCAGCTAAGAAATTCATTATTATCATAAGAACAAGCCCTTGTAGACCATAATGAGCTGCTTTTTTGAACAGGATGTCAAGCGGCATGCTGTCAAAGGCTTTAGCTAGATCACAACACACTGCCATAGCTTCTTCTTTATTCTCCATGGCCTTGATAATATATTCTGTCATTTTTTCTAGAGCCTTATAGGTGCTTTTGTTCTTTCTGAACCCAAACTGATTATCACTAAGACTATAGTTGCTTTCAAGAAACGTTAGAAGTCTATGTTTAAGGGTTTTTTCAAGTATCTTAGATAAAATTGGTGTGATTGCAATTGGCCGGTAATTTCTAACATCCTCTTTGCTTCCTTTTTTCTTATATATGGGAGTGACCTTACTAATCTTGAGTGCTGTTGGAAAGTAGCCTATTTTGAAACAAGAGTTAATAAGATCAGCTAATGGTTCTGCTATTAGGTGAGTAATATTTTTTATTAGTTTATTACTGAAGTAATACATATCAGTTGAGGTTTTATTTTCCATATTATTTATTATGTTAATAATTTCTGTTTTTGTTACAGGTTGCAGTATCAGAGGTTGTTGGACTCTTGGAGTGTTCATCAGTTGCTGCCAGTCTACTTGTGATGGAGGTAAGTTTTTATTCATCTCTTCAGGTAAGTCAGTGAAATATTTATTAAACTTTTCTGGGTCAAGTTTACTACTATTATTTATTTCTTCTTTGTCAGATGTATTTTCTTTAATATATTGCCATACAGCCTTAGAGTGTTCATACTCTGCGTCATATACATACTGACTGCTTCCTTTTCAGCTTGCTTTAGTTTAGCTCTATATTCTTTCCTTAAGTTTGTTATTTTTCTCTCCAAGACGGTACTTTTAAGTTCTTTGTTCATTGACACAGCTGCAATTATCTGTTCTTTTAATTTCTTCAAATCTGGTGAATTGAACTTGATTTTACTTTTATTATTGTTTTTTATTTGTTTTTCAGAAGTTGGGAATGCATCAGAGATCAGATTTATCAGCAAGTTCCACTTTATATCACAGGTATTAGTATCGATGCATTTGAAACTATGAGATGTTAAAGATTCTTTTAAACAAATAAAGCCTTCTTCAGTAAAATATCTAGTTGTTATTTTTACCTTATTATTTTTCTTTTTATAATTTTTTATTATTGGGATTTGACAATAAAGGGCATAATGGTCTGAGTACTGGTAATCATAGATTGAAACCTCAATGGTTTGATTTGATAAGATGTTATCTATACAAGTCTGGCTGGCTGGTCTTGTAACTCCTAGGAATTTAGGTTCTAACCCACATGATATTAATAGATTTCTAAAGTTTAGTACATCTTTGTTAGTCGAGTCCAACAGGTCTAAATTAAAGTCTCCAGTCAAATATACCTTGTCTGTTTTCTTGATGAATTTAGTTAACAATATTTCTAGTTTTTGCATAAATATGTTGATATCTCCTGTTGGGGATCTATACAAGCAAACGATTGTGGTTGAAGAATCTGGTAAATTAGTTGCACAACATTCAAAGTCAATGTCAGTAGATATCCTTTCTATTTCTATTAAGGTTTTAGTTGTGAGATTGTTTGCTACATATATAGCTACTCCTCCCCCTCTAGAATCAGATCTACAGTACCCTGCAGCTAGTCTGTATCCTTCAATTTTTGCATACTTGGTTTCTTCTTGTTTTAACCATGTTTCAGTGAAGCATAGAACTTTGGTTTCACTCTTCTCAATGGTCTGATTTAGCTCATTGATTTTGTCTTTGAGTGATCTGGTATTACTATAAATTAGGGTGCTAAAAGTTTTATTTTTATATCTTATTTTTATATCTCTTCAACCTTAGCGCAATGTCGTCCTTTCATAGGCCTCTTCAGTTTAGGAAACAAGATAAGGTAACAGGGGGCCAGATCTGGGGAATACGGTGGCTGTGGCATCATTAATGTGTTGTTTTTGGCCAAAAAGTTGCACACAAGTAACGATGTGTGAGCAGGGGCGTTATCGTGGTGCAAAAGCCAATTTTTGTTCTTCCACAAATCCGCGCAAATCGTGCATAACTTGCAGGTAATATTCCTTATTGACCATTCTACCCTGTGGCAAGAACTCATGATGCACCATGCCCCTGCCATCGAAGAAAACTGTCAGGAAAACTTTCACATTCGACCGAACTTTCACATCCGCCCACTTAATTTAGTTTTCACACAAAATTTGATACAGGTTCTTTGATCCATTTTTTTTAATTGGTAAAAATCTAAGACGATCCAAACACATGCAAGCAAAGCAGCTGTCAACAAGTAAGTGAACATTCAAAATGGTCGAGCTTGTCGGCATAAGTGAGAGACATGAGTACCAACAAAGCCACAAAAAGATCAAAATTCAAATATGCGTATCCCGCGAAAATTCAAAATTCGCGATACTTTTTGAACTTACCTTGTATGATGTCACACCATAGAGAAGGAAACCCCATAAAATTCAAAATATAAATAAGTACATAAAGTTTCCTTTCAATATGACAAGTATATTCGTGATTTATGGTAGATCATAAAAATTAAGCAGCATCTGAATAATCAATACCTGCATGGGTGACTCTTTGGAATCAATGGGATGTATTTCCTATCTGAGGACAGTCAAAGTGAGTCTGGAGATGTGTTACAGTATAAATTTTACGATTTGTAAATTATGAGGATGAGCAAAGCAAATTTGAAGTAGGGAGGATGACTCAGCGAATCTAATAAGAAAAAGTTTTGAGGTACCCTACCCAATTATTTTTCTTCTTATGAAACTTTTTAAAGTTTTTATGTATTCAAGTTGTTCATTCCTTATCTGCAATCAATTTAATCTTTGAATATGTATTGAATTTTATATTGAATTTATATTGTTATTTTTTTTAATTTATATTTATATTGCCTTATATTGAATTTTAGCTGTTATTTCATGAAGTAACTATAAAACCAGTTAAATTATAATATCTAACTAGCTGGTATATTAGTATATAAAAGTTTTTGTTAGATCATAAAAGTTAAGCAGCTTCGAGCGAGATCAGTGCCTGGATACGTTACCACTGGGAACAATATGAATATAATTACTGTCTGAAAACAAGCGAAGGGAGTCTGAAGACGTGCTGTTGTACAGTTTTTGATTTTGTAAATTTTGAGGGGATTGAAAAAATTTCACAGTAGTGAGGACAAGCTTAAGAACTCCGGATTCAAATTATGAGCACTGGAGGAGTTCATCATGTTCAGAATTATAAAATAGAAGTCTCTCCACTGATGTATTAAGCATGTTTAAAGCACAACCGGCTTTAAACCAACTAAAGGTCATCATCAGTGCCTAACAAACAAATAAATAAAATATAAAAGTATAAAAACATTACAAAAGGTTAAAATCAAAAGGTAAAACTAAGATAAAAAAATATATAAATAACCGACAAAAAACAAACACTAAAACGCATAAAATGAATGAGAAAAACATACCGGTGAGATGTTTTGAGTCTTTTCTTTCTGCTGACTGATATAAGACTAACCTTATCATATTGAACCTTAATTATCTATATAATAGTTGTTCGAATCATTTTAAACCATCGGAACTGGTAAAATAAAACTATTCAGTAGAAACTCCTGAAGTATTGTTACTTTTCCTCATTTATACAGTAGATATATAGGAAAAGTATTGTGTTTGCAAAAAAATCCAAAACTAAGATGAAACCTGAATGATGTTTGCTTAAATTTCCAGAGTGTTGTAAGTGCCCAGCAAGCTGTTCAGCAAGCAGCAGTAGCAGCTGCACAGCAAGCTGTATTAGCACAAGCTGTACAACAAGCAGCTGCACAAACTCAGCAGCATGCTGTAGTTGAGCAGGCACAATCACAGGGTGTTGTTCAGGCACACCAGACACCTATCATATTAACCACGCAGCATCATCAGCAACATTGAGTATGTAGCATTTTTATCCTTTTTTTAAATTAAAAATTGCCAAAAATGGATCTGAAATTCCTTATCCATCTTTTTCTTTCCTTATCCATGTATTTTGCAAAAACATGCACTCCGTCAAAAAAGGGCCCCACCTCCTGAAAAATTTAATGTTCAGATCGCTTACCAACAATGGCTTGAAATAGAGAATGAAAGTAAGCAGCCTAATTTAAAATTTCACTGTATCCTATTCCAGATTCAAAGAGATAGTTGTAAGGTTGGCAATACCTTAGAGAGAAAATAAATGGGTGATCAAGTTTTGTTGTGTCATTGGAGACGACTGAAATTCTTATTTTGTTTATTTATTATTAGATAATTTGTGATGAATGATTTAAAAATTAATAGTATAACTGACCATCGGGGCAATCAAACTTATCAATAAATCATGAATAAATACTTAGATTATTACAAGATTTTAATTATAGAATCATGCTCTTATCACTGCAGGCTTAGATTTGTTTGTTTTTAAGGCTGGTATTTACCGATAACCTGGTTGTATTTATTTAAAATGTTTAAAAAACCTTTATTTAATAACTAAAAAGGTAACATAAACGTTTTGTTTTTTAAAAATAAATTTATTCTTTGTTTAAAAGTTCAGGAATTATTTTCTTTGATTCCTATTTATCTTGAGTTTGACTTATTTTAAATGAAATGTATGTTATGCTGAAAGCTTACTCATTGTTTTTCTTTTATTTCCTTGTAGCGTTAGGTAAAAAGAATGCGGTGAGAGGAGGCCAAACTTTAAAAAGAGTTTTTACAAGAAAAGTAAAAACTTCAAGACCTCGCATCGCAACCCATCCCACGTCTAAGGACCTCAAGAATCAGTACCTGCTGCCCTCCGGGGGCGGTATCAAAAGTAATTTTATAACAATAAAAATTCCTAATTTTTATTTTTTAAAATGTCACGATTTAGTGATGAGGAGCTGGAATCCGGGTTGCTTTTTAGACCATCATTTATGTTTGAATCAATGTTGTACCTATGTTAAAAAACTTAAGTAAGTCCTGCTTAAACTTAAGTGATGTTCTAAAATACCATCCCTTAAACTCTTACCGAAGATATCTGAGAATTATTAGTAACTGGAGAGTGTTTTATTATTGTAACTTAGCTTAGAAAAGATGATTATGATACATATTTTTTTTATTTTATTATAAATAGTTTTTTAAGTTTAAGGTAGATTTTTTTCTTTATTTTAATTGATTCTGTACTCTGTTTATAATTCTATTTATTATATATTTGTTGTTGTTATTTTGTGCAACTATGAAAAACCGTCCAAAATTTATGAGGGATTGAGACTTAAAGATTACATTTTTAGCTGAGATAGTTAATTTTCATTTTATTGTTTGTTGTTCATTTTATTACAGTACCAATATTAAGAGTTGATCCTATCGAAACACTTCGAGAGAAACAATTCTGTTTTGTTCTCAAACCAAAATGCATAGTGGCAGACCTGTTGAATAATTTTCCTCACGATTAAGTCGATAATGAATATTTGTACTGCGATTGGAAACTTTGAAGAGAAATTATTTGAGTTAAAGAAATTTTTATTTTTATCAACAGAATTATTGACTTTTAAGTATTTATCTACAAAGAGTGGTACATACAGGGCTCAAGAAAAATGGTTAAATTACCTTGCAACTCTTATATTCCTACCCTGCGGATGAATCAGTTTTTTTGGCAACACCTACTTTTTGTTCTTAAGACTTGACAGAATAATCTTGAGGCAAAGGAATACCAGAGCCATCCCATTGACTAGAGTTGGAATTAAAATATATCTAATCTTACATACTCCTTGCTGAACAATATTTAAAATTACCTATTCAATGATTATAACCTTCAATACTTATGTAAGATTTTTGAATCGAATAACAGCAAAGCTTTAAAATTGGCTCGTGTCTTTTAATTATCATAAATGTGACATTAACTAACTTCGGAGGATTTCCTTTATACTTGGCTCATGTCTTTTCAATACCATGATTGTGACATTATCTAACTTCTAATTAATATAGAATTGCCTGTATTAATGTGAGCTTTTATTTTAATGTGCTGCTATTTGCTGTGGTTCAGGACTATCTGCATTAATAAAAATATATATTTTTTTTACTTTTCTTAGCTCTATGGAGGTTTATTTTTTAATATTTGATGTATAATTAATCCTCTAATTCAATCTATTTATATATTTTTTAAAACAACAGAGTATAGAAGGATTTAATTTAATATTATTTAATTGAATATATTTATTTATATTAATAATGTAAGGGGCGTAATAAAATTGTTGTTTAATGTTATTAATTTTTTCTCATTAAGTTGGGAAATATGCCAAGAGGGTGGTTTTAAGTGGGTTAAATTATAATGTACTTCATTGGTAATTTTGACTTTTTTATTGTTTAAATTGGGTTAGGCATTAGTATCATTATGATATTACATGACATCTTCTGGGTTTATAGTATTATGGCTGTAAAAAATATATAAGTTTGCAAAGGATGATCCAGGCTAAAGATGGCTCAGTGGATTTCTTTATGTATTGACTAAAATTCGACTAATCTCTGGGTTTAGTTTTATAAATTATGACAATAATTGTTGGCAGAAGTCTTTTCTTTCCTGGTGACTTTTAAAGTCATCATTAAATGTTTCAGATCTTCAAACCTTAGCTTACTGAGAAAAAGAAAACATGTTTGCTTATCAGTCAGTTATTTATAACATTGAAACCTGTAAAGTTTGTTTGCATTATTTTGATTTTAATCATCAATTCAGTTATAACTATAATTAAATGTGTTCACAATGGATTATACTGGTGATATACTGTATGCTAGTGTAATGTATACTTATGATACACTGTATGCTGTATAATAATATACTGTACTGGTGTATGATACTGTATATAATGTATACTGATGATACTGTATGCTGGTGATATACTGTATGCTGGTATACTGGATGCTGATATGCTGTATGCTGGTATAATGTATACTGATATCTGTATGCTTGGTATATTTATACTGATGATACACTGTATGCTGGTATAATTTATACCTGGTATAATGTATACTGATGATACACTGTATGCAGGTATAATGTATACTGATGATACACTGTATGCTGGTATAATGTATACTGGTGATATACTGTATGCTGGTATAATTTATACTGGTGATATACTGTATGCTGGTATAATGTATACTAATGATACACTGTATGCTGGTATAATGTATACTGATGATACTCTGTATGCTGGTATAATTTATACTGATGATACACTGTATGCTGGTATAATTTATACTGGTAAATAGTAATGCTGGTATAATGTATACTGATGATACACTGTATGCTGGTATAATGTATACTAATGATACACTGTATGCTGGTATAATGTATACTGATGATACACTGTATGCTGGTATAATGTATACTAATGATACACTGTATGCTGGTATAATGTATACTGGTGATATACTGTATGCTGGTATAATGTATACTGGTGATATAGTGTATGCTGTTATAATTTATACTGATGATACACTGTATGCTGGTATAATGTATACTGGTGATATACTGTATGCTGGTATAATTTATACTGATGATACACTGTATGCTGGTATAATTTATACGGTAATGTACTGTATGCTGGTATAATTTATACTGGTGATATACTGTATGCTGGTATAATTTATACTGGTAATGTACTGTATGCTGGTATAATGTATACTGATGGAATACTGTATGCTGGTATAATTTATACTGGTAATGTACTGTATGCTGGTATAATTTATACTGGTGATACACTGTATGCTGGTATAGTGTATACTGGTGTTATTTATTAAACTTATGTGAACAATGCTTGGTTTCACTCCAACTGCTCATTTTTTTAATTTGTTTTACTTTTTAGTCTGACTCATGTATGATGTGTTGGTGGTATACAAGTTTGAATATATTCAGGCGAGTACAAACACCTTAAAGCATTATGGCTTTTATTTTTAGTATTATTCTGAAGTAATGTTTGTCAGAAAATATTTAATTTAAAATAATTTGACCCCAATAATATTTTTTCACCATTATAATTTAACCTATTTTTCACTTCTCTTGGGAGAGAAAGTAATTTTCTCACTGAGTACTAATTAATCTTATTATTTATAAAGATAGATTGTTCCAAAAATTTAGAAATTGTTTCTTTTAACAATACAAAAAATTAATAAATGTTAAAAAAACTGCTGTTTTTCTTTTTAATTTAGTACAGGCTTACTGGTAGACTTTTTGATATATTAAATATATAGGTGAAGTAAAGTATATATTATGATTGTTTATGTTTTAAACAAGTAAAGAAATGTTATTACTGTAGAAATGTTTTTATAACTTATTATTTTATAATACTAAAAAAATTGATTTATTGAAAAAATATAGGATTTAACTTAAAAGTTTTAGAATTTATTGCAATTTGGGAACTGGAAGAAAGTATTTGATTTCTGAGGACTGTTTTTTGTAAAATCTTTTTATCGGAATATTTTACTCATCTCTTATAACCCTTAAAGTGGAGTTCTGCTGTTCTTAAAAATGGATTAGAAAGTTTGTGCTTTCCTAATGTTGTTTTCTATGTTAGTCAAAAAATAGTAAACAATATTCAGTGATGTTTTTTGTATCCAGATTTTACTAAACAGCTAAATTGCAAACACCAAATAAAGGTAAGTTAAAATCAAATACTACTAACTGGAATCTCAGTCCACTTCTAAACTACATATCTTTGAGATAAAATAATATATGTGTGGAAAAATATACAATACACGTATACATGTAAAAAGCTATGAATGGGTACAGAAAAGCATGAAAAATCTAAACCTTGTAAGTAAATTTTTTCTTTGAAAATTTGCTGGTAATAAAAAGAAGGGTAAAAACCAAGATAATTATTCAAAGATAATTATTCACAATCTTGAACTACATTTCGATATCAAAGGATTTTACTATCTGACAAGTTAAAAAAAATTAAACTAAAAAATCCTATTCTATATCATTTTTTAAATCTCTGAATGTACATATTTTATTTTTTAAAAATAACAAAATACAAAAAAAAATTGATTAATTTTTTAAATTTATTTTAATCAATATTGTGAATATTATTATTTTTATATTTATTATTAGGAAAAAAATAAACTAAAATTAAGTAAAATACATTTTAACAAAAAAAAACAATGAATTTAAAATTGGTTTATGTAACTCAAAAGTTTTAAGTTATTATTATTGTTTATTAAGTTTAAACAATAAAAAAAATATTATTTAAAAGTAATAATTGTTAAAAATTGGTTTCAAAATATCTTAACTGTTAGTTATAAATTATAATAACACGTTTAATTTGGCAATTTAATATCAAGGATATATGCTAATTGTTTTTTATGATATGGTGTACCTATTTTTTTCTTATAATAATAAATAAATAAATTGTTTATTTATTAGATACATTTTTTCACAATAATTAAATTACAAAATGTAAATAAAATAATATCTATTGATCATTTGTGCCACACAAATGATCAATAAATATTATTTTATTATATCTATATAATAGCAATATTTATATAGTTAAAGCTTATGCCACGTAAGCTTAAGACTTGTGAGCAACACTGGTTATGGGTTTATATTTTAAAGTAACCTAGGATCATTAAGTTCATTTTCTTATCTTGTTCTACCTATTGACCTCAATCATAATGTTTACCTACCGACCTTGTGACATTTCTTTACTCTATTTTTATCGCTCGAAAATTCTATTTTATTTTCCCAACTAATGTCACAGTTTTTATTTAGATTGCACCAAGTTTGGTACAAGCCATATTGTAACCACCTGTAGAATGGGTCTTATCAACGTCAGATTTTTTGTTTGCAATTAAGAGTAATAAGTTATTTTCTCAGCAAAATATTGGAATTTGAAAGGCAATCGACTCATCAGCATAATTTGTGCTGAGCGTGCGCTCAAAATTTTAAGACTCCACATCATTTAGTAACAAAGAAATTTAGGAAATTTGAACTAGGGTCAGTTAGCACAGCCTTAAGTTTTCCATTCATGTTAAAGTAAGATAACAAGGCTAGCAAGAATGACCCAAAAAGTACCCTATTTGGTTGATTTTCCTGTCCCTCCTTATTAATAGTACTGCTATTTTGCTTGAAGTTTGACTGATGGATTTTGTTATTGTAGAATCATTAGTAAAAGATTGTAAAGTTTACTTTATAGTTCTTCTTAATAACTGATTTCTTACAAGTCATTACGAAAATAAGGTTACATTTTCTGTGTTATTATAATCTATAACTAATTATAATTAGATATAGACTCTAAATCATTTTAGATATAATTTTAAAATAATATAAGTGGAGTAATAAAATGTTATTTTTTATTTGTGTTAAATAATTATTTAAAGTGAGTTTAGTTGTCAGCTGACATTCTTTAATTATTGTTATGTGTGCACTAATAGTTCCCGATCACTGTCACTACAAATTGTCAGCCATTTATAGAATCATATATTAATTTTAAAATGTATCACATTCGTTCGATTGGATCTAAGGAAACACTAGCAGTTGAAATATTAAAGTTTATTGAGAAAATCTTGAAAATTGCTTATGTTCTCTTTATTTTTGTCTTTTCATGTGTTTGAAAACACCTTTAAAACGAGAACTGTGCAACTTTCTCATGATAATATACTTACTTAGAAATTAAGTATAATCAGCAGCTAAACCACAATCTAATTGTTTGTAGTATAATTAAAAAAGTAAATTACGGTTAGGAGGAAATGTAAAAAACAGAGAAACATATAATTGAAAATAGTATTTTCCAAGAAGAGATGCTTCTTAAACAAAACAGAGGACTTAACTAAGTTCACCATGAATCTTGATTCAAATTTATAGCAGCATTTTATTGTCCTGTTTAAGATAAAAATTCAACCATCTTATCACCTTTTATTCTGAACATTTTGGATTATACATTTTAATTTAATTGGCATGTAGTTCTACTTTGTGATTATTTCTAAGTTAATGTATAAAAATGCTGACAGCTTCATTAGTATAATTTACCTGAAATTGAATTCATATATGCAAATAAAAGTAAACAATTTAACATAGTATGTATGTATGTATGTATGTATATATATATATATATATATATATATATATATATATATATATATATATATATATATATATATATATATATATATGTATGTATATTATAATATTATATATATATATATATATATTATATATATATATATATATATATATCTGTGTGTGTGTGTATGTATATATATAAATAAAAAGAACATTTTGTTACTTTGACCATTTAGATGTAAGTATCAAGAGATAGCAGTGCCTATTTCATACCATCATATGCAATTATATGAAGAAAGGTAGGACTAGTTACAACCTAACTTCTCTTAGTGTAACCTCCTTTTTAAGATCACTGCTATCTTTGGGTGCTCTATATCTAAAACTTTGATTGTTTTCAATTTCTTTAGTCACTATTTCTCATTTTTGGACCATTTACTATGAATAAAATAAAATTTATCTACAAATACATGTATCTTTTTATCTAATTTTTATTATAATTTTTGGCTTGAACAACACTTCTTTTAATTATTATTTTAATCTACAAAAGTTGTACTTAACATTTTTATTTTTTTGAAATGCATTATTTTTTTATGCTACCGATAATTGTTGTTCTTAATTTTCATGTTAAATGTGTTTCTCATATTTAGTTTTGGCTCATAACATACAAGTTATTGTTAAGTTTTGGCTCATAAAAAATTAGTTATTGGCTACTTTTAGCTTATAACAAACAAGTTATTGGTCAAATTTTGACTCATAAAAAATTAGTTATTGACTACTTTTGGCTTATAACAAATAAGTTATTGGTCAGTTATAGCTCATAACAATTAAGTTATGGGTCAGTTATAGCTCATAGTTATTGGTCAGTTTTGGCTAATAGCAAAAAAGTAATTGGTCATACAAATATTATTGAATCTGCTTTGTTTTAAGCCTATGTTAACATTTGTTCCTTTTCAAAATATTGACAAAGCAAAAGATATATTTTTTTAATCGATCTCGCTTTTTTAATTCCATTCACTGATAAAAATCCAATGATATACGGGATCCATTTTATTGAAATTATCATTGGTTTTGAGGAAGAATTGGACCTATTCCTCCTCCTCATAACCACTAATAATTTAAAATAGAGGTCCCAGTTAAGTTTTTTTGTACAACAATTTTATTTTTAAAAAAATACATAAAAATAATAAAATTATTTATTTCTACATTTAAACATTTACAGTCGAAAAAATATAACTACTAATACATGAAGTTTTATGGAAATAATTATTTATATGCTTGTGTAAGTTTTCATTATTTGTTTAGACTTAACTCAGCAATTTTATTTAAACAGACACTGTTGGTTCAATAATAAAAAAAGCCTATTATAATAATTTTAACGGCAATCATGCACTCTGTCAATTGTTAATTTAATTAATTAGATTTAACCATTTCAAAAATATTTATTTCTTTTTATTGCACCAAAATTTAAATTATTTATTTGTTACTTAAAATTTATTTAAAGAAATAATTAAAATAGCAATTAATATTTTATTTAAAAGATCACATAGCTTCACAACTATTTTATAGTTTGAAAGCAAAATTAAAAAAAAATAAACAAAAAATTAGGTGTAAATGATTATAATATTGTACAAAGAAATTTTTATAAAAAAGAATTAATACTTTTTTATTTTATATATTATATTATTACATGTATTTTGTTTATTAACTGATTAATTAGTTTGTAAGTTTTTTTTAATTAATTAATATTGTTTTTTGCTTTATTTTTCGATAGCAAGGGGGTCGGGTTAATAACCTGTATTTATGAATGATGCAGAAAGAAGTCCTTTTTTTGATTTGTATTATTTTTTAAGTCTTCCTGTTTTAAATAATTATAATAGTAAAAAGAACCTTATCAACTGTTAAAATTGTGTTTTTGTCTTATTATTATCACGCTTCTCGGAAATAAACCTAAAAAGTTCTGTTTGTTTACAGAGTAATGTAATTCTACTGGTTGGTTTTGGGTAAAGTGGTGTAGAAATTCATTTCATATGTAGGGGTAGGGGCACGGGACACAGTGGTCCAACTCCCTGGTTTGAGGTGGTCCTAAAAAAACCGGGCTAGTTGCATCAACTACTGCACTGAGCGCTAGTTTTCACCTTGTACACCTGTTATCAATATTGTAATCAGTTTTAAATCGAGACGTCTATAAACTAGAAAGTAAACAAGACAAATTTACATTAAACATTTTTAGTTGTTTATAAGATTATTTGTTTAGAAAATAAGATAAATTTAGCATTTTTTCCATTAAAAGAACAAATAAAAAACAAAAAACATGCAAATTAATTTCCATTTCTGCACGTTATGGTTATCAGATATCTAGTTAAAAATAACACAGCGTTTATATTTTTATAACATTTTATGAAAATTATACATTTAAAATAGTTAATAAGATTTTTAACATTGTTAAAGATCCTTTTAAATAATTTAAATCCTGAAAATGAAGAACTAATTATTTTATATATGCCGTACAAGGTGAACTGACCTGTCTCTAGTGGAGTAACGATGAACTTAAAGCAGGCCCATCTAAAACAGCTTATTTCGGGGAAGTGGGACCACTGTGTCTCGCTCGCCCCACCCCTACTGTATGAATTTCTACATCACTTAATTTTGGGTCCTAAAAAGTAAAAATATTGGTTGCTACAAAATATTCAGTTTTGTTATTTGCAAAAATATTGACATCTTTTGTAAAGAAATTTGCTGGCTTTGCAAACATTAACTTTTTTTTGGTGGTTTTGCCAATGTTATAACTTTGTTTGTATCCAATTTGATGAATTAAAACTTGATTTTTATTGGTAATTTTATCAGCTTTTAAAAAATTTTCTCTTCAAGTTTTCAACACAACTAACAGGGAACCACTTATTTCGAAAAATCTAAAATGTTGTGTTTGTGCGATCATATAAAGAGCTACAAAATTAAAACAACAAATCAAAATTAGAAAGGAATTACAAAAGAAAAAAGATTTAATGTGCTAAAAGAAGATATAAGTGACCAAACTAATACATACAATATTAAAATTGGAACCAGGATATGGTGTAAGAATAATAACAGGCAAAAATAATAATTTAATAAAAAGAAGTGTGAGAGCAAATTAAAACTTATGAATTTTAATTAAAACTAACTGAGGGTCATTATATATCAAATCGACACAGGTAAAAACACGTGATATCTCCGATTTTAATATAATTTGGCTGATAGGTAGGCATCATAGAAGGAAGAAAAAATGCCGATTTTTGGTGCAGCCATTGCTGCAGTGGGGTTGTGAATTTTCCAAAAAATTAATTAGATTTAACTAACACTACAAAAATGGCTGTAACTAAAATTCTGCATAGGGTATGGTTTTTATTGGTGTTTGAAAGTTTAAAATTGGCCCTTTCAAATAGTTTCTGCATACTTTTGGATAATTAGTTGCAAGTTTTTATTATGAGCAAATATAAAATAAAAATGCTAATGTCCCAAAAAGTAATTTTTTAATAACTTTGGAAAATTCCTAAAAAAGAGCTTAAACTGTGAGTAAAATGTCCACAATGTTTCATTTTGGGACCTCCATGTATTGGACACAGTAGCGCATAACATGTGTCAAGGTATGTCAAACTAAAAAGTCACTGTTTTTGCAATATCAATCTATGATTACGATAAATCTTAACTTTTTTACAGTTTGACATATCTTGACACACGTTAAGTGTGTCAAGGTAATGTGTAGAACCCTGGCCAACGTGGTGTTTACTTGACTGCTAATACACAAAGGCGGGGTTGGTATCTGTTTCATCCGAGACAGGTATGGATCCACGTTTCCGTTGTCTCCAGCTCACAAAAAGTTAAGGTTCTAGGGGCTGATGGAGATGAAGGTCGGAAAGATATAGTTTTCGTATGTCTAAAAAAATTAGTGAGTGGAAGTGAAGGCAGTGACACGAGTAAATGTAAGTGTCTTGGAAAGAAGTGCTAGACAGATGTCTTCTAGTGGCACTGCGGAATTTCGACTTTCAGGTCAGGGCTATAGAATGAGCCTCTGTGCACACTGGCGTCGGGGATGTCAGAGTTCTCTGTTGGGTGGTGCTGGACTTGCCAGAGCGGTGGGCCTAGCTAGAGTCTGGTGATGCAAGGAGAGGATTTGAGAGAGATCTTAGAAGATCTGATGAGATTGGTAAAACTGGTTGGAACTAGGCACACTGTGAACTAGTTGCGACATTAGCCTGAGCAGTGAGTTTGGATAGTCTCATTAGGCAGGATACAGTGTAACTAGTCACACGCGCCGCCATTTACAAGGGTGTGCTTCAGGGTGCGTATAAACTCTCTAGGATGAATTAGTTGAGTGAGTTTACGGGTTAAGCGTAAAAAAGTAGTTATAAGAGTAGATTAAACAATTCAAAGACTTAGACACACATAACCATGACTACATCCTATTCCACAGGAAAAGTTTTATGAGATATTTAGTTTTTGGACAAATAAGAAAAACTAAACCCGCGCTGCTTTCAGTTTTTTATATTTTTTTTTACGTAGCCACAAGGCAGAGACTATAGATAATTAAACAGTAAGACTGTCGACTCAATGGTTGGAAAATTTGGATTCTGGTCGACACTAGCGCGTCAGGGGAACCTACCTTTGAATTAGAGAAAAATAAATAGAGAAAACTATAACTTTACAATAACAATAAATGTTGCTGTCATTACCAAAAATTGCCATGGTATTCATAAATTTAAATATAAAAATAAAAATAGTCATTTTTGGAAAGCTATTGGAGTTAGTTCATGAGTTTTCCGCACCGGTCCGCCGCAGCGCTAATTTTTAGTAGCTTACGATAATCTTTTTTTTTTTTTTTTTTTTTTTAACTTTATTGATTATTGTCTACAATAAATGTATTTGACATAGTGCTAATGTTAGGAAAAGTGACTTGGCGGTCTTGATAGGAGGAATCACCCAGTGGTGATACTCCTTGGCGTGGTTAGGTTTTAAATGCTGAAATTTTACTTATAATATAAAAATTTGGCTTGAACTAAATTAGTTGACTTTTGAATAGTTGAATTTTCTGAAATGTTTTGCGTTTTTGAATTTAAATTAATATTGGTTATAAAAGAAGGTCACGCGGCCACTGTCGTCGAAGGCGCCGTGGAGGATTGGAAGGAATGGTTCTGGAATGTAGGGTTTGGACAAGAGGATTAGGATGGGAATCTAATTTGGAATGAAAGGAATTGTATCGAGAGGAAACAATGTCTTTGACGAACGGAATTTTGAGGTCATTGTGGATGGTTAAGTTAGATACGAACCAGGGAGCTTGAACTATTTTGCGGAGAACTTTTGACTGAAGGACTTGAATACGTTTGAGATTTGATGGTTTCGTGGAACCCCATACTTCAACACCGTATGACCATGATGGTTTTATTATGCTTTTGTAAACGAGTAGTTTGTTATCTAGTGTAAGGTTAGACCTGTTATCGAGTAAACGTTGGAGGATTCCGACACGACGGTTCCCTTCCAAACGTTTTTGTTTAGTGTGATGTGCCCATGTTAGTTTGCTGTCGAAGTGTAAACCCAGGTAACGTGCAGTGGTAGACATAGGAATTTGAGACTGATTGAGAAATAGGGGTGGACAAATGCCTCGTCGGAGGGTGAATGTTAAGTGAATGCTTTTTTGAGCATTCACTTTTATTCTCCACTTTCTAAACCATGTTTCTAAGGAATCAAGATGGTCTTGTATATTATTTGAAGCCTGAACGGGATCTTTATGGACTGATATGATATTTTTGTCATCTGCAAACGATAGAACTGATGTAGATGGATGTTCAGGAAGGTCTGAAGTGTAAAAGACGTAAAGGACTGGTGAAAGGATACTTCCTTGTGGAACTCCAGCTTCTATGTCATAAATTTCGGAGAAGGAATCTTTGTACTTAACTTGAAAGGTACGACGGAAAAGGTAGGACTTAATAATGAGGAAATAAGTGAACGGAAGAACGTTCTTGAGTTTCAGCAACAAGCCCAGGTGCCATACTCTATCGAAAGCTTGCTCGACATCAAGCATGACAGAAGGACAATATTGCTTACGCTCGAGAGCTGAGGATGCAATGTCAACAAGTCGATGGCACTGTTGGATGGCGGAATGAAAGGATCTAAATCCGAATTGATGAGAAGGGATATGGGAATGAATAAAAGGCATTAGGCGGTTTAATAGGAGCTTTTCAAACACTTTACCAAGGATGGGAAGTAAACTGATGGGACGATATGAAGATGGTGAATCTGGAGGTTTATTTGGTTTAGGAATCATTATTATTATAGAATGTTTCCACAAGGAAGGGAAGTGAGTTGTCCGGAGGATGGAATTAAATATGTATGTGAGGAAGAGGAATGCTTTTCGAGGAAGTTGTTTCAGTACTTTAGCTGTAATAAGGTCGAATCCTGGGGCCTTTTTTAAAGGAAGTTTAAGGACTGTGTTCTTTACTTCGGAGGATGGAAAGCTGGAGGAGGGGGGATAGTTGAAGTGGAGTGTCAAGATCTTGAATAACTTGAGCAGTGTGCTGGGGATCAAGATCTGGATGGGGAGTGAAAATGGAACTCAGATGGGAGGCGAACAGTGAAACTTTGTCCTGATCGGATTTAGCCCACTGTCCGTCTGGTAGTCGAAGAGGAGGGGAGAAGATTTAAATTTAAGGATTTTCTTAGTTGTATACCAGAGTGACTTGTCGTCCGTAGTAAGTGTTGATGTAAATAGTTTGTATTGTTCTGCTTTAAATTCAATCAGGCGAGTTTGAAGTG
>JACMZG010001870.1:43793964-43831464 GCA_018340805.1 Microvelia longipes | reverse complement strand
CAACCTTACAACTATCTCTTTGAATCGCGAATACGGATAAATTGCTTTATCATCTCTTTGTCTTTAGTTAATCACTCAAATACATAATATTCTTTCACTATAGAATTAATTTACTACGTTTACAATAAAAAATTTACCTTGTAAAAAAGCTTGAAATGGATTTTATTTATGATCGTGTTACTCCGTTATTCATAGATCTTTAATTAGATTTAATGGTACTGTAGAAATAAAGTAAGTATTATTTCGTTTGATTACAGACACTCATTGAGACTACATCAGAAATGGCTGAAAACCCATTAGATCATCTAAACAAAGAAAATGGTGGTATTGGAAAACCTGCTCCTCTCAAGTTGGATTACAGTCTCCTTAAGTTTCTGAATAAAACCAATATTATGACTGAATATGGAGGATGCACTTCATTGGACGTAGGACAGCCTGATGAAAATCACTGCGTTGTTTTACAAATTTTCCCTCAGAAATTTGAAATCATGAAGAAATTATTTGACATTAAGATAGGTTTGTCTTATGATTTTCCCTTGACTGTTGGTTTGCCTGGGAGCGCTGGTGAAAATTTGAAGTGGAGTCTTCGGCTATTTCCTAACGGCATAGATAAGGAACACAAGGAATTCATGTCTTTATTTCTTTGTCTCGACGAAGCGCCCCATTCCGTTGAAGTTACCTTTTCATTGACTGGTTCCATTGGGAACAGTTGCAGTCAGAAATTTAAAGCCGGAGATATGTATGGATTGAAAAAGTGGAGGAACAAAAAACAGCTTCCGTTCTACACTACTAAAATGACTTATAGTGTTAGTGATGAGTGCTCTTATGGGTGTCACTGTACTTTCAGAGAAACTTGCTTGAGGTGTAATGCGGATGACTTATCATATTACAAAGCATGGTCATATTCTTGTCCAACTTGTGGTGTTGTGGCTAAATGTACTCATAACTTTCCAATCACCAATGCTTGTCAACCCAAACAATATGGTGGTAAAACTTTTCTTAATTTTTTTATAAAAATTGCCGAAAAATCATTAATAAGAATACCGGATATATCTGACTCGACAGAATCCTCTGAAACTCCAATAACAAAGAGTGTGACATCTAATCTATTTAATAAGCATTTCTTGACACAAACACCTAACATCATATTAAATTTAAAAGAACACAGCTATTACTTTTACAAAGAGATTCTCGCTAAAGAAAGTGATGTTTTTGCTGCAATGTTCAACCATGATACAAAAGAAAAACAAACTTCGACTATTGATATCTCACTTGCTATCAATAATCTTACGTTTGAATTTATACTATCTTATTTACTTTATTCTGATAAATTGAAATATGACAAAGAAGCCTTAGACTGGTGTACAATTTTAACTTTTGCCAATTATTATAACATGGAAAATTTGAAAATATTATCAGGAAAACACCTTTTGTCTACAGTCGCTGTTAACAATAGTATTGATGTCTTAATTTCTGCCGAGAATAATAATATGGATAGTCTAAAGGATTATTGTATTAATTTCATATCTAATAATATAGCAGAAGTAAAGCTGACGGATGGCTGGAAGAAGCTGCAGGGCTATCCAGTGTTGCTGTTAGTTCTGTTCGATTCCAGTTTAAATCACACTTTTGCTGGTGTGTCCGATGCCTGCTTTTGTACTTCATAGAAAAAAACCTAAGTTGAAGGAGGGAGGGTGTAAAAACTTGTCATTAACTTTTATTTTTATTATTATTAACTAAATTAATATAAGTGACTTCATTAATATTAAAATTATTTTTAACATAGCTTTTCCCAAACGTAAAAAAAAATAATAAAAATAAAAAAATAATATAACCTTTACACCCAGGACCCGCGTGTCCGATCAACCTAATTGAGGTTTTCTGTGGTTTCCCTCAATTTTACAGGCAAATGCCAGGTTGATTCATCAAAAGTCAGTCCACAGACTGCATAGGAAACCCCTTTGACACTCCTGCAAAATCTGTTTACAATACAAAAACCTATTCAAAACACCATCAAAAATATCATTTTTGCAAATCCTGAAAAAAAAAAATAAAAAAAATAAAAATACCCAAACCAAAAAATTGGAAATTATCCTTAACCCAAACAAACCCCCTTACACCCCAAAAAATAATCAAATTTAATACCAAAATTAATAAATAAAATAAAAATAAAGAGGCACAAATCACCCCAAATCAATAAATAAAATATGGCTCCGGTTAACACAAAATAAATATTGTATACTTTTGCCAATAAAGAACTTGTTTAAAAAAAAAAACATAGTTTTAACTTTGTATTTTCAGTTTAAAACAATTTGCCTTATCATATAAATAATTTTTTATTTTATTATTTATTTTTCCCTATATTTTAAGTAACTCAAAACAAAGCCTGTAAGTCGGAGTAGACTCATTTTTATTTATTTTTTCCCTTAAATCTTAATTTAGAGAAAAATAGAGCTGAGCCAAGGTTTTTATGTTTTAGTTTTACAAGGTTTTTATGTACCTAGTTGGAAAATTTACTTTCTATCAACATTATTACAACATAATGTTGATATTTTGTATCACTTTCTTATGATGTGAATAAAATATATATATATATATATATAATATATATTATATATATATATATATGTATATATATAGGTATATATATACGAATATACCTATTAATGTATGAGCTATTTTTTATTTTAGCCCCTTGTAGAGGAACGATTAGTGATAAAATATATTCAATTATTTTGGTCCTAGAATTGAAATATGCAAGAAAAAGTATAGTGTCCAATTCAAATTTTTCAAAGTTAAGTTAAGGCTTTTGTTTTGAGTTACTTAAAATATAGGGAAAAATAAATAATAAAATAAAAAATTATTTATATGATAAGGCAAATTGTTTATTAAACTGAATATGAATTAAAGTGATTTTCCTAATGATGAATCATTGTATTTGATCTATAAGCGATACCACATATTATATTAAATTGATATAATTAATGTAATATTAATTAAATTAATATAATATATTAATTAGGTTAATATATTAAATTAATATAATTAATTAAATATATATTAATATAATATATTAATTAAATTAATATAATATGTTAATTGAATAATGTATATAATTAATATCATATATTATATTAAAATAATTAATATGCATTTATTTGCGTGTACGTTATTGAATGATTTCAGTATGTATACTTTTGTTAGCAATATTTTAACAGTATTATTTGTTTTGTATTTAAGAACAAAATTGGTTTTTTATAATTTAAGTAAAATTTTTCATTTAAAACTCTATATCACTATTAATGCAAATTGACTAATATCTTCAAATCAGTAGATTGATTTTATTGTAAATTACGACTTTAGGTTAGGTAAATAAAATATTTGGAAACTTTAACCTGAAAAATTAAGAACCAAGAACAACTGTTTTACGTGTGTTCAACTCACATTATTATTGAAATAATAAAACATAAACGGACAATTTAAACAAACATTTGACAAAAAAGTGAATTTATTGAGTTATTAATTATTTGTGTGTAAATAAAAATGATTGATAAATTAAAACACCATTACGGTGATATCAGCGTGTTATCAGTTAATATAAATAACTGTTACAACTAATTTAAACAATTTAATGCAATTAAAAGGTAATTTTGTGTGTTTGTGCAAACTAAAATTATTTAAAAGTAACATTAATTAACAATAACTAAAGTAAAACACTTATGTTGTGATTTTCACCTTCTTATCACTCACTTTAAATACGCGTGACAACCCATATGAAACCCTATTTTTTAATGAAATAGTGATTATACTGAGTTCATATGCCCTAAAATTAATAAATTAAGCACTTTGATAAAAAATTTAAAGAAATAATCGTCACAAATAAGAAAGACCAAAGAACCCCCATAAGGACTTTAACAACGATCACCCTTTCGTTATCAATTTCTAATCAGCGACGGTGGCGCTGCTGCGGACTTTGAATCGCGAATTACAATGTGGTACTGTCACAATTCTGTTAGTTTTCGGTCTAGTTTCATAATTATGGTCAACTAAGTCTTTCTGGTGGTCAAAGTATTTTAACAAAACTGATCTCTGGAAAAGAACATCAAGAGGCATCACTTACAAGTCAGCAAAACATTTATCAGAGGATATAACTTAAGCACTTTTGAACAAATTTTTATTATCTTTTTCTGTTAAATCCGAATAGGTTCTAGGTTAGTAGTGGCAGCGGTACCGTATGCAGTTAGCGCGTAAGTTTAAATGAATTGTACTAGAGCGTAATATTGTACTAGAGCGTAATATTATACTAGAGCGTAATATTATACTAGAGCGTGATATTGTACTAGAGTAATATTATACTAGAGCGTAATATTGTACTAGAGCGTAATATTATACTAGAGCGTATATTGTACTACGCTAGAGCGTAATATTATACTAGAGCGTAGTACTAGAGCGTGATGATATTGTACTAGAGCGTGATATTGTACTAGAGCGTAATATTTGTACTAGAGCGTGATATTGTACTAGAGCGTAATATTATACTAGAGCGTAATATTGTACTAGAGCGCAATATTATACTAGAGCGTGATATTGTACTATTATTATACTGTTATTATACCTAGAGCGTATTATACTGTTTTCGATGTAGTCAGGTCAGCAAAGCGTCGCAAACAAACAAAATTATACATTAACTTCCTTAATTTATTTCACAACATTTCAATTCAATTTTTCCAATTAAGATGCTGATCAATAGTTGCTCCTAAATATTTTATACTTTTAACTTCATCAATATTTCAGGTGCATTTACAATCGGAAGTCATTTTGGTGCAGTCACAATTATGTAATTTTAATGCTAAGTTATTAGGTTGTCCACGAGTGTCCATAGAAAAGGTTAAGTATATAGTTTTATCAAAATTTAAAGAAAGGAAGGTTAATACGTATAACTGTTCATTTACCTATTAATGCATGCGCCCTACGTGGTCAGTAAGTCCCCCCTTACAACAGCAGGGAATGAAATGGATATATTAACTATCCGTAAATACATAGATGTTTTGCGAGACAAAATAAGCCTTAGTTCTTCATTTTCTTGGTGTAACCAAGGATCTTGAATAAAGGGGATGACGCATTAAGGAACTTTTCTGACCCCATGGAAGTTGTATGAGATAGAGAAATAGGAGCAAACTTACCTTCCCCATGGTTATAATGAAAAAAAGGCGCTAAACGCAGGTTATGTTGCAAGATTGTCAAGTTAGCTTCTCAACTATCTTCTGTGCTTCTCGTAATTGTTACATTTGTGGTGCTTGTTAAGTCATTTGTGTTTATTTAATTTTAAATTTTGGATTTTACTTTGCCACTTCAGAGGATGATTATTTAAGCGTTTTTATAACCTTCTCAAGCAATAAACAATCGGAAACCATTGTTTATTGCACAATCAGACCTGCGCTGTTATAAGAATTGTAAGCATGCGCAATTTGTACCAAGCATATGCAGTTGGGTTTTGACGTGTATTTTGTGTTGAATTCTCTCTATTTTTTGGTTTTCGAAGGGGTCACTTTTTTGTATGGCAAACCGTCTTAGTGCGCCATCCCCTGTTTACAAGGTCCTTGGGTGTAACCTTGTAATTTCATCAAAATCTATTTCTATTGCGTTTTTAATTTCATTTAGTCTCGATGGCTCCCGTGTTCAGGATATTCAGCTACCGGGTTGTCTTACCTTGTTACGTGGTTTATGTCAGTTGAAAACTGTCCCATATAACTTAAGTATCGAAATTGCTTTAGGGTACTTTGTCGGCATTTTGTTGAAATTCAATGGGTGTATGGTCAGTGTATATACAAAATTCATGAAATTCATAGTTTAACTATAAATTGCATACAATTTTGTTAAACTTGTTTGCATTTTTCTAAGTGAATGCGCTAAAATTAGAATAAACTGAGCTTGAAATGAGTGCAAATAAGGCTGTGTCGTGCATTGTATAATCTATGGGATAAATACGTGCATTTTCTTTGAAAAATTAAAAAAAACAATTTGTGACATTACTGCTTACGTTATTAAATATATGCCGAAAACTTAAGCAAAAATTTGATTATAATCAAGAAAACGCGCATTTCAAAGAAAATTCGCCTAGCTTGCGGAATCGATTTTTCTCATGTTTTCTTTTATAATTTAACCTCCCTTTAATTATTGACAATACCCTTGATCTTCCTAAAATTACGCTTTTTAAAATAAATGTTAGATACAAAAGGTCACAAATACTGGCAGATAACATACGTGTAATGAAATTTGATAAAATTTAAATTTTTATTCCAATCCCGAACTAGGAAGTCGGTCAGGTCTTAGGCCTCAGTATTTTGACGTAAATATTCACTATATTTAAATAAAAACATTTCTTATATATGTGCATCGTTAACTTACATTTCTAGCTGACAAATCTTGTTTACGTCATCTTTATAGATATACTTACATATTTTTTTATTCAGTTTATATTTTTTGTACTGTTCCAACTAGCCTGTCATATTATAATTTTTTTTTAATACTATTTCTGTGTTTTAAGTGCATATATTGGAGAGACATAACCGGTCTTGAAAAACCCAAGATCGCACCTACCCCAACTTCTGTTATTCGAAGTTAAACTTTTATGTTAAAATGATCTTATAACATTGACCGTGAATTTTATAAAATAGTTTGGTGCTGCTCAGTAGAAGAGTTAATATCTTTAATTGTGTCGATTTTAAAAGTAAGTCTTTTTTAATTTAATATTTTATTGTTTATTTATGATAATTGAGAAGAAGTGAACCAAATATTATTTAGGGGAAAAAGATGAAACTTTTGTCTCCTTCCACAAACAACTTTGTTTTACACTTTATTTATTTTTCTTTACAAAACACACAAAGCTTTTTGTACAAAATTATAAAGTTTTTAATTTTTTACAAAATACACAAAGCTTTTTGTACAAAATACAAAATAGCTCTTATATTTTTACAAAATACGCAAAGCGTTTTATACAAAATACTTAAAGCACTTCATTTCTTACAAATTCGCAAAAAGCCTTCTGCGAATTAATTACGAAACCAGGTATAATAAGAATTTTCATTAGTTGAGATGGTTCAAATATTTTAACTGATGGTTGGTATTATTTGATCTATTTCTAAAATTATAAACAAATATGGCAGCTGACTGGTTGTATTTTGTATTATTAAATACCTCGCTTTTTGGACTATTAATGTTACTTTTCCTTATCTAGTATCGTAAGTATATAGGAAAAGTATTGTGTCCACCCTAAAACTTCAAAACAGGGGATTCGTCATAATTATCCGTTTGAGGGTTTATATGACGTTCTGAGTGGTTTCATGCTGTCTATCAGTGTCACGCATAGCTCCGACTATGTTTACACAAAAAAATGGCTTACAAGCTACAGGATTTAATCGCAGCACAAAAATTAGACACTATGTCTAGTTGCGCTGCCCAGATGATACCTATTTTGTTTTTTATACCTATTTTGCAGCATTATCAAAGATTTTAAATACTCGAAAAAGAGAATTGTCAATTTTAAAGATTTGACAAAGGACATTTAAATTTGTTACAAATGTGCATCTAATTGATCTAAATAGATCTCCGAAATTCAATTTTGATATTGGTCGCCATTTTGAAAATATTGGCTTAAATATTTAAGATTTGACGGCCTGCAACTTTTAATCCTACAATAAAAAAAATAAGTTCAAAATTTACAAATTGGAAATTCCAAGTTCTAATAAATAAATGACTAAAGAAGTTTAAGTAAGTTATTAATATTTAACTTAATTCATGATGTGAGAAATCTCATATTATGTGTTATATAACCTTCGTATTTTATTACTTTTTTTATTGTACTCAGACTTGTAGTCCGTTATGTTTGTAATAAATTATTACAAACATAACTATTAGCATGAATTGCTAGAAATTAATTTTCAAAAGTAACTTAATTTTCAATTTGTAGGTTACTGACGAAAATATATATATATTTTGTACGATAAAAAAATACGTCAAAAATATGATGTTTTACACAAAAAATTGAAACAAACAAAACATATAAATGCAATATTGGTATGAATAGCTATTAGTGAGATTAGTGATTGAAATTAATGGATTTTTAATAAAAAATAAGGCTGAAAATTTTGACCGCTGTTGTTTTTAAGGTTTTCTTGAACGTAAATACGCAGTTTTCGTATTTCATGATTGAATTGGTATATAATGTAGTATTTTTCGAAGCTTAATTAACCTTAAAGTAATAAGACACTATAAATCTGGTTACTTAGTAATTCTAATCGAGACCGAAATAATTTACACATTAAGCTATGGGTAATCATAACATTTCGAAGATGAACGAAGCGAATCCGATGTTTTAACATCCTAAGCTTTGGATTAATATTTTACTCAGAGGACGAGCGAAGCGAGTCTGAAGTTGTGAGGAAAAGTGTCGAGGTAACCCGTTCCCGATTTGTTTGTATTGTGTTTTAACTGTTACCGTTTTCCGGTCATTAAAGACATCTAATAATATATAAAACTTGTTTTTACTAAACCAGTTCGGTGGATTAAGGCGATAAGTAAAGAGTTTGCATTAGAATGAAACCGTTAGACCCTGATCAAGAAAATGACACTTTCTTGTTAACATAATCATAACATATAACTCCGAGTCTGGCCGAATTTAAATCTGTGTAAAATTGTTTAACCAATTGGTTTGTTTGCAGATGGACATAGTTCTAGGAGTGCTAACTCTACTCTGCTTAAGCTTTTACTCAGCTCATTCTTGTAAGTATATATCTTAAAGTACTCAATATAATAATAATAATAATAATAAACCATTTATTAATGTTCTTAAATAATATTATACAAGAAATTTTATGAATTTACAATCGTAGATTAAACATCAATTCAGCCAAAGCTGTGGTTACTGGCTGAGCCAGCTAAAGTACTCAATGCCAGATATTAATAAATGTCTGGTACACTTTTTGCCATGTATTTTGCAAATGTTCATTGTATGGGCCGCTTCGCGTTCTCCTTGACTTACAGGAATGCTCGGCTCGCTGAGCCCTTTTGAGGGAAACTTATTGAACTGACTCTGGAATGGTAGGCTCACCAGAGTAGAACAAGAGGTAAGGTACCTACCAACTACCTCTCCACCCTCTAGCACTACTGGACACAACAGATATCGTAGATATATATATATATATATATATATATATATATTATATATATATATATATATATATATATATATATATTATTTGCATGGTGAGATTAAACTAAACCGGACTCAATCTATTTTTTTCTTGTTTGATGACGTCATAAAATTTTTCGCCAACAAAAGGCATCGTACTCTTCCGAACATGCCAACTTTACCCAATGTTTCGATTCGAGAAAGCTTTTAAATCGTGTTTCATATGCAAGGGTAGAAATTATTATAATACTCTCTTGCCTAGGCTGTGAACCCTAGGCATTTAATATGATAAAGAGATCAACCCAGTCTAGAGGGAATTTTTTGAAAAAAGATGTTTTTAAAGATATGTATGTTTATAAGACATATCTTTAAATCTTTTTACATGATTTTAAAGAATAACAAAGCCTTGAAAATTTTGAATTTTGATGACCTGTAATAAAACGCCTTACCAGTAGTTTTTCTGCTTATTCTACGAGTCAATTTTATAGTTGAATGGTCCCAGCCTATAATGAGGTACAAACATTTTTCTTGGCTCATGGGCTATTATAATCTCTGATAATTAATTGATATTACTTTTCTAGGGCGCTTGAGAGAAGTGAGACAAATACAAAGTGGAACCAACTCGAACCAGAAAAGAATTGTCTGCTATTTTGGGAGTTGGGCCGAGGGCAGGTAAAGTATTCCCTATCCACCAGTTCAGAGGTTCTCAAACTTCCTTCCTCATACCTTAGAGGGAAATAATTGTTTCTTGATGGGAGGTTTAATGTGACTTGAGTATGGCAATAATAAAAATGGTATTTATTTAACTTCAACATGTTTGTGTGAGCTAGGGAAATCTTTTAGTTTATTTGCATTTAAACTTTTCTTTATATTATTTACTAGTTTCCTCTTTAACTTTACAATAATTGTAACATTTTGTAAAACGTACCCAAGAATTTAGTGGAGGTGGACAATCCTTGTACTTATAAATTAATTATTATTTGTATCAAAATCTTAATAATTAATTTGAATTTTCTTCTAAGATCTTGGGACAAAAATTTCCTTCAATTACACCATCCTGCCATTCCACTACTGTTTAATGTAATTTTTAACCAAGCTTTGATTGCTTGCTTGTTTTTTTGTAGAGATGGCGATTCCAAGTTCACTTCTGATGATATACCTGGAGATTTGTGCACTCACGTTATTTACGCATTTGCCTCCTTAGATAAGAACATAGGAATTATTCCTTTGGACAATAATAGAGATGTAGAACAAGGTAAGGTTTGCATCTCTATAAAGAGTGCAAAAATACTTTTTATAATTAACATAAAAGCACATAAAAGTGAAGCACACAGAAAAGTGAAGTCACATAAAAAAGTCCCTAGCATTACAAAAATGTGAATTCAGTGCCTACAACTTTAATTATAGATCTAATTCTTGTGATAGGAGAACTTCGACCTGTGTCGGAAAGGAACCGAAATGACTAATTGACAGACATGAAGACAGCCTAAATTGACAGACAAGTTATAAAACAGCAGACAGAATTGACAGACTAAAATTTCATTATTCAAAAATTTAATTAATAAATCAGTGTTCATTTAAATACCAAAAGAAAACTCTTGTGTTTAAATAATATAGTAGTTTAACACAGTGGTAGCAGACAGGGAAATAGATCCACCATTAGAAGAAAACTGACACCAAAGTGGTAAAAATGACCATATTAAGAAGAAAACTAAAGAAAAACTTAAAACTATAAACAAAAGAAGAAAACTTACTGTAAGTGCTGAACTATCTTCCTAAACACTCAATAACTCTGAGGTACGTAAATTTAACATGGCCTCTTCTGCACTTAAACGTCACATTAATGTCCTTAAAACCCAACTTTTAAATCTTTTATACCAAACACAAGAAAATTTTGACAATTTGACAATCAAAAACATAGAGTCAACAATCCAAAGAATTAATACTCATTTTCCAAATTATCTTGACTTAAACGAAAAAATTCAAAATTTATCACATGATAATGATCCTGAACAAGATGCTGAACTCACACAATATTTTCAACTCTCAATTGATTTAAATACTCTTTTAACTGACCTTGAAATAAAGAGAAAAGATTTGCTAAATAATATAGAAGAACCCCAAAATAATAATAATACTCAAGTACACCCTGAAAACTCTACAGCAAACATCATACCAAATTCAGAAATAAACCCGAGTTTAACAGATCACTCAGCTCAAGCACACAACTCTTTACTACACTCTCATCCGGCCAACACTTATTTTGAAACCCCAAAACTTCCAAAATTGAAATTATCTAAATTCAATGGTAACATTTTAAATTGGGACGAGTTTTGGGATTCATTTCATTCCTCAATACATCAAAATCCAAAATTGAATCCAGTAGACAAATTCAAATACTTAAAAGAACTTCTAGTAGGAGATGCCTACAGAGCAATTGAAGGATTAAAAATAACAAATAGGAACTATGATGTTGCTATTTCAATACTCAAAGACAGATATGGAGATGATACTATAATAATTAATAACCACTACACAGAACTAAGAAACTTACCCATGGCAAATAATCATATAAAGTCACTCAGATACACGCTTGACACAATAGAAAAACATATGCGTTGTTTAGCTTCTTTCCATGAAGATATCACCCATAATAGTTTTGTTTCACTGATAATGTCCAAATTCCCCAATGATATATTATTAAAAGTTGAAGAACAATTTGATACCAGAAAAATTACCCCTCACCAACTAAAAAATATAATATCCAGCATAATTTCAGCAAGAGAAAGAGTACAATCCAGACATGACTCTTCTGTAAATAATTCTCAATCTTATTTAAATAATTATCGAAACAAACGTTTTAATACAGCTTATGCATTAACCAACAGTGTAACAACAATACGTTGCATATTTTGCAGTTCCCAACATTGGAGTGATGAATGTCACATTTACAATACTCTAGAATTACGGAAACAAAAACTTAGAGGTCTCTGCTTTATTTGTCTAAAACCAAATTGCTCTCCTAAACGATGTTTACTAGATAAGCCATGTTATCATTGTAAACAAAGAAAAAATCATCATCGAAGTCTTTGTGAACAATACATATTACAAAATTTAAACCAGAAAGCTCAAAATACCAATATCCATTTTACATATTCTGATGATACACCAAACACGTCTGAACATAAAATAGAAACAACACAACCATCTGATTTAAATTTACTTGCAACTAACGAATCTGTTATTATGCAAACAGCAATTGCACAAATACATAACTCTAACAATACCACAAAAAAAAACAAAATTTGCTGAAAATCTATTAACTTTCAATAATGATACAGACCTTTTGGTCGGTAATAATTATTATTTTGATTTTATTAATTTTGAAAAAATTGAAATTTCAAGAGAGTTATACTTAATTAGTTCCACCTTAGGCTGGACAATTGGAGACAGAAATACTTCTGACCCAAATCCAGATACTGTTAGTTTTTAACTTACACAAACACTCTTCAAACAGATACAATTATTCCAAAACCCAATCCACCATTAGATTCTAACGAACAATTAGACTTAAAAAAATTAAGGGAGTTGAAAACCATAGGTATTACTGACAAACCCGTTTTCAACAAGGACAATAAATCAATTGAATTGTTCCAAAAAAGTATTGATTTCAATCCTGAAACCAAGCGTTACAGTATCTCTTGGCCTTGGCGGAAATTTCCCCCAATAGACCTAGAATATTATGTTTTAGCCTTAGGCAGATTCAAATCTTGTGGAGAATTATGACTGAAATAGAGGTTATTTAAATTCACGTCCCTTAGTTTTTATTGATAAAGAGAGTGTCGGAGGAGAAGTCTTATCACCAGCTCATTTTTTAACATTGCGCACTACGGAAGAAGGGTTCTCTCTCCAACAATTGACTAAATCTACTTATAAACTAGATTTGTTTAATTTATGGAAAAAAGGAAACAAATTGCTCAATATATTTTGGAAAAATTGGAGTGAAAATTATTTGTCTATATTGCGAGAAAGAAATCAGATAGCCTATAAGAAAAAAAGGGGAGTACCAAAAAATTACTAACTATTGGAGATGTAGTTTTGATTTGGGAAGATTTGCCACGCAATAGATGGAAAGTTGGAGGATTAAAGAAATCAATCTAAGTCGAGGACAACCAAATCAGATCCGTGACCATCATCAGCAACAAGAAGACATTAACCAGACCTATCAACAAACTTTATCCACTAGAAACAGAATCTAATTGAGGGGAGTGTCGGAAAGGAACCGAAATGACTAATTGACAGACATGAAGACAGCCTAAATTGACAGACAAGTTATAAAACAGCAGACAGAATTGACAGACTAAAATTTCATTATTCAAAAATTTAATTAATAAATCAGTGTTCATTTAAATACCAAAAGAAAACTCTTGTGTTTAAATAATATTAGTAGTTTAACACAACCTGGGTAACGAGCGTGAGGCCACTGATGATTCCTTGGGTCTCCTACTTCATCCTAGCACCTTGTATTTCACTTGTTATACTAAGCCTGGCATACTTTGAAGTTATGTATTTTAGGATTCTGGGAAAACTTGTACCCTATATATAGTGTGAATAATCAATTGGTTAACATCAATCAACAGAAATGACATTTCTAATTTAATTCTCTAGTAAAGGTTCTTACTTTTGGTTATCTTATTTTTAGAGTTAAGGATCTATAACGAGTGCTTTTATGGCGCGCGGGAATAGGACTAACGGCTCTCCTTTCAAAGGGCCTAGACTTTACACAGAAATTTTATCCTTCACTCAAAATCCTGGTGGCCTGTGTTCTAGCACGGCCTTTTCTTAACCGTGGGGCTTCCAGTTGCTCTTAACCGGAGCACCGGGTGGTCCATTCCGGAACCTTACAGAAAAAGGTGAATTCTTAAGAATTCTCGGCCATTTGAGTCTGAAAATTGTCAAGGTGATAATCAGAAAACGCTGGGTTTTGTCACAAAGCATTTATTATTTCAACATGTTAAAAACAGATTTATAATTAATAATACTTTACTTAAATGAAGATTAAATTAAACATCAACACAGAATATATCAGTCAAGTCGAACACTAACAAAGAAAATGTTCAAAGGGAAATTATCCTACTACTGTTATTTATATAATAGTTACTCACAGTTTGCACCCAGCTATACATTCTAGCCTAAACCTAAGCCAGGGACTCTTAACTCTATAATATTCTAAATGACTTTAAATTGACTTCTACTAAATGCTCTTAATAATCTCATATAAATTTCTCTCACCTTTTCAGGGATTCCCTTAACTTAAATTTTTGGAACCCAACCTATTATTCCCACGCTTAAATAAGAAGAATAAATAGAATAGAAGAAGCTTAAATTGATTGAGTAAACATGATCTCATATTTACTTAATAAATTGAGTCAATTTATTAAGTTGTTAGGTACATGAGACAAAACCAAGTATTAATATGGCAAAATTCACTCACCATTTTGCGGTTGTGGTTGTGATAGTGTGTTGTAACTGGTCATAAATTCACACATCTAAATGGGTAAAGGTGCGTACCAAACAAAGTAATCTAATTATTTTCGATTACTCTCCATTCCACCTTAATGAGTGATACACTTTTAATGCGATCTTAGTAACTTCTAATACTTGTAATAATTAAATATTTACTTCGATGATACGCGTCTTATTTGTGCAGATATCAGAACTTACTAGAACTTCTATAAAATCCTAGAAATTAACTTTCGCGACGTTATACTATTAAACCCTTCATAATTGAAAGATTAAAAAATATTTCATTACAAAACTAGTCCTGTAATGTAACCCCACCGCTTTATCACTACCATATGGGGTATTGAAGTGTGATACTCATATAATCTGATTACCTCTCAATATTTATTTTTCAGGCGGTTACGATAAGTTTATTACAATAAAGGAAAAAAATCCAGATGTAAAGTTAATGCTGTCAATCGGAGGAATAGCTGAAGGTCCTGCCAGATTTTCTAGGATTGCAGCAGATCCAATGTTAAGAAGTAATTTTGTTAAGAAAGGCAAAGATTTCTTGAGACAGTTTAACTTCGATGGCATAGATTTGGCTTGGCAGTGGCCAGGTTTAGCTGAAGGATCGTCAGCATCTGATAAGGATAATTATCTTTTACTTGTCAAGGTAAGAGGCACTGTTTTTCACTTGAGTTCTGAATTTTGCATGACTGTATGGAGATGATATTTTGCAAACCTAAGGTTAATATGGTAATTGTTATGCGGGTTTAGCAAACGGTAATGCATGATGCATAGTAATGGTAATACGGGTCGTAAGTTCTTCCAAGCATTCTAAGCACATGGATATTGTGCTTGAAACAACCAACCTTTCACAAACTTACCTCAAGATATATATAGATAGATTACTACAATTCTACCAGACGAAGTTTTTTTTTACTATAGGCAACATTGTTTTTAATTTTTTCTCTGATTCCTGACGATTAACCTTTTCCCTTTAGTCTACTTTTCTTTTCGAGAGACAAACAAATTTAGGATTTACTATAACAGTAATAAGATTTGCTATGACCTATTTTAAAAAAATAATTTTTATTCAATATATTTCCTCAAAAACACTCAGATATTTTTCTCTATTAACACTTTAATTAATTCCGTTAATTTAAATTCAAAAACTATAGAAGTAAATTACACATCTCTTGACATACATAAATGATAAACGTAAATATAAGATAGTTTTATCAAATAAGGGAGTACTAATTCGCATCTATTGATGTCTTTACCTGTTTGATTAGTTATGATTACAAGTTTATTGTATAAAGGCAACTATATATGTCAATGATTAACTTAAGACCGATGTAGTTTAAATAACTTGCACCCTAGTAACGACTAAAGTTACACACCATTCAACTTTATTTATGTTCTATTAAATAAGCTAATTACACGTACGTGTGCTGTTGATGCTAATATTTCTTTTCTTCTGCCTCACGTTATCATAAAGGTATTGACTGTATACTCCGAAATACTGTAAATAAATAATATAATTATCAATACAAAGATATATAGATGTAAGGTGTAATAGGAACTCCCTCTCTGCAGCTCAAAGCGCAAGCTTTAAAGCAGAGAGGTAGGCTTGTTTGAATTTTTTTGTACTATAATATTTTGTAGTTTTCAAAATAAAGGTATTATAAATAAAAAAAATAGGTCTTCCGGTGTGACCGCGTCAGATTCTAGAGCTTCATTCAAAAAATCCTGAAAGTTGCATTTTTCGACTTATCACCTTTTTACTTTCTTGTATCCAAATAACCTGTGTGCTATGCCAAAACACACACACAGACTGAAATCTTGAAGAACTAAGGTGAGCGTTTATGGATTTCATCTTAATAAAAGATAAAGAAGTCTCTCCACAAAAATATATTTTCTATAGCAAAGCGCTTTCAACCTAACAAGGTCATTATCAGTGCTAGCCGTTGAATAAAGAAGAGGGTGATAGATGTGTCTTATAGATCAGATATCAAAGATAGACTATCTATCTATCTTTGATATCTGATCTATAAGACTCATCTATCACCCTCTTCTTTATTCAACGGCTAGCACTGATGATGACCTCTTATTATGTTGAAAGCGGTTTGCTATAGAAAATATATTTTGTGGAGTGACTTCTTTATCTTTTATTTAGACTGAAATCTTTGTAAAAACTACTCAGGAGGTCTAAAAACACCTAAGTTGTTAAAGAGGTCTTTATCAAAGAATGTTTACCTAAAAGGAACGACTTTTTGTTGCAGGAAATGCGAGAAGAGTTACAAGACGATTTTGTCATATCTATTGCAGTCCCATTTTTGGAATATCTCATGCTCAGAGGATTTCATTTGCATCAGTTATCTCAGTTAGTAAATCTGAAGCACCTGGGTTTATTTACAGTACATCTTCAAACATTAAATAATAAAACTATTAATAAATCTGCCTCCGTGGTAGATTTATATAATATATTGTCAATCGGGACAATGTTTTGTTTAATCGGAACTCTGAATAGACATTTTTCAGTTTAGCTGTTGAATTTTGAGTTTAATCATTGAAACTAATGAGGCTTTGGCCTATTTTGAGTAAAAGCATTGAAACTCTACTGAGACCGGTCCATTTTTAATAAAAGCACTGAAATCTAATGAGTTTTTAGTTCATTTTGAGTAAGCGCATTGAAACTCTAATAAAACGTTTAGTCCGTTTTGAGTAAAATCATTGAAACTCTGAGACTTAGGTAGGTTTTGAGTAAAATCATTGAAACACTATTGAGACTTTGGTCCGTTTTGAGTAAAATCATTGAAACTCTAATGAGATGTACCATGAGATAGATGGACCACCAAACTCAAGATGGACCAAAGGGTCCATTTTAAGAAAAATCATTGAAACTCTATTGAGTCTTTGGTTAATTTTCTGTTACGTCAATGCAAATCTCTAGTAATTTGACACATGTTGTCACCATGTGTCCATCAAGAAACCCCTATTTTCAGCATAGAACGTAGCGGACATTTGTTTACTACAAATAAATGTTGGAATTTGAATTTTGTCCACATAACAATTAAACATTTAATTTTTACACAAATATCAACCTCCTATAATTCTATTATATATTTTAGCCTTTCATAAATTAATCAGCAACCATTAGAAAAACATAGTAACAGTTGGAACTTAATTTTCTATATAGTCGATACACCGAACTTCAACAGACAATAGTACGACACACGGCTAAAATCAGTTGACAGCGCGGGAAAATAGTGTTGCGGAACCAATCAGGTTTGGCCTGATTTGAAATTGAGGACGTGGTTTAACGTCTAGGACTAACTTCATTGGATCCTTCGCATTATTTTCCCACGATGTCAAATGATTTTAGCCGTGTGTCGTATTATAACCTATACCTATTTGAGATATTATATGCAACTCTTTTGAGTAACAAGATACTTATTAATATCCATCATAGAGGTATTTTTTTTTTGTTTTATACCCTTGAAAGAACAACCTTTACTTCATTCTTAGTTAGTTTATATCTTTTGAAATCGAATGTTTCAGATATGTTGATTTCATGAACGTTATAACTTATAACTTCCACGAAGCAACTGAAGCTGAAGTGAATCACGTGGCTCCTTTGTATTATATTCCTCAGGATACTGATGACACTAAACAGCTGAATGTTGTAAGTATCATCAGAATTTTTTAATTTTTGAGTTAGATTCATACTAACTCCTACCAAATAAATTGGAAGAATTTATCTCGTTCAATATTGATAAGTTTACTTTGTTTAGAAATAAACCTACAGAGCGCTGTTAAGTATATTACTAAAGTAGTGTAGAAATTCATACAGTAGGGGAGGGGGCGCGGGACACAATGGTCAAACTCCCTGGTTTGAGGTGGTCCTAAAAAAACAGGGGCTAGTTGCATCAACTACCGCACCGAGCGCTAGTTTTCACCTTGTACAACTGTTATCAATATTGCTATCAGTTTTAAATCGAGACGTCTATAAACTAGAATGTAAACAAGACAAATTTTCTGAACATTTTTAGTTGTTTATAAGGTTATTTGTTTAAAAAATAAAATAAATATAGCATTTTTTCCATTATAAGAACAAATAAAAAAGCAATAAAAACGCTAATTAATTTCTATTTCTGCACGTCATGGTTATCATGATATCAGGTCTAGTTAAAAATAACACAGCGTATTTAATTTATACAGAATATTATACATTTAAAATAATTAATAAGATTTTTACCATTGTTAAAGATCCCTTTAAATAATTTAAATCCTGAAAATGAAGAACTAATTATTTTATATATGCCGTACAAGGTGAACCGACCTGCCTCTAGTGGAAAAACGGTGAACTTAATGCAGGCCCATCTAAAACAGGTTATTCCGGGGGAGTGCGACCACTGTGTCTTACGCCCTCTACCCCTACTGTATGGATTTCTACATTACTTTATATATTACTCTTACTTAGTATAGTAAAATAAATACATTACTGGTTTTATACTCCATTCCGCCCTGTTTGTCAGTTCTCACTGATTGAATTACTAGTTTATTTTCACTCTTCCTCATTTATACTGTAGGTATATAGGAAAAGTATTGTTTGCAAAAAAATCCGAAACCGGGATGAAACCGGAATTATCCGTTCTAGGTATTTTAAAGGCCTCCTGAGTGGTTTTCGCAAAGTTGTCTGTCTGCATGTGTGTGTGTGTGTGTTTGTCTGTTATCACAGTAGCTCCTAGTGTATTCATGTTAGAGAGTTGAAACTTCGTACAAAAATCAGTCTACCGCTGTAATTGCTATTCGGAAAATAATTTTTTTATGACGTCATAATATTATTTTTATGACGTATAAAATGCGGAAAAAAGATGCGATGTATAAGACAAACATATGTGCCATGTTTCATCTCATTATCAGCATTAGTTTAAAATTTATCGAATCACTTGTGTACGCTTTTTTAAAAAATCAGACAATAGTCTGATTAAGTTGAAATTTTGTACAAGTGTATACCTTTACGCAATAAATACGTACATCATGTTTCATTTCTATTTACGGTTATTGTTGGATCGTAAAAGTTAAACAGCGTTGAGCGTGGTTAGTATTGTATGGGTGACCGCGAAGAATGATACGGATGCATTTACTATCTGAGGACGAGCGAAGCGTGGAGGATGAGCGTAGCGTATCCGATGTGATGAGAAAAAGTTCCGAGGTAACCCGTGCCCGATTTTTTAGTTTGTTTTGGGGGGCTTTTTAAGCCATCTCTTTAAGATAGAAGATAGTAATGTACCTTAAAGTGCAAGTGCAGGCATTGTGTGTCTGTTCCAAAAAAGAGCCGTGACTTTAATACAAGTTTAATTAAGAAACATCACGTGCCCCACTGCTAAACTATCCATCCTGATCATGAAATCATAAAGCATGATTATATATTTATTTTTATACAAGCTACTTTTCAGGGTCTTAAATTTGGTTTAATATGATTTATTTAAAATTAAAGGTATTTTACGAGTATCTGACAATGCACAGGTTCGGAACCACATCCTAACGTCTCATTCAAAAAACGGAACATGTTAGGATAGAAATCTTAATTCTTAATAGAAATTAAACCCCCCTAGATCATATTTAAGAATTATTTAAGAATGCTTTGCTTTTACAGGATTCCACAATAAGAACGTATTTGTCACTTGGTATGGATCCTAGCAAATTAAATTTAGGAATACCGTTGTACGGAATATCTTTTATATTAGAAGATGCTTCTCAGACTGATATTGGTTCCAAGACGGAGGACCAAGGACCTGGTCACGAAGATAGGGGTGGCGAAGATATTTACAACAAGGCAAGTAAAGTCCATTATTTTTTTCTTAAATTAGAGATAGACAAATCTTTGTTGGAAAAGAAAGAAAGAATACAAAGTCTCTCCAGAGAACGCCGTTTATCAATGCGGTACTGAGAGCGCCGCACCCTACACCAAACAGTACGTGTCATGTTACAAGCCTGCTTACACCTCTATCTTGATTTTGTTTAACTACAATTTCTATCTTTTATTCTCTGCTCAACGGTAAATTTATTTTATTATTTACTTTTTACTACATATCTGTTTTTATTTGTTTTTTTTTTAAATATTTTTATTGATTAATTTGTAACTTTTATTTTGTTATAGTACTGTAAAAGATCGTCGATGAAGGTTGGACTGTAAAACATGTTAATAAATCAGCTGTTGGGCCATATGCCTTTAAAGATAACATATGGCTGGCTTACGACGATGAAGACATGGTTAAGACAAAGGTATGACAATTTTTCTTACTAACGGTTTAATTGTTCTGGACTTGATTTCCTTTTCAGTTAACGAGTTAATATCTCATATATTCCCATAGAGATATATACTAGAAGGGACATCTCTCAATACATTAAGTTCCTAAAAGATCACACAGAGAGTGACAAGTACAGAGAGTCCTAAAACATCATTTGGGGCTCTCAGGGGCTCTGTGAAACCTCTTCTTAGAGTAAGTTAAGGATATAAGAAATAATTTTTTCCGGTTATTTTTCGATGTTTCAAATTTTAACCAATTCTAATATACCTCTAGTAATATATCTCTATGTACATTCAATTTAAACCAAAAAGAAGAATTTAAATAATAAAACAATACTAATTAAAGACCAAAAAGGCGGTATTACTTCGAAATTGCTTCACTCGATATCAGAATAAAGTAGTTATCCAAAGTCAAGGGTGTTATGACTTGGGAATTGCTTCACTGGACTTCAGAATAAAGTAGTTATCCAAAGTCAAGGTGTTATGACTTGGGAATTGCTCACTGGACTTCAGAATAAAGTAGTTATCCAAAGTCAAGGGTGTTATGACTTGGGAATTGTTTCACTCGATATCAGAATAAAGTAGTTATCCAAAGTCAAGGGTGTTATGACTTGGGAATTGTTTCACTCGATATCAGAAAAGTAGTTATCCAAAGTCAAGGTGTTATGACCTTGGGAATTGCTTCACTCGATATCAGAATAAAGTAGTTATCCAAAGTCAAGGTGTTATGACTCGGAATTGCTTCACTCGACATGACTAGATATCTATAGACGTTTGTGACAGTATTTCAAAATGGCGATGAATATCTAAATGAAATTTTGTCATAAAACATCTATAGATGTTTTATGACAGTTAAATTTTTAACTAAATCAGTCAAATTTTCGAGTTTTTTACGAATTTTTAATACTTTTTATGACAAAATAGGTTTTCTTAAAATAAAATATAATCTTCCGGCAAAAACTAGACATAAAATTTGATTTGTGTGCCAATTTTTAACTCTTTAGCATAAACACAGCGTTATGATAAAGGACCGACAGTATGATAAAATCATTTATCAACTCGCCATTTTTCAACTCTTTAGCATAAACACAGCGGGAGTTATGATAAAGGACCGATAGTATAATGAAAACGTTAGAGTGGTTTTAAACATCATGCAAATTCCTGTTGTGATTTGTTACTGTATTACACATATAGTGGAAGCAATCATAATCAGACTTAAACACTTTTATTAACCAGTATACAACTCAACATGGAAATATTAACTTATTATAAGATAGATATAAAATTCTATTAAAACTGTCATTGTCACGTGTCATAACACGTGTCAATCACTACAATTCCTAAAACGAATACTTACGATGAAAACTCTTTTTCGGATTTTCAGGGTGAATACATTACTTTTCCTCATACCTTTGGAAGTAAGTGAGGAAAAGTATTAAGTTCGATTAAAACGTATAAGCATAAAGTTAAGTCAAAAGTTCCAACAATGATAACTTAGTGTTCAGCATGTTGGGCAAGTTTCCTTTGGGATGCGTGTTTTTGTGCTTGACACAGAAACACCATCCATTTCTTGGTCATAGTTCTATTTTGTGTGGTAAATGAATATTGACCTTTCTATTGTAAATTTCCTCTGAAACGCGTGCTTCTATGCTAATGAAGTATTGAAATATTTTTTCAGGCAAAATATGCAGTTGAAAAAAAATTAGGTGGTTTGGTATTTTGGTCAGTAGATATAGATGATTTTAAGGCCATCTGTAATTCAAGACCCTTTCCTTTGATCAACGCTGCTAAAGATTCATTTTTCAATCAAACGTCACAAATAAAGGTACAAACTACCAAAAGTCCAAGTATTAAACCAACCAATCCACCTAAAATAAATCTACAGTCATCCAATGCCCAAAGTTCTGATGAAGACGATGAACCTGTACTCAACGACGATGCGTTTTCTTCGCCGAAAGAAGAAGCAAGATCTATAACTCCTCTTAATTCTGAACCAATGAAAGAAAGAGATGAAACAAACAGACCAAATAAAGTTAGGAAGTACAAGTCATCTCTCATAGATCGTATAGACGAAGATCGTTTTCCCGATAGGTTTCCTGAAAACAAAGGAGATAAAGTTTTTCACAACAACAGGGACATTACTTTTCAAAATATCCAAGTTTTAATTAATTATCATTAAATGCCTCGCAAAAAATGGAGGATCCCTTACACTCCACCTAACGTAATATATAAACCAAGTAGGGAAACTCCTATACTAACGTGTAAAAAAATTCAGACATGCGTGATCAGCTAAAAGCTGGCTCCAAAATAAAAAAAAAATTCTAAAATTGGAATAATTGCGCATGAGCTTCTTAAGATTTACGTTTTTTATTTAGTTTCATTGGCAACCCTGACAACATTAGGAAATTTATATTTTTTATCGTGTTTCCCTACTTTTATATGTACGTGATAGTTTAATGATTTTGTATTAAATTCTGTTAAATTATTTTTACAAAAGTTTAGTTAAAGAAAATGAGAAACTATAGTAAAAGTAAATCACATGTTTTTATTAAGGTTTTGAAGAACATACAAGCGACAGTGTATTGCCTTAAATATAACTTCAAATTACAATTGCATTCAACATATTCGAAATCGTAGGTTAAAGTTGTTATGTTAAAATTCTAATTACAATTAATAATAATAATATATTTATTTAAACAGATACACATATTTACATGTTTTGCTCTTGTTATTAATTACAAACAAAAAAAAATGTTAATTTCAAATTAATATTTGAAGGGTAAAAACAAATATCACTGTATAAAAATGTACTAAGTTAAGTTGTGCACACGAAAAAAATATAATTAGCCGCTCCTTTTAAGTAATTTAAACAAATCTAGTATTAATATTAACATTTTATACTAAAATGTTTAAAAATTTGCAATAAAAACAAAAATTTTGAGTACCTTAGGTGACGTCACGATGTCTCGACACTATATAGTGTCGACACTTTTCAAGGAAGGATTTTACGTTGTATCGACACTTTAACTGAATCATGTGTCGATGTAATGTCGTGTCGAGACATTCAAGTGTCGATACAACGTAGAATCATGCCAGGGTAAAAATATAAAAATAAAATTTCCAGTCTTTACAGGGTACCGACACTATAAAGCATCTTACGTAGAATCAGAACAGGAGTGTCACGTGACTAATTTTTGTCCTGTACAAATTCTACGTTATATCGACACATGGCATGATTTAACGATGTCTCGACTTGTGATAGTCTTGACACTACATAACATCGACAGACGTTGGCAAGTTCTCACGTAGTCTCAACGATGTCTCGTCACTATAAAACGTCGACACTTTTCCGTGACTTTTCACGGAAAAGTCACGGATTGTGTCATGATTTTACGTAAGATCGACACCTATATTGGTGTCGAGGCTTGATAGTGTCGGTACCCCGTAGGGTCTGGAAATATTTATTTTTAATATTTTCACCCTGGCAGGATTCTACGTTATATCGACATTTCAATGTCTCGACACGACGTTACATCGACACATAATTCAGTTAAAGGGTCGAGGTTATCAAGTATTGAGACAATCGAATATTGAGACCAAGGAAAAGTGTCGACGTTATTTAGCGTCGAGACATCGTGGTGTCGAGACTACGTGAGGACTTGCCACCATCTGTCGATGTTCTGTAGTGACGAGACATCGTTAAACCATGATGTGTGTAACGTAGTTTGTACAAAACAAAAATGGGTCACGTGGCTCCCCTTGTACTGATTCTAATAAGATAGTGTCGAGACATCGTGATATCGAGACCCCGGGGCGACCTAGTACCGTAAAGTTTGTTTACATTTACAAGGTTAAAAGAAGATGGCTGCGACCATAAGAAAATTTGAACCAATTCCCTAGCTGACAAAATGTGAATTACATGCCAGGTCTGACAGAAATCGCGTTTGTTCCCTTACTTAGTTTATACAATACATTAACTCTACCTTATACTCAACAAGTGCAATCGCACAAGAGAAATGAATTCACTTGTTGTGACTCTGAAGGAAACCACTTATTCTCTAAAATGTTATCCGGAAATAAATGAGTGATAGTGATTTATGTAAATAATAATATATTTATTTTTTTTTAATGAACTGTATAATTTACCTCGAACCTTGCTACCTAAAAAGAATACGTTTTAATTAAAATTATATTAAAAGTAGTCCTCGTCAACTAAATGTAGGTTCTTGTATTCGCTTTTCTTTTGCCATCTAAGACCGGTTTTATTAAATACTCAACAGGTGTTTTAAGTTATTATATTTGTTCTTTACGATCTTTCTTCATGTATGGATATTTATGACACTTATTTAAAATAACATTAGCAGGTCATATTGTATTGTAAAATATTATTAAAATAACTTTACAATTTAGATCTAACACGTTTTTGGCACTTATCAGCCGCACTAATAATCGAATCGACTGAAGAATCTAATAATTCCTCTTTAAAACATTTCGTTACGATACCTGTTGAATCGTAACCAAACTTTAAAATTTCAATGCCATATTTTTGTACAGAAGCCGAATCTTCAATAAATCGTTCCGAGACCCAGAATCCAGTTGGAAATTCGCAAGATCCAATAATATCAAATTTAAATCCTCTAACAGCTTCATACTCTTGGTAAAGACACGATTGGATAGCTGTTAATGATGTGTTTGCTGAATCTTTTAAATTTTGAACCAAATCAGTACTTTTTTGGTCGAATTCGGCTGTACGGTGTTGGATTTTAGTTGTTGTACAATCTATAAATTCTTTTTTCATTTTTTGGTTAAGGTTGTCGAGAGATAGTTGAGCTGGAAGTCTGCAGTCTTCTTGAATTGCTTGTATCTTAGCTGCTGCGTAAGAGACTTTGCTGTCTATTGTTTCTGCTACTGACAAACTCTGAAACATTGAAAATTATAGACCAGGTTATATCTGATTTTACAAAGGAGGTTACTTACTAAAACCAGTCTCTAAAGGTTATAATTTTAACAAGGTTAAAATAATTTTTCCGGAAAATTTATTTCGAAATAAGGCTCGAAATTTGAGACCATAATTTGTCACTGATTTGATGAAAATCAGTAACAATATATGAACATAAAGTGATATTAGTTTCTTAAAACGACGGATTATTATTTTGTAAGATGTCTCTTAAGGTAAGAGATCTTACCTTTTTAAAAAAAATTTAAAAAAGAGCAAAAAACGGTGGTAAATGGGAACCCTAAAATACGACCAATAAACAACAAATGTCGAGTAGGGTATAGTTTTTAATGTTTTTTGGGGTGTTGAATTGAATAAAACCGGTCAAGAGACGATAACAATTTTCAAAGCTAGATTCACACGTTCGAATCTTGGTGCCGTTGCTTATTTTTTTATCGTCTTATTTAGAGTATATTATTTTATAATTTCAAAATAATTCTGGCACGGAGGTCCGCAAGCTAGGCGAATTTTCTTTAAAATGCGCGCTTTCTTGCTTATCAGTCCTATTTTTGCTTAAACGTTGTCGGCATGTATTTAAAACTTGAGCTGTAGCGTCACAACTTGTTGCTTAATGTTTTTGAAAACATTAAACATTTTCTTTTTAAAATTTGAATTTTAAAAAGAAAATGCGCTAAAATGAGCTTCAAATAGCTGTGTAGTGTATAATCTAAGGGATAAATATGCGCATTTCTTTGAAAAATTAAAAAAAATGAAACAACAAGTTGAAACACCACTGTTCAAGTTTTTAAATATATACCGGAAACTCAAGCAACTATTGGATTGATAAGTAGAAAGCGCGCATTTCAAAGAAAATTCGCTCTGCTTGCGAACCTTCGCGCCAGAATGATTTTCTATTGGCAGTGTTTCTTTATTGTGATTGTAACTTAAAAATCTTATGCACTCAGAGTTTCCTAAAGCCAAATCTTGCATATTAATAAATGAACCATTGCTAAAAGTAATAACTATGACTGGAGACTACTGTCTATCGTTTAGTTTAAAAATCCCCAAGGTCATAAGTATTTTGGGGACTGACCATCAGAGAAGCCGCTGCCAACCTTTCACTTAAAAAGAGAAAAAAATCCCTACCACAATAACCGCTGTAGGGAAAAACCTTCTTCCCGGCAATCGTTCACTTTGTTTTGGTTCTTCTTTTGATTACATCGTTTTGAAAATTACTTCAAATTAATCTTAAAAATGCTATTTAAAATAAACTACACAAAAGAAATGTAAAAAAAAAAACATCGCCAAGAAAATACGGGTAAAATAAGTTTGTTTACATAGTTTTTTCCCGCTCCCTTCTTAGAGGGATTTTTTTTTTCTTAAAAACGAGTGGTGTCTAAACTGACCTGTCAAGATTTTTAAACTAAACGATAGACTGCAATGGAAGTTCAGGCTGGATAATTTATAAGGAGGTACTTACAGCTCCTGCTATTCTCTGTTTGAGATTATTAGTATTTGTCTACTTTTTCCTCCAATTCGTTGTAAAGAGATTCTATGTATTTTAATCCTCTGTCCACCGGCTCCATAACTTCACATCTAACCTGCTGAGTTCATAAAAAAAATTATACCAAAGACAAGTTTGTTGTAATTTGTCTTGTAAGAGAGGAGTTGTAAAGAGACAAGTAATTGTTGTTTATGCACCAAGAAAATAAAGAATGCGATTATTTTCCTGAGCAGTTAGTTTGTTTTTAAAGTAAAGGCCGAGGTAACTAAAGCATTTAACTTTAACCAAGGATCTTGAATAAAGGGATAACGCATTAAGGAACATTTCTGACCCCATGGAAGTTGTATGAGATAGCGAAATAGGAAGCAAACTTACCTTCCCCTTAGTTATAATGAAAAAGCCCCCAAACGTAGGTTATGTAGCAAGGTTGTCAAGTTTGCTTCTAAACTTTCTTCTGTGCATGTCGTGATTGTTACATTTGTGGTGCTTGTTAAGTCATTTGTGCTTATTNAATAATAATAATAATAATAATAATAATAATAATATATAATAATAATAATAATAATAATAATAATAATAATAATAATAATATTGATTTGATCTCTGAGTACAGTGCTCTGAGCTTAGTGCTCTATGCTCAATGCCCTGAGCTCAATCCTCGGAGGTTAATATTATTAGGAAAGTCTCAATATTTTCTATGTTTATATTAAATTTATAGAGTTTTGATATAAGATTTTTAATAAATTTTATAGGATTTGCAATATTTTATTGAAATTCTAGAATTTTGATTGATTTTACAATGTAATGATTCTCATCTTTATCTCTAGTTTTTATGATTTCTAGAGAATTTCTTTTATTTTGAGTAATAATATTGTAATTCTGGTTAAATATATGGCTTTTAATGAATAATTCTTTAGAGTTTACAGTTGAAAATAATAGATTGTTATATGAAATATATCATGACAAGTAATGGTTTTACAATGAAAATAATAGTTTTAATATTGATAATACTTAATTAATTCCATACATCATATTATTTGATCACTGATTAAATTCAATTTATACATAGTCATTTAATATAATTTAATCTTGACAGTTTCAGTTTCTTCCTTTGCAACCCTGCTTGCTCCTTGGCCCTTGCTCCTGCAACCCTGCTTGCTCTACTGTTTTCTGGGATAATTTTTCTTTTTATTACGCATTGTTAGTAAATAATCTTTGACAATAGGTTTCCAAAAGGTCTTCGAGTGATGTAATAATAGCAATCTTAATTATTTTTTCTATGATTTTATTAATTCACATTGTCTTGCATTAATTTTATCGCTTTTCATTGTATTTTCTTTATATTTTGACCTTTTTCAACATATTTTGACATATAATTTTCTTACATATTCTATCCATTTCCTTACATATTCAATATTTCTTTAAATTTTGTCTTATTTGTCAAATTTGTCACTATTTTGCCTTATTTTTGTCATATTTTTGACATAATTTTCTTTCTAATTATCTCATTTTCTTACATATTTTTTATTTTCTTATTTTGTCTTATTTCCATTATTATTTTGTCATTATTTCATTTTAGGCTCATTTTGGATCTCTATTTGTACTATATTAGTCTCTATCTTGTCATTTTTCATTTTTTCACAAATTTTTCAAATTTCTTCAAAATTATAATATAATTGATAGAGTACCACTCTCGTGACACTCAAGTACTTAAAGGAGAAAGGAATAGAGTAAGACTAATCAAGTGAGCAAATTAATAAGACAATGTTAGAAAATAATAGTTTTATTGATAAAAATATAAGACCATTTGATGGTATTCCCCATACTATTATTCATATTAATCCATCTAATTGGATAAAATATGTAAGAATTTATTGTATACTTACCTGGTGTGATAGGTTAGGGTAAAACTTGAAAAATTTTAAAAATTAATATATTTTGTTGAGAAATCCCTCAGAAATTACAAGAATTTATCAGAAAAACTTAAGACATTAAATATCATCAAATTTTTACCTTGAGTGACTAATAAAAATTAATTAATTGGATTTTTAATTAACTTTTTAATGAAATTTTTCTAGTTTTTTCTAAATATTATCGTGTTTACTAATCAAAGTGAGACTTTATTATGGAAATATTAGTTTTTCAATAAAAATATCAGTTTCATCAGATAAATTAATGTGCTAGTATAGCAAAATATCCATATTATTTGTAAGAGTCCCACTCACGTGGAACTCTAGTCTTTCTTCTTGAATCAGTAATCATTGTTTTATATTTAATTTATAGAGTTTTGAGACTATAAATATAAGATTTTTAATAAATTTTATAGGATATTTATGGTTTAACAGAAAAGTACAAATATTCATATTTTCAACCATTTCTTGTATTTTTTCAATCATTTTTATTTTTCATAATTTCTTTATTCAATTTTTTCTTCAAAGATTACAATACAAACCAATGGTTTCATCATTATTGAAAATATGGGTTTTATCGAGAAAATACTGGTTTTATCAAGGAAAACACGAGTTTTATCAGGAAAATACTGGTTTTATTGAATATGAGACCATTAAACCAATCAATATTGTTGTCAGTAAGCCCTACTTTATTCATTGACCCATTAATTTCTTACTTATTAAATATTTTTCATGATTTTCGATAAAGATTACCATTTGTTAGTATTTTACTACATTATTCATATTAATTCAACTAATAGAGTACCACTCACGTGGCACTCAAGTACCAAAAAGGAAAAGAATAGAGAGTAAGACTGATCAAGTGAGACTAAGACTGAGTAAACGATAAGTACAATCAACTACATTTGATTTTATTCATTTAAGTTAGAGGTTTTTACTGAAGAAAATATGATATTAAGCATAAAGTGATAGAAATCAGTGATTTGAGCTCGAGTCGATCAGAGTTCGAGTTCAGATTCTGAGTTCAGAGTTTCGAGGTTAACCGGTGATATTATTTTAATTTTCTTTAAAAGTAATAAAACTCAATTAAAATTTGACATTAAATCGAATTAATACCTATTTAACCGAAAACTTAGAATAATTTGTTCTTCAATTCTTAATAACATTAAGTCTTAACACCGCTAATAATATAAATCTCTAATGATATTTCTTTTATTTAATACTTTCTATAAATTTATATCATCAACACTGTACAATTTATTTCAAACTGTTCAACACTGTGTGTATTTTATTTCAAACTCAACACTCTACACTTTTATTTCAACACTGATGTGTAATTTTTTTTAACATGTGCAATTTTATATTGCAAAGTATTAACATTGTTCACTTATCGCCCTTTTATCTATTTTAAATCAGTTAAAGATTCTTGAAAATATAGGTTCAATTTAGTTAATATAATTTATTCATCTGTTTATTTTCTATCACTGGCATATCGAATATCATTTTGAAATTAATAAACTTTATTCATTAAATTTTATTCAATCTTTCTAATTTATTTGATTTCCTGGATTGGACTAATAATATCTTTTAATTTCTTGTAACCGATAATTTCAACAGTAATAATTAATTTAACCTTCTTCGTCCTTTGAATTAATAAATCATTGAAAAATATAAGTAAGTTAATCAATAATTTAATTTTCAAGTAAAATATGACAAGAAAGTTAATTAATTAATTAATTTAATTCATTATTTAAACTTTAATTTCAAATTTTAGACTAAAATTTGTTAATTTATTTGTAACTTTTAAACCTAATTTCAATTAATTAAAGTCAAAGACAACAATTTCCATAAAATATTGAAATTCATTTAAAATTATACATATTTATAGAAAATTCACAAAATTATCTTAAATAATTTCATTAAAATTTAATTTTCAAGCAAAATTTCTCAATAAAGTTAATTAAATAATATTTTTCAACTTAAATTTCAAAATATTGACTAAAATTTGTAACTTAAAACCTAATTTCAATTAAGAAATTAAGACAGCAATTTCCATAAAATATTGAAAATTCCTTTAAAATATACTAATTTTATTAAGGATTGTCTAAAGAATATCTTAACAAATCTTTTTTATTTCTTTAAATTTACTCAGAGATACGTAAATGATATAAATTCTTCATTAAACCTGTTCAATTAACTGATCAATACAATTATTTATCATAATTTAACCAGTAACAATGCTTTATTTTTCAATTAATCGGCTCTATTTAAACTGTCTTTTATCTTATTTTACATTGAATACCACTCTCGTGGCATTCTCATTTAACCTGGGGATAATCAAATAGTTATCAACTTTTATACTAATTTACTTAGAATTTATTTAATCTAATGGTAATATTTTTCATGCGAGTTACTGATATTTATATTGCTTGGGGAACAATGAATTAATAATTTTATAAGTTTAATAACTCTAAATAATTTTAATTTGATTTATAACATGAATTTAACTTTTTCAACTAAAATTTTATTTGATTTTATAGTAAATATGAAATAATTTAATTTTATTGCAAAAATTTTTAAGAAAAATCTGAATTTAATAATTGAAAAATAAAAATCATCATTCAAAATTAAAATCAACACATTAAATTGAAATCATGAATTGAAAAATTAAAATCAACACTGAAAATTTAAAATCAAACACATTAAATTGAAATCATGAATTGAAAAATTAAAATCAACACTGAAAATTTAAAAATCAAACACATTAAATTGAAATCGTGAATTGAAAAATTAAAAATCAACACTGAAAATTAAATCAAACACATTAATTATTATTATTTTAAATTTTAAGTCTTTCATTGAAAATTAAAAAACTCCCTTTTAATTTATTTCACCAATATCTTAATATAAATCAACACCAATATCATTTTAGAATCAATTTGAAAAATTATCATTTTTATTGAATTTTAACGATTATTTTCAAATTTTTGATATACAGGAACCCCCGTTCAACGGCGCCCCGGCGAGTTGTGGATTCGTTTAGGATCGCGACCGAAAATATTTTTTTTTATTACAACTTTATTACATTTTTAAATTATAGTTTTGTGTTAAACACTGGCCTTGACATTGCGAGAAATCATCATAATGAGTGACACATATTATGGTCTTCGCTGACTTACATGCATATTAAATGTACATAGTAAGGTCATTGAGAGTGAGTGAGACAAAATACAATCGCTACGTGGCTCCTAGTACATCATACATACAGTTGAGCTGTTGAGCTAGACAATAGCGTTGCAGTTGCATTGCAGTAACGACTTAGCTGCGATTGCAAACGCGTGTTAGTTAAATTGATTACATAATATTTTTGAGCCCTTCGTAATTTTTAAAATGTCAGAAGACAAAAGTGATAAATCGGTTAAGAAAACCGCAAAGTAGTGACCTTGGAAAAGAAACTAAAAATTATTGAAATGATAGAAAATGGTGCTAAATATACAGCTGTCGGAAGTGATTTTAAATTGGCCGAGTCTACAGTGCGATCAATTGTGGACAAAAAGACAAAATTAAAAAAAAGGCTGGTGAGAGTGTTACTCCAATTACAGCGACGAAAGTTTCACGAAACCAGAAGTTTTTTGATGACGGAAATGGAGAATTTATTAAGCAAATGGATAGAGGTCTGAATCAAAAACCACATGCCTATTAGTACTGAAATCATTATGCATAAATCACTTAGTCTTTTGGGATCATTTAAAATCAACATGGAGGAGAAGAAGTATTTAAAGCAAGCAAAGGTTGGTTTGATCGGTTTAGAAAACGATCAAACTTGCATAATCTTAAAATGATTGGGTGAATCGGCTAGTGCTGACATGGAATCTGCAGAAAAAATATCCAATGGAGTTCCAGGAAATTGTGGAAGGGGAAATATCCAACAGATTTAATTTTTAATGTCGATGAAACTGGACTTATTGGAAAACGAATGCCAACGCCGTACATTTATTTCCATAGAGGAGAAGACTGCTTCTGGGTTTAAAGCATCAAGGACCGTTTAACTCTTCTTCTCGGTGGAGAATGCATCCGGAAATTTAAAAAATTAAAACCTTTGCTGATTTATCATCAGAAAATCCTCGTGCCATTAAAGGATATTCTAAACAAAATTTAACCAGTTTTTTGGCGAAGCAACCGTAAGGCTTGGATGACACAAAATTTATTTATGGACTGGTTCAAAAACTTGTTCTGCCCAGAAATAAAAAAATATTGCGAGGATATTGGAGTTGAGCCTCGAGCTCTTCTGGTGCTGGACAATGCGCCAGGACATCCTCTAGAACTTGAGACGCTCTGTACAGATTTTTCCCATTGAGGTTGTATTTTTGCCTCCAAATACCACTTTCCATCTTACAGCCTATGGATCAAGGCACAATAGCAGCCTTCAAAGCCTATTATTTAAGAGAAATTATGCGTCAACTCATCGATGAAACTGACGGAGGTGATAAAAGATGCCATGCGGCTTTGGTGAAACAATTTAATATTATGAAAGCCATTAGAAATATCGACAAAGCGTGGAATGAAGTCACACAGTCGTTATGGAAGGTGTGTTTGGAAACGATTGTTTCAATGAAAATTAATGAAGTTCACTGCAATTATGAAAATAACATTCAAAAAATATTATCGAAGACATTAGTCGCATAGCCATTTCCGGAGACATCGAAGGTGTTGATGAAGATGATATTCATACTCTGTTAAAATCACACGTGAACCCTTGAACAAAATGAAGAGCTACAGGAAATGGACTGTCATACGTCCCTAGAAAATGACGTATCCGAACCTGTTCCCGTCAGAAATTTGACTGGTAAAATTATCGAAAAAGGCCCTTTCTCTTCACAATCAATGCATGGAGTTGTTAGAAGAGAACGACGAAGATTACGAGCGAGTGAGTGCTGTTTAAACGTGGCTGTAATGCATTGCTTGACAGTTATCGGCAAATTTTGCGCAATAAACGTAGAGAGGCCAAACAAGGAAATCTAGATTCCTTTTTACAACGTGGATCAAAATGAATAAATTATTAATTTATTCATTGTTTTTTTTATTATCTTAAAGTTTTTTTCAATGTTCATTTAATTGTTTATATGTTTCCTATTCTTAACGTAATTTGCCTTGTTATTATGTTTTACGTTTATTAATAAATATAGGTTTTTTCGAGGTCTTAAAATGTTTTTTTTTCAAAAATCCCCGGACGAGAAATTTCGCTTAACGGCCGACCTGTCAAGAACGTATCCCACGGTTGAACGGGGGTTACCTGTAATTAAACCATGTTTTTCTTGCTCTGGTATTAAAATTATCTTTCGGTTGATGAGTTAATTGTTAAATAATTTGACTTATTAAAAATTTGATTTAATATTGACTGTAGATATTAAATGTTAATTATCATTAGTGAAATAGCTTGTATTTAATTTTAAACATTTTCAAATTAAATTTTGATTTATAAAAATATAATTTCATACTTTTTAATTAGAATATTAAAATTCAACATAAAATATACACTTAATAGTTGTGTTGATTATAAAATTTGTAAAATAATTTTTAAAAATTATCTGGAGTAATCTAATGTTGACTGACTAATTTCAAATTTAAGTTTTTTTATAAATTTTATAAAAATAACTTTTTTATTATGTTTTCATAATTTTTAACTATAACCATATTACTCAGCATAAAATTCTACATTAATAGATGGGTTAATTATTTAATTTGAATTACTTTAAAATTTTCATATTTTAAAAATTCTCTTTCGAATAATTTATTTTGACATGATTTTTATATTCTAAATCAGTAAAAAATTCTCTTTAAAATGATATTTAAATCATAAATTTGGTTGAGAATTAAAAGAAATAATTTTTATTCAGTCCATTAAGCAACTCGGGAGAGCCTCCGTGAGAACAGTGAAACATGTACTTTGACACTTATATATAAGTTTGTTTATTATGGTATTGATGTGCATATATTCCAATAGATGTGAGATGTGTACAATGATATGTGTTAAGACTTGTACGTTATTGGTTACTGATTTATATGTGCTCAAAGTGGGTACTTTTGATTTTTATAAACTTGTATTGGATTTTCCACCTCCCATAAGGTTTGACGATTTTAGGTTTAGATATTCGGAATCAGCGCAAAATTCTCTATCGAATAGTACCTATCCCGAGGAAATTCGAGAAACTTTTTATTTTCGAAAAATTTATTTTATGTAGAAATGATCCCCATCGAATTCGAATCGAATGATGTAAAAATCTTGATAAAAAATTTTTTGAAATTTTTGAAAAAAATTTGGTCATTCTCCCGTCCTCCGAAGAATTTTAAAAAAATTCATTAATTTAATTAAAAATAAAAATTTTCAGTTATATTTAAACCAAAAGTGATATTTACTGCGTCAGGGGTGAGGTGGGGGATGGGGTGTTTCTGATTAAACAAATAGAATAAATTGAATTCGACTTCATTTAAATAAATTTAAAAAAATGGGCTTGGTGGGGGCGACGACATGCCAGATAGCCAGCACAATTTTTAGGGGAACCTTCATTAAAAAAAAGCTAAATTCCTGGGCCATTTATTTAAAACAAATGAAGATAAATAAAATATAATAATAATTACGTAATACTGTATAAATTGCCTACGACCCCGGCCCACCGGGCCATGGGGTTGTCTGGCCCAGTTGCCGCCACTATCTACCTACTGATGAATAAGATATTTTGATTATAATGTCATATAGATCTGTGATAATCAATATATTTTCAAGGTTGAAACTCATATTTTTCTATGATGGAAATCACAGTATTTAAAATATAAAAACATGTATTTTCTATGATCAACTCTGTATAATCTGTGATAACTAATATTTTCAATGATGAACTAATATTTTCTATAATGAATTATATATTTTCAATGTTGAATTATATATTTCATTGATGAAAACAGTATTTCTATGATGAAACTATAATTTACAATCATGAAGTGATATTTTTCTATGACAGTGACATCTTTAATGTTGGAATGTGTAATTTTCAAAGGTAAAACCGAAAATGTTTGTTGATGAAACATAATTACTATGATAAAACTAAATTTTCAATGAAAGGTTATATATTTTCATGTTGGTCGTATTATTTTTCTGTGATAAATGTATATTTTGATGATGATGAATCCGATATTTAATGATCATGTATATTTTCTTTGATGTAACTAGTGATTTCAATGATGAATGTTGTATAATCTGTTGGAATAACTCATATATTTCAGTGATGAAACTCTTAGTTTCTATGATGAATTATATATTTTCAATTGGAATGAATCACATATTTTCATCATTGGCAAAATCGTTAAATTTTATAAATCATATAAAATTTAATATTGGAAAACCATTGAAAATCACGGAAAACTATGGAAAAACAAAATGAAAACATAAAATGGAATATTAAAAACCATAGAAAGTAATTAAAATAATATACTATTCTGTGTGATATAAAATTGACATTTTTGTTAATTAAAATTGTACAGTGTTGATAATAAAAGTGTAGACTGTTGATAATTAATATTACACAGTGTTGATATAAAGTTACAACAGTGTTGATATAAAAGTGTTAGACTGATGAGATTAAAATAAACACAGTGCTGATATAAAATTTACATAGTTGTTATACAAAATTATTCATGTTCATGTAAAAGGTACACTGTGATATAAAAGTGCAGTTTGAGATAAAAGTATAGACTGGTTGATATGATAGAGTTACACAATTGTTGAATTAAAATTTATAAGAAGTATTGAATAAATGACAAATGTTATCAGAGATTTATATTATTAGCGATGATTGTATGTTAAGACGTAATGTTAGCAAGAAATGTAAATATATATTATACGATGATTTTATACTAAGATCTGATGATAGCGATGATTTTATACTAAACCTGATAATATCCAGTAAAAATAATGAGTTAATGATGGCGAGTAATTTACATATTAAAGACTATTGTTACGAGGATCATATATATTAAGACCTAATGGTTAACAAGGAAACATGTATTACTTATGATTTAATTTTAGCAAAGAACATTGTATGGCCCAGTGCGCCACTATCTACCTACTTTCATTCATTG
>JACMZG010001870.1:43741259-43793954 GCA_018340805.1 Microvelia longipes | reverse complement strand
GACAAAAAATAAAGTGAAAATATATTCTTACTTTTCTTCATTTCTAACGTAGGTATTCGTATATTGGAAAAGTATTGAGTTTGAACTAACACTCCGGTCAAAATATCACTCATCATCAAAATGTGTTTAAATTGGGCTGACATATTGCACACATGCAATATGTGTTTTTTGTTAACTGTATGTAGTTAACAAAAAAAAAGAGGTATCCAATACGATCCGCGGATCTAGAAGTGTGTGTGAACGTACTAATTGATTGACATATATAATATAGTGTAAACTTAGGAATATAACGAAATATGGAGGACGTATCGTTTATGGTAAAAGCACCATTATACAATTTCTACCTTGTACTACATAGACAGTTTAATTTTATAATAGCCCTACCTGCCATAACCCTGAAATAACAAAGTATGCAATTTTTAAAATATCCACCTTATCTTTATTATTATTTATAATTATAATTCGTGTTATCACAGTTTTAACGTTTAGACACTATTGACAGAAATTGTCAATATTGTTGTCAGTTGGATCAAGAAAATAAAATGATTTTTGATCAAACTTGTTGACGTACTTGATAAAAGGTAATTTGACAATCAGTAAGATCAACCGGGTAAAATTTTACTATTAGTATTATGTCTGCGTCATACTTATAATTATAGGGAGGGAGTTAAATATATTTTTCCTCTAGAAGGGAGAAAAAGTTACTTTTCACTCCCTTGGGAGTAAAAAGTGCTTCCTATTATTGGGTTATTAGAGCCAATTATGCCAATTGTTTAGGGGAGTGTTATTCTTTAAATTTATACAGGTGACTAATCAATGTTTTGCAATTTTCCCGGGGGTGGCACCCCCAAAATTTATAAGTTTCGGGTCAAAAGAAGTTGTATGGAGCATAATTTTTTTGATTTTTTTGGTCGCAGCACCCCCAAAATTTATACGGGGGGCCGACAAAATAAATTTTTTTATTGGTTCAAAATCCGTTTTAGGTCAATAGAAGTTGTTTAGAGCAATAAAAAAAATAGATTTTTTTTTGGTGGCAGCCCCCCTAAATTTATGAGGGGGTCCGACCCAAAAAAATAAGAATAAAATACAAAAAAAAATGTTAAATTAAAATCAACGTCTGGATATAAAATCTTGTATGCACCTTGGGAGTAAAATGCTATTTTCCCCCTCGCAATTACCTACGGAAAGTGATTTACTTTCCGCTCTACTGTTTGGTGCAATCGGTCAGACATTTGCTTAGAAATCTAAAGATTCATTGTTCGAATCCAGTCCTGGAAACTTTGTTTTAATCGTTGTACTATAAACCGGGGTATTAATTAATAATTTTTGTTTACAACAAGTTCTTTATTGGCAAAAAGTATACAATATTTTTTTGGGCTTCTTCAAAGTTGTATGTCTGTATGTGTGTGTGTGTGTTGTGTGTGTCTGTTATTATCTTAGCTCCTAGTGTATTTATGACGTTAGTATTTTAGGTTAATGACGTCATAAATATTTCATAAAGAATAGGGTTAAATAATCTGCATTTATATATGTTTATTCAGCTTCAGTCCAATCCGACAAAGAGTTCAGAATCTCTCTCGAGAGATAACATCAGCGTCAAGGAACACGTAAAAACATACATACACTCACACACAAATACATATACATACATATGTACATATATTAGTTTCATTGTTTTATTTTATTGAGCCCCTATTTCACAAATCCCCCTCTCCATGACCCCTACCTAAAATTTTAATTTTTCTTTGAAAATTTGCTAAAAAATGTTTCCCATTGAATTTATTTCACCATTTCTATTTTTTCAGACTTATTGGACCAGCTATTAAAGATGTTAAAATAATAATATATACTGTAAAACAGTACATTGCTGAAATAAAAGATATGTTGAACGATGTTACCTACGATATTAATTATTGCACTGAAGTATATAATAAATTACCTCAAAATGAGCAAAACGTCATCAGAGATCAATGGGAAAAGGCTTTTGACAGCACCAACGATTCCCAAGCTTGCCAGGCTAGAGCGCAAACTATTTTAGAACGTCGAAAACATTTGAGAGGATCTACCACGCCTTCGGATGGAACTAACAATAAACCGACAAATAAACCAACTTCTAATGCACCGAATATGGCCAAGAGTTCTGTACAGGCTTCGAATCCTCAGACGTCTAAAAGTAATCAGACGGACGCCCAGAATCCAAATAGTGGAATATCGGCTAATTTTAATTTAGGTGGATTAAGTTTTAAGAATTTATTTGGAATAAAGTAATTTCTTCAGTTGCTAAAGATTGACTATTTGTCAGTTAAGTTACTTCCGCTCAAAAGAGGATGGAATCTCTTGAGATTTTAGTATCTAGAGGATGGCAATAGGACTGGAATGGAACAATAACAGGTAAATTTATTGAGATAAATCAGCAAAAGTTTTTTTACGTTTGTCAAATTTAAAAATATTCGAATCTAAATCAAAGGAGTGTATAGGAACTAAATCTGACATTGGCCAATATAGTCCATAAGTCGGGGCTAAAAAATGTGACTCATTTGTACTACTTCCTTCAAACCATCTTTTACCAGTCCACAGGTAAAAGATAGCCGCTGCCATCTCTATAAACTGTGAACTCTAAACTTTGCTTAAAACTCTATATTATATTTAAAATATAAATATATTCGGTTATAATCAAAATTTTAGCACTGTTATAGGTTGTCCTTCGTTTTTAAGTTATATTTTTGGTCAATGGATAGTCGTTGAAAACCACATTTCATCCAGATTCGCAATTTTTCCTAGTTCTGCAGCTGCACCCTTATAATGAATAGTTAAGTACGTTTCAACGTAAATTCAGAAAGCTCTGTTTTAACCAAACTTTAATTTTGTAAAACTAAATTAGAAAAGTTTTTATTAACATGGATTTTAATTATATAAGAGAGAATATAATCACGGCATACATACTTAAAAAACAATAGGGCTCAGGCATTAACAAGATCAATTTTTATTCCAAGTTTCATTTCGATGTGAGAAAGCGTTCGAAAGGCATCTGTCCCATTAGAAACGTAGAGGATCCATATATATATATATATATATATTATATATATATATATATAATATATATATATATATATATATATATATATATATATATACATTATATGTATGTATGTATGTATAAAATATATAAACCTCAATGATATCATATATATTCTTGATCAGTAAGTCCCCCTTCCCAAGAAATTCACCTCCCTTCTCCATGACCCCAATCTATGTCATAAACTAATTTTTCTTTGAAAATTTGCTATTTCAAAGGAAATTTTTATTTTCCAATATATTAGTTATTCATCTGGCTTCAACTTAGGGTCGCCAAAAAATCAAGAGTAATTTTCTCTATAGAGGTTCAACATATAAGGTCGAAATTTTGACTCATCCAACCTCTGGGGCTAGGTTTAGTAAAAATTTTGAAAACAAATCAGGTCAAGTCAACCTAGTCCTTTTTTCATCTAAAAATATTTATACTCACGATTATTAGCACATTGATTTCTTTATACGTTCTAAAAGTTCAAATAAATTATGATTGATAAATATATTATCAATTATTAAAAAATCAAGATTCAATTATTTTGTAATAATCTAATTCAAGATTTACTTTAAATTGTAAAAAATATGTATTTCATTATAATTATTAGTTTATTATTTATTTATTTTAAAGAGTTTTTTCTCGTTTATTATTAATTTTAATGTATGTTAATTTTTTAGAGTCGTATTTATTATTATTATTAAAAATAAAAGATTTATTTAAATAAAACGCTGAACTGTGGAGTAAATGATTAAATATAAACAACAGTCTCTCCACTAAATGTAAAATTTATTTACAGAGCCGGCTTTCAACTGTAAACAGCCATCATCAGTGCCGGTGAGGTGCGAAAGAAACGTTAAAATAAACGGTTTATTTCATTTGAGACAGAGGTTTAAATCTGAACCGTTTATTTTTTAACCTTTTCTTTCGCACCTCACCGGCACTGATGATGGCTGTTTACGTTGAAAGCCGGCTCTGTAAATAAATTTACATTTAGTGGAGAGACTTTGTTTATATTTAGATTTATTTTTATTATCTTGAATTAATTTTTGGAGCCTTCCCCCTTAAAGACGGATCCAGAATGTTATCATAGTGTATAGTTGTAACTATACAAAAATAATCAGCAACAGTTTGTTTACGTTTGTCAAATTTAAAATATTCGAATCTAAATCAACGGAGTGTATAGGAACTTAAATCTGACATTGGCCAATATAGTCCAAGAGTCGGGTCTAAAAAATGTGACTCATTTTGTACTATTTAAAACCAAATTTTTTGAAAATTCACCTTAAATATGAAGGCAAAGCATAGTCTGCCTATCTAAAGTGTAGCCCTTCATATGATTGCGTATGGTCTAAATTTTATAAAATCCCACAAATTTCAGTTTTCTAGCAATAAGTGGTTCCCTGAAGGTTATTTGCAAAACATGAAGAGAACATTTTTAATGCTGATAAAATTTCCTATAAAACGAGTGTTTTTGCGTCAATACCTAATAACTAAAACTAAAGTTATGCAACATGTTAAATGGACAATAAATTCACAAATGGTATCACCTTTAAAAAATGTTTTCTTCGTGTTTTGCACACGACCAACAGGGAACAATTTATTTGAAGAGAACTGGTATTAGTGCGATTTTATAAAATTTTTAGCATGCGCAATCATATGAAAGGCTCCACTCTGGATAGGCAGACTATGCTTTTCCTTCATAATTTAAGGTATATTTTCAGAATAATTTGGTTTGAAGTAGTACAAAATGAGTCACATTTATACAGGTCCGGCTCTTGGACTAATAGAAAAACATGATTAGATGATGACTAGCAGCAAAGCGCTCTTTTTTACGCTTTATTGCCTTCCTATTAGTAAAGTCTTTATTTTTATATAAACTTTTTAATTTAATAAAAATAGAATTTGTTGCAGATAAATGATATAATAATATTGAGCAAAGTTTACAATTAATATATTACAATTTGAAATAAAAATGTTCATTAATTTATACATGACTTGACCGATATTATTTGTTTAAGAATAAACATCAAAATTTTAATGATGTGTTAACTACACGATTCTGAATAATTGGCAAGAAATATGATTAAACATTGGTACCCTAATATCAATGTGAATAGTTGACACAATATAATTGTGCGTGGGACACCTAGGAAATGTAATAAGCAAAAAGCATCAGGTTCTTTCGGCGCCCTGATGAGTTAGACTTAACGAAACAGAGTAGGACATGACATTATGTCGAGCCATCAATGATGACGAATTCGAATGATGGAACAGTTCCTGAGAACAGTTCCATCATTCAACATTCCTCATCATTGATGGCTCGACATAATATCATGTCCCACTCTGTTTCGTGGATGTATCTATTTATCTGGATGTAGCATTGCTTTTTACATTTCCTAGGTGTCATTCGCACAATTATGTTGTGAATTCTTAAAAGATTAATAAACAGTCTTGAAATGAGAGGATATGAAAAAGGTATATCTTAACAAGAAAACGCAGCAGTAAATGAAAAGAACACGATGAACACGTTCCAGAGATCAAACGAATAAAATAAAACGTTCCAACAGCACAGTTCCTCTGACAGCACATGAAAGTATCCATTTACATAAAAAGGAAAAGAAATTGCAATAGAATAAATTAGTAAAACGAATGAAATAAATAAAGCTATAATATTTAAAGTAAAGCATAAATAAATAAAGTGAATTAAAATATACAAAAAAGTAAAATAAAGTTATATAAGTAAAATAAATTGTGGCGCGGTCTCATAAAACAATAGATAGCACAACGCGTTATGTTTTAGGTTTAAATGGGAAAATAAATAAATAAAAATATAAACAGTTTAATATTTTAAATAAAAACATATTACTAATACAAAACAACAATAGTAGTTGATTTTATGTACTATTGAAGAAGTGCCTCCAACAGGGTTAGCTGGTGGGCTCACCCGATTAAGAGACTGTGGGTGGATGGAGTGATTACCGCTTAAGGACCAAGTTGTCGAAGTAGTTAATCCGGGCAAAAAAACAATTAACCAAATTACCTTGATAATAATGATAAATCGGGTATAGGGTATCTCGGAGCATTTCCCCACCGCATCATATTCGCTACGTTCATTCTTAAGAAATAAATTTATCTTATAAGCACGAAAATACGCATTCCAAAGGAAATTCGCCCGGTATGCGGATCATCACGCCAGAATTATTATGTTATATAAGATTTAAATGTATAAACAACTACTGCTAATAAATATGATATTTATTAATAATATGAATACAAAAATCAGTTTAAAGGTTCAGTGAGTGTCATAAGCTTTAGAGTTATTTTTGAAGCAGAGTTAATGCATAATCTTGGCAAGAAAGAAAAAGCACGGTTGTCGGTATCATTGGAAGAAGGCGTTCTAATTTGCTTTAATAAGTGTTATTGCTCTTGACCGTTATTGCTAAAGTAGGGTCAATTTTATGTTTATAAGAGCTGGTGTAGATTCAGCTGGAGAAGTACTTGGTCATTAACTGCTGTAGTAGGTTCAGCTAGAGGAGTACTTGGCTCATTAACTGCTGTAGTAGGTTCAGCTGGAGGAGTACTTGGCTCATTGACTGCTGTAGTAGGTTCAGTTAGAGCTTTAGTTTTTCTAAGGACAGTGTTCCAATAACTACTTAAGCAGTAGCTGTTGGAGCTGCATTTGTTGCTGAATTAGATTCAGTTGAAGTGACGCATTGTAGGAGCTTAGAGGTTAGTACTGTATCAGGTTTAGTTAAAGTGCTAAAGTTTTGTAATCATTCGTTTTTTAATAATGACTTATGCTTCAGCAGTAGTAGTGGAAACTGTGGTAGGTTCAGTTGGAGCTGCGGTAGGTTCTGTTGGAGCTGTGGAAGGTTCTGTTGGAGCAGTAGTTGGCTCAGTAGGCTTAGGAGTTGTTGGAATTTGACTCTTCAAGCATTGAACGAATTGTTGCTCTATCGCTAGAGTGTCATTTTTAACATCCATAATATCATTTTCAATTTCAATTTTGGTGTTATTGATGTCATTGAAGATACTGGTAAAGTTAGTTTTAACACAAGACAAGATTCCAATGATTGACGAGTTTCCCTGAAGACACTGGGATTTCAGAGTCAAAATATCTTGGTGAATTCTTAACGTTGCGTTGAAAACGATGACGCCAACGTGGTTCTCAACATCCGAAACGTTCTTCAAAGATGATCTTAGTTCGTCACATTCAGTTGTGTTGGATTTGATGTTAGAAATTTTCCATTGGATCTGAAATATAAAATATATCAAGATAGGATGGTACAAATAAGGAACTACTTCTATTTAATATAAGATTATTGTTGGAGTTTTATAAAGATTTACTAATGTATCGATTTATGTGTTAAATACTTAACATTTTTTAGTTTTTGATATTGCTATTTTCCTATTTGTTTTAGTAATATAACGAACCGAGCTTCCCAAAACACGACAGTTAATCTGTCATTGCAGTGCTAAGCTCAAGGTCTACCCAATACTATCAATAACTCTCTCGATAAAATGCGTAAAGTTACCCAGGGACTGTTGACGTATTACTTTAAGCTAGGAATTGTTATAGTTACACAGCTTTCTGCCTTCCTTTCTAACTCCCATCTTGAAAGAGCTTATGCATTGCTAAACTCTACTAGAAAAAAAATTATGCAGTGCTACGAATCATAGCAGAAGCTTATGCAACATGTAATGATCTACTGCGTAGGCATCCGCGGTTATTGTCATGAAGATTTAAGTCTTCATGACATTCATTAAGTCATTAATTAAGGCTTCCGGTGGTGACCGCGTCAACGTAGATAAAGAATCCGACGTTTTGCTTTCACTGTGGTAGGAATCTTCAGGGATGTAGGACATCATGGATAAAAACACAATACTCTACAAAACTGAACTGAAGAATACTCGTAATACTCTCTTCATAAGATTACTTTTATAAAGTAACCCTTCAGTTCAGTTTTGTAGAGCATTGTGTTTTTATCCATGATGTCCTACATCCCTGAAGATGCCTCCCATAGTTGAAGCAAAACGTTGGAATCTTCATCTACATTGATGCGGTCAACACCGGAAGACCTAAATCTTCAAGTAATCTAATACTATCTGAAACATACATGTAGTATGTTACAGATAGTAACTTCTTTTACAGTAGTAACTGTAAAAGAAGTTGGCTACTTTTGTTTCGGGTATTTTGATAAACTTAAAAGTTTTGATTTTCTCTAAAATACGTCTTCTCATATTACATCTAAAAGAAAATTAGCCGATTAGCTTACCCAACGAGATCTGGTACTAAGAGAGTGTGCCTCTCGAATAAGTGGTGACACAATTCTAATAAGCTGTCTATCCGCGTCTCTCTCCAGTCTGCTAACGTCTCTCTCAATGTGATCATGGTTGTGACATGATACCTCCTGTATTCAACAAACAAAAATATTTATTTGAGCAACAGATACTCAAATCTAAAATTCAAATATATGTACGAGATTTTGTTCCTAGACGTCTCCATGACGCACAATAACATCCGAACGCTTTTTCCGATCAGAATGAAACTTAAATCGATCCTAGAAATGTCTCGAACTACATTGTTTATGAGATGTGTATGACGTCATTTACCTTCAATAACTTAAAACTTCAATGTTAACTATTCAAAATTGATAAAAAATTCAAAAGTGGATATTTAAAAATTCTATTAAACCTCTGCAAATGATCGGACGGAGCTAATTTAATACCTAAATAAATGCATCATATTTTTATGTATTAATCTCCACCCATAGATAAAGTTAAATTTAACCATCCGCATTAAGTTTATCATTTGACATATATGATTTTACGTAAACAAGTCACGCGTTTTTCCAATAATGCATTTGGAAATTCTCTAATTCTACGACAGAAAGACGCTTTAAAAATCTACTAATAATACACATACATATATATAATATATAATATATATATATATATATATATATATAATATATATTATATATATATATATATATATAATATATATATATAAATAATTATATATATAATATATTTATAATATATATATTATATAGGCGAGCCATACTTGCAAAGCAGAAATAATATTCATCTAGATACGTATAGCCTCCCAATCAGACTTGCCAATACAAACCTAATCAAACTATGCAGCCAAAAGATATCAAACTCTGATCAATTAACAACAATTTATTCTGATTCTCTTGAACACTTTGCCTTACAGTGTAATAGTCTTAGAAATTTTAGACTAAAATATCTCAATCCTATATTAATTAGTAAACTTCTTCTATTCTCTTTATGAACTTTAAGATACCACACTACACGTTCTATATTTATTTACTATTCAGGCCGTGAGGAGAAGATCTAGCAACCCTTTGTTACGCCTCTAATGCTTATTTATCACGTCATAAAAGTAGTTTAATTATTTATTTATTTATTTTATATATCAAGGCAAGTTGTTTTAAATTAATTATTCTTTATTAAATTTAAGAGGACGTATTTGATTTTATATTAACCTTTATATTTTTTTTAAGGTATAATTATAATAATAATAATAATAATAATGCCCGTTTAGAGCCTTGCGGCTCATCAGGGATAACCCCTGCGGAACCACCTCGGTGGTAGTAGCAACCGTTACGCTCAAAGTTTATTCTAAAGCTAGCGATAATTTATCTAAACAATAATCTTCTTTAAACTGAGAGCGTAACCTGGGATGCGAACCCAGACCTTCGTGGGTGTCAAGGTCAGTGTAAAGTCTAAAACGCCTTAACGACCTTGTCCACGGAGGCGGCATTAATTGCATATAATAATATTGTAAAAACTATAAAGATTATATTGTATACATATATAAATATATTTATGCGCGTGTGTATATTTAAAAATTCATACCTGATAAAAGACTAAAGCAATTACTAGAAGACACAAAGATGATTTCATTTTTATTGGGTTGTTCAAACTGTTTAAACGACTCTTAAGTAACTGAAAGATGATGTGATATCCTATCTTGTATTCTTCGTCTTATATACCTCTATAACTTAGATGTTATCGTTTGTCTTATCAGTCGTAAAATCTGAGTAGTGCAGATTAAGTGGTAGTAATGGTAAATAATTTAAGCGAATCGTAAATTGTTTTAAAAATTTTCTAAGAAAATTAATAAAAATTACTCGAGAAAGGGGCGAAGTATTCAAAAAAAATGATTTAAAATGTTCAGCATAATCTCAATTTGAATCATTTAAATTAAAACAATATTTTAGTGGTTCTAATAATTATTCTGGGGAATCTTAAATTTGATAAAATTATAGACAAAAAGCTCATAAGAGGGATTATAAGAGGTTTTTTTAACTATACGTAATAAGTTATTTATTATAATTACATCAATACTTGAGATAATTCTCGGGATATCAATATAATTTTATGTATCATAATATCATTTGATACTACACAGTTATGAAAAACATGAATAGATGACTTAATGTATGTCTCACACATTTTTATTGTTTGTGTTTGAATCTTAATTATATGTGCGAAAGTGACTGAAGGGCTTGGTGAGAGCTTTAAGCAATATTTGGCAAGATATATCTGAGTTGTAGTTCTGATTGAAACTACAACGTTTTTCATGGGCGTTGCCATGACGTTCTTGAGATTGCCTCCTAACATACATTTCTAGGTGTTTCAAATATTGAACACCTCTCAGATATACTCAATGTCCTTTAGCATATCAGCTATTTGAGCTCTCATTTCTTCAATATACCAGATAACATATCCATGTTTAAACTTCTTCAAAAGAAAATAAATTAACACAGAGTTCGGTGTTCTGGCTCTGTAAGCGCTCTTATAACTTAGACGTGACAAAACAGAATGGTACATGACATTATGTCCAACCATCAATAATGACGAATTAAGAATGATGGAACCATGGACGTCCGCAGGATTTTATCCCCCAGAGGGGGGGGGGGGTCAAAGCTGCCAAGTTCAGTAATAAAAATGTGCTGCGGGTTTAGTTTTTAGCATCCTTTGACAAAAATCAGATATAGGAGTCCAACTTCACGGAAGTTGGGATTTGCTTAACTATATTAACTGCGTATATGCATATATTAACTAAATGTTAATATATTGACAACAATTATGTAATATTATATTTATAGTGCTTAAATAAATATTTAAATGATTGAGACCTTAAGCGAGTTCCTTCAAACATATTAAGTAAGGATTAAATCAACCTAGCAAACCTCTATTACTACAGATCATTTTTAATTTAAACAATCCAGCAAGCGAAGCATGTTCCTTTTAAACGTATCTTATACTTTAGCAATCTTGTAAGCAATGTGAGCCTCTTTTCCGTCATTCACGCATTTTTACTGCAATCTAGTGAGCGAAGCGAGCATTCATTATTTTTTTATAGCCAACCAATCCTTGTTTATTTATTAAATCACTTTGCTATCCTATCTAGCCATCGAAATGAGCCGGTTGGTAATTCACTATTATTTTGATGTATTCTTTTCACGTAAGTCCCTGATGCAACGCATTATTAGTTTACTAGTATTTTAATTTTTTAAAAAAATTAAGTTAGTTTTATTAAAAAATGCAGGATAATAATGATTAAATTTTTACTAATTTGAAGTGCGAACCTAACTTTTCTGATTTTCCAGGGGGGGGGGTCAAGTGACCCGTTTGATCCCTCCTGCGGACGCCCATGGATGGAACAGTTCCCAAATGCAGTACGGCACTTTGCTTGTTACATTCATTGGTGTCTCCCGTACAATCATATTGAGTCATCTATTCATGTTTCGCAAAACTCTGTTGTATCAAATGTTATGAGTTTTAACTTCTATTAAACGCTTCTCTTTCTTTTGCCTTGTTTGAAATGTTCTAAAACTGAATTGAAAAATGGATAGAATTGAAAAATTCCATCAGAAAAAGATTGTGAATGTTGAACAAAGCATCTATATCTCATATTTCAATGTTCAAAGAGAATCAGTGTTCTCTTAAAAAAAAGGACTTTGATTTTTACCAAGATTTAATTTCCAGAAGTCAGGGAAATGTCTTTGAGCGAAAATGTCATAAAAATGTGGTAATTAGAGGATCAATCGAAGAAGTAAAATATGGTCCCAACCTTTTCACATAGGGCCCGCGTTTTTAAGGGCTCACTAGAAAAAGAGAACGCACAAAGAGTGCGTAAAGAAGCCAAGAGATAGAGCTGCGTGGAAATCAAAATTGCCACTGTGTGAGAGGTGTGTGGATCCAAGGGCAATTAAACGTTTATTCTTTCTTAACATCGCCAATCTTAACAATAGCAGGTATAAAATTTTTAGAAATGCATTTTCACATAGAACACTACTATGCCCTAGGTCTGTTATTATCGCGTATTGTTTTTTAGCGACGACCAGATTAATATTTTTAATCAAAAATCAACCTTGAGAAGAACACGAACCCTAGTGAAAATCAGCTTGTTGTGACGTCATTAACCCGGTTTGCTGTTTATATTTTAACTTAATACTTTCATTTATATTTTTTAACATTAGCACTCTGCTGTTGCTAATTTAAGAATTGGAACACTAGCAGATCTTTACGTTTTAATATAGCACTGATTAAAAAAGTCGGGTACGAGGTGCCTTGGAACTTTCCCCCCTCCTGATGGAGTTTTCTTACTTTACTCTAAGGTTCTGTATATCCTATAACCGAATGGTTCATATAATTATTATGATGTTGGTACGACGCAAGTTGGACGAATTTCCTTTGAAATGCTACCTTTGATTTCTTTCTAAGTTTTCGGTTAAATAGTTCGGTTAAAAACTCGAAGCAAATGGAGGTAATAAATTTTTCAAAAGAAATGCGCTATTTATTATTCTGTACCATATATAATATTCGGCAAACATGATTTAGAGCATTTCCTTGGAAATATCCATAAACTATTTTATATTGGGAAGGCCAAGGAATTTCCTTTTTTATAACCCCATGAGTGGTTTTCCCACAGTTGTCTGTCTGCATGTTTTTTCCTGTTTCCCTCCTGTAAAATTCCTACTGATGGGCCGAATATTTTCGCGTGCTCCACAGATGTGCTACATGCATTTTAAATATTTTTTTTGTAATCTCTACATTTCTTGTAATTTATTATTTCTTTTTATTTTGTAACTTAAAATCTCGTGAAAATAAAGACAGGTGGTTTTACTCAAAAGTTGGTCAAGCCCGAAATTATTACTTTTCTTGTAAAACATAAAAATAATTAGTTGTACATAATCAAAATTATTTAGTTATCTTTTTTCGCGTTTTCAAGACTTCAAGAAATATATTTTTCAACCGAATTTCGTATCCTGAAGTAAATATTATTGATATTACAATTTTAAAATTAAATAAAACATTTTTATACTACAGATAAGCTGCATAATAAACATCTGATTGCACTTCAAATCTTAATAGACACTTGAAGCTAAATACTCCTCTAGACACAACACCTTAATCAATAACCAACTATATAATATCTGAAACCTTAGAGATCGTTGGTTGTTGTAGAGGGAATTGTTTCTAAAACCAAAGAATATAATAGTTATAGAATGTCAGAAGGTATACGAGACAGTCAGACAGAAGGTGGGGGTGAAATCGGTGCTGGCATCTAGCGGCAGCTCTGAAACTAACTCTCCTTATCATAACATTCTTCTCACTTTTCCAAGTTTGCACTAGAAAACTAAATTGTTTTTATTACCATTTTAACGACACGAGTATCTACTTGATATTTGACATTATTATACAAAGCAAATATCTTGATTAATCAGTTTTGTAACAGAAGTAGTTTACTAAAAATAAGACGACAGTGGCGCATTCTCGTAGTTGGCATGGTTAAACTACTATATTACACGCTAGCGCTCCTGTTAACTGGCTTAGGAACTAACCTTTTTTGTCTGAAACAATTAATCTCCAGACTATAATTCTTTATCTATATATTCTTTGTCAAAAACATAAATGTAAGAGAAACAAGACGATGAGCATGTTGGTGTAACATGATGTTAACATTTATAAGTAACAATGACAAAATTGAATTTAAGCCAAATAACATCAAACCTTTTAAACTCGTTTGATTTAACATCAAACTCGTTCCACCAACAAAGTTTTAGTATGGCCAAGTGGTCAAACGCTGTTATTCATGCTGTGCTGACTAGAAATCAATGCTCGTTTCGGCTGAGGTTTTAGAGTAGTTTTTAATTAGAGCACAAGGTGCTTATAGTGTTCTAGAAGAGGCTACGGAATGGCCCCAATACTTTTTGCAAAAAAGTGCAAATTAAATGGATCAGAGATCTATTCAACAATTTGGGGACGCTAATTTATCTTCGATTGATGAAGATACTTTATTTGAGTATTCAATATTCGATATTAAATTCAGTTTACAAAAATAAAAATGGGAAGAAATTTGGTGATACTCTTAAAATTGTCAACCATGGCCATAGTGTACTTATTGCACAACGGATTAACATTTGACTGTACGAAAAAGTTTATCTTCAATTGCGACCTCCAAGAGTGGCAGTACACACCATTATTTTCACTAGTTTCTAGTTCTTTCTTTACAGGTTTCGGTGCATTTTCTTTAAAAATATAGGAAAATTGAGTTACGAGTAGTGCTTGATAATTAAGTAACTGCTCGAGTTAAAAAGCATAAACCTTAAGCAAGAATTAGATTGTTAAGCACAAAAATACAAATTTCAAAGGAAATTCGTCCACCATGCAGACCAAGGCACCAGAATTATATAAGCGAATTCAAAGAAAAAATGAGCAACGAAAACATCGAAATGACCCAAAATGCTGGGCGAATTTTTAGTTTCTCCGCAACATACTTAAGTTTTTTTTACTTTTCGGTCACTTAAAGTGGTCTTAACGGCTCCGGACAGGTTTTATTTGATTCAGTGCCCCAAGAACATTAATCGACTCTCTACTCAACATTTAATTTTCATTGGCCGTAATTTTGGTTTTGATTAGTATGTTCCCCCTCCCAAAAAAATCACCCCCCCTATGATCCCAATATTATAAGCTCATCTTCCTTTGAAAAATTCCCTGTAAATTTGAAAAGTTCTAAGAACCAATTAATAGTTTTAATTATACATTTTAATTGTAATTTTCCTTGAGAGTCTTTACTTTTACCAACTCATTTTTTGCTTTTTGTTTTCGAGTACCTTTATTGTAATGATTATTTATTTTTTTTTAGTCTACATTATTTATTGTATAATGTCTTGAATTAAGGTGATACTACTCCCAAATAATCGTTTATCAGAAGGTATCTGGTCATGTTGTCCCTCATTAAAATGTGAATTTTAATGAGGAATTTTTCCACTTCAAATTTGCAAGTACGCAAACTGAAACCTTTAAGATACCCAAAACAATGTCTAATCGCAACATGACTACTATTTATTACTGATAATAATAACAATAATACTCGTTTTAAGCCTGGCGGTTCATTAGAACAACTTTCACAAGAATCGCCTTAGTTGGTTGTGACAACCGTTACACTCAAAATATTAAGTATGAGGCGAGACGATGAAAATTGTCTAGATACATTGCAAATGCTATGTTACAACAACTCTTTCTCCAACTCTAAAATGATAACATTTTCCTGGTTAGACATAATCATGTTTGTTACGCATCTCTTTAGTGTATTGCTGGCATAGTATACTAAGTAGTAATGACGGTGCAATAAATGTATTTGCAAATATAACTGTATTTGTAAATATAATTTCAGCAGGTTCAATACATGCATACATATTTTAACTTTGAATTTTTGTATTAACTCCGGGTCGTTTTCATCCGATACAGAGCCTCTAAAGCACACCTAAAAAAGACACTTTACGTGAAATTGTTTTATGCCCAGGGGCGGATACAAGGGGGGTGAAAGGGGCGACTAACTAACTTAATATTAGTTGGACATAATCCATTGTCAATGTTATTTACAATTAACGACGTTTTGGGGGCAGGTATTTCTCCCATCCATTTTGTAAAAGACAAACCTGACTTAGTAAGTAATTATCAACAACCTAAGGTAGGACTTTAACACTTATCTACCTAGGGCCTCTCCTAATCTATTTAAGGATTAGGGTTTATTTTTAAACCTCTCACAACCTTCAAATACGCCAAGATCTTCCCTAATTTTTAATTCTGCATTTTTTACTCTATCTTAAGCATTGGTATCAGGCCCATAGCCGGACACTTCTTGGAGGAGCAAAAGCAATCTCAGAGGGTCTTACAATCTTACTCGACTCACCGAGCTATTACCATCTCGGAAAAGAAAATAGTTTTATGTATTTCTAACTTTCATTTTCATTTTTTATGACACTGATGATGGACTCATGTTAGGTTGAAAGAGCTTTGCCAATAAACAATTATTTTAGTGAAGAGATTCTTTCTTCGTTTCCTAGTAATCTCAGAAGGGGCGATTTTTCTTACACCTAAAACTACTACAACAAAGAGGGCGAAATTTTGTCCTGGAAGAGGGGAGCGTCTGCCTCCTGGCTATGGGCCTGATTTGAATCCATATTTGATCGATCTTAATACTTGGTTGGCTTACAGGGTGGTTGGCGAAAAATAAAAGAGGCAGCCTAGCCATCTAGGCTGGTTGTCGGCTGCACCGACAACCAGTCTATTAGCTAAATAAGTATTAGGATCGGTCCAATGTAGATATCAAAGCTTAAAAAAGAGATTAAAAAGTACTTTTTAAGTATGAAAAAGGAACCCTAATTCCTGTATAGATCGAGGCTCTAGGTAGACAAGTTCTGTCTAAGGTTGTTGTTGACGTGCCTACCAAGTCAGCTAAAAATCCTGACCCCCTACACACAACACACACAGATGATGGGAGAAACACCCTCTCCTGAAACGTCAAGCATTGACAATGGATCACGTCCAACTAATTTTATTCATCACTTACCATTATCGCAAACTTTCACGACTTTTACGTATGTTTGTCAATTTTTTCAATTTCATTTTCAGCATTTTAAAGCTTCTCAAAGAGATGCCAAACAAGTTTTAAATGTGCAGCGTATCCTACTCCTTAAGGATCCCTTATTATAGGATATCTAAGAAAACATGTGAAATGTATTTAATTTTCTAAGTAATATTTTTTAAGTTCTCATACCTGACAGAAATTATTTAAGTACCCTCCCAATCAAAACAATCATTACATATTAATTATTATACAATTATTAATTAATAGCAATTAATATTACTTAAACCTCTTAACGTATAAGATCTAAATAAACACTCAAATTCATCAGAGATGATATCACAGTATTATTCTTTGGAGATGTTTTTACAAAGAAAAATTATTCGAAGATTTTTCATTTCTGAAGTACACAGGTTAACAATTGTATTGTGTAATTTAGTTATTATTAGAATTAATTAACGGTAGGATCCAAACGATTAAATGGTATATAAAGGTTGTCAAGCTTTGATTAAGATATCATAAACTCGGTTCGAGTCCAAGTTGCTACATTCGACTTGTTTTACAAAATGAAATATTTCTTAGCTTTTCTTTGCGTAGCTGCTTTCGCAGTTGTGGTAAGTTGTGCTTATTTTATATTTTAATTTAACTGATAGTACTTGCAGAAGCCGACTTAAATAAGTCAAATAAATGTTTATTTATGTATAGACGGCATAACAATTGATTCCTAAAGCCGTTTATACATTTTAATTCGAAACGGAGTCAATTTTGTGACATCCTATTTTGATTATAATACTATGATTCTGTTTGTCTAGAACATCAATGGTGGGTTCATGGACAATGAAATACGCAAATTACAACAAGAAGCTGAAAAGAAGCTGGACAAGTTTGTACAGCCTGCCTTGAAGGACGGACAGAAACTGCTTCAAAGACTCCAGAAAGTAAGTGACATTAATTTTAATTACTTAATTGTGGTTTTTAAGTCATGAAGTATCTAATAATAAGTATAAAATTAATATCTAGGTATTAAATTTTATCAAATTGGTTTGTTCTATTGTTCTACTAGGCTAAACCTTATAGTCCTGAAATCGAAATTATTAACCTTTATTTTACTTAAATTTGTAGCTAAATTCCGTTTTCACTTTTAAGTAATTTATACATCTTAAGTTTTCATTAGCAAATAACATATGTAATAATTATTGGGGCATATAGAAATAAACGGCTTTCTAAACGGGTTACGTTTAGATGGAAAAAAATTGGTTTGATAGAACAAAAAAAGAAAATTTAAGTTCGCCTGTTACTCAATAATATAAGATTCATATTTATGTATTTAGATCAAAATAAACAAACATTATTTTGTTTTTATTTTATTATTATTTTTTATTTTATTTTATTTTTTATACATGAATTTTATTGAAATGCAATCCACTTTTAATTGTAGGTGTAGTTTAGGCAGTATGATATTAATAATATCAATAATAACGCCTGTTTAGAGTATTGCGTCTCATTAGGGATAACTTTTGTGGGAGCCAAATCATTTGTTACTGGTAACCGTTACGCTCAAAGTGTAATCTAAATTTGGCTTAAAAAACTAAGCACGTAACCTTAGATGCGGACCCCAGACCTTCCTGGTGTTAAAAGACCGTATAAATACTAACGCTCGAACGACCTTGATCAAAAAGGAAGCATTTTGGCGAGTATACTAATGCATTACTTTATAGGACATACCCCATCTCAATACATATGGAGGCTTAAAGCATTTTTTGAGGGCCTTTACAATCTGTGTAACCCCAATAAAGATAGTGTTCGGAATTGTTTGTTTTGCTTTGTATTATAAAAGTGCTTTTATTCCAGACGGTGTATAATGTAAAGTCTAACTTTAGTGTAAAAAGTAACTTTATAATATAAAAAGTAACTTCATAATGTAAAAAGTAACTTTATAATGTAAAAAGTAACTTTATAATGTAAAAAGTAACTTTTCTCCCTTGGGAATGAAAAGTGTTTCCTATTCTCTATATACGGTATTCTCTAATATATACAGGTGACCGATCATTTTTTGAAATTTTGGGGGTGGCACCCCCAAAATTTATGAGGGAGCCGACCAAAAAAAAAAAAATTATTGGCACAAAGTCCGTTTCAGGTCAAAAGAAGTTGTTTGGAGCAAAAAAAAATTTTTTTGGTCGCCGCGCCCCTAAATTTATAAGGGGGTCCGTCCCGAAAAAATTAGAATAAAATAAAACAAAACGTGTACAAATAAAATCAACGTCTAGAGATAAAATCTTGTATGCACCTTGGGAGTAAAATGCTATTTTCCCCCTCGCAAAGGAGTTAATAGTCATAACATCCTCGGCATTGCCTCGGGAGATAAACACATTGGTTCCCTCGGCTTAAGCCTTATGAACCAACTAACTGCTCAGGGAAATAATAGCATTCTTTACTCCCTTGGGCATAAATAACTATTATTTAAGTTATTGTAATTTTTTACTGCCTTAGCCTACTCTAGGAAATTCATTGTGCCAATATAAAATGCCAATATAAAATTTACCTATTAAACTTTCAGATGTAATGATATTTATGTTTTACAGATGCAAGCCCAAATGATCAATATTGCCAACACAACTGAATGCCAAGAATTACAAGTCACTTTACAACAAGTCAGCAGCATTGTCAACAACATGGCTATCACCATTTTCAACACAACTGTCAAAATCGGTCAGGAAATCCAGGACATTAAAACCGAATGCGTTAAACAAGGCTCCACACTCCCATCCATCGTTGAATGTGTTAAGAAAGATTTCGTTACAGTGTACCAATCTGTCGAAGCTGCTAAAGCTGCTATTAAGGGATACAACCAGCAGCTTATCGCTTTGTCTCAAACTGTTCAACAACAGTTCGAAGCTTGTTTAAAGAGTCAGGTTACTACTCCTAATCCAACTGATGCTCCAACTACCGCTGCTCCAACTACCGCTGCTCCAACCGAAGCTACTACTGCTAAACCAGCTGCTCATTAATACGGACAATATTATAGTCGAATGTTATTTCTGTGATGTATTTTAACTTTAGAGTCTGTAATCAGATAATTTTAATTTTGTTTATCTCATTGAATGTTGTTCCAATACATTTAGTTTTATAACTCAAGTACTAAGTATTCTTCCTTCTTTTCCTCCTTTATACCGATAATATATAGAAAGAGTTTTTATAAAAAAAATAATATATTTGTTTACAAAACAAATTCCAAACCATTTATTGGTTTGAATAGTGAAATCATTTATTCAAGTGTTTTAAAAGACTTCTAAGTGGTTTTCACAAAGTTTTCCGTCTCTCTCTCTTAATATATATATATATATATATATATATATATATATATATATATATATATATATATATATATATATATATATATATATATATATATTTGTGTGTGTATGTGTTATGTTTGTTATCATTGTATCTTTCACTGCATTTATGGTAGAGTTGCAACTTTGTTCAATAATCAACATTTAGATTTAATAGTGGTATCTGAAAAATATTTTCATGACGTCATTAACCCGCAATAATGTCTCTGAATTTAGAAAATTTATGTGACACGTTGAAATGTTGCGAATGATTTGAGATTTGACTGGCATGTAGTTATAAAGACTAACATATGAGCCAAGTTTCATCCTATTAAGCATTAGCTCAATTTTTATAAAATGACTTTTATACATTTTTTTAAATAAGTATAAAAATCTATAAACACAACAAACAAAAATGGTTTTTACAAAATTGTCCGACTGTTTGTGATTGTGTGTCTGTTATCATCTTGGATCCCAAATTAGTTATATTACAGAGTTGAAACTTGGTACAAAATCAATGTTTAGGTCTAGTTCGCTACTCAGAAAATAATTTATTTTATGACGATATAAATCGGAAATAATGATTTAAACTTTCATAAAAATTCATAAAACGCGGAAAAATGTTTCAATCGAGTTGGGACCGAAACATTGTGCAAGTATGCTGTCAAATTTAAAACCAACATATGTGCTATGTTTCATCTCATTATCAGCATAAATTCAATTTTTATTGAATGATTTATATGTAACGTTTTCTTAATAACTGAAAAAATCGGGTACGGGGTACCTTGGAACTTTTCCTCATTACATCGGATTTGCTACGCTCATCCTCCCTGATTTGGAATCGCTTCGCTCGTCCTCAGAATATACAATATTTATACGGCAACATATCTAGAGACTCGCTTCGCTCGTCCTAATAGTAAATGAATCCGTTTCACTATAGCACTGACTACGCTTATTACAGCTTAATTTTTATGATCCAACAAAAATCATGAATATAATTGTTGTATTGTAACGAAACTTAATGTACTTATTTAATAAATGATGGTATACAATTGTACTAAATTTCAACTCAATTTAATCATTTTCTCATTTTTTACAATTTTTTAAAAAATGTACTCAAGTCATTCAATAAAATTGTAACAAAAGCTGATAATGAGATGATACTTGGCACTTATATTAGCCTTATACATAGCCACATGCGTGCCACATGTATACGATTTTGTCGCGTTTTATAATTTTTCAAATTTTTCGCTAAAGACTAAAGACTAATAAAATTTATTTTTTCTAATAGCACAACTACAGCGGTAGACTGATTTTTTTGTACAAATTTCAACTCTGTAGCATAAATACACTGGACGCTACGATGATAACAGACACACACACACACACTTACACTCATACACACACACATACTGACCGGCAACTGTGTGAAAACCGCTCAAGAAGCCTTTAAAACACCTGAAACGGATAATATCGGTTTCATCCCGGGTTTGTATTTTTTTGCAAACACAATGTTTTTGCCATATACCTACGGTATAAATGAGGAAAAGAAAAAATAGCTAGTTAACAACTAGTGCCTACCTTGTGGACATTTAAAGAACTTCACCATCGACAGTAAAAAACTCTAAAAAAACTACGAAACTGTCCGCAACAGTTTCGTAGTTCGGTGAAAAACGCATTAAAGCAACTTTTTCGAGGATGTATATTGCCCACTTTACAGCCGCTCGAAGAAAAAATAGTCTACTACCCATGATTAATGTAGTAAAAATAAAAACTAACAATCTACACTAAAAGCCTAAACAAATAAAAAAAAACCGGGTGCGGGGTACCTCGGAACTTTTCCTCATTACATCCTCATTATTCTCCCTGCTTAGAGCTCGCCTCGCTCGTCATCAGAAATACAATTCGCCAAATGTATACTGCAGCATGCCTTTGGACTCGCTTCGCACGTCTTCAAATAGTAAATGCATCCGTATCATTCTCAGCGGTCACCATTACAGCACTGACCACGCTCAATGCTACTTAACTTTTATAATCCAACAAAAATTATGGATATACTTGTCGTATTGGAACGAAAATTTGTGTACTTATTTACAACGTAAAGGGATATACTTGTACTGAGAATTTCAACTTAATTATATTATTTTCCGATTTTGTAAAATTTTTAAAAAACGTACACAAGTTATTCAATAAATGCTGAACTAATGCTGATAATAAGATAAAACTTGGCACATATGTTAGTCTTATACATAGTCACATGCGTGCCAAATCTAAATCCGATCGCATCATTTTTCCGTGTTTTATGATTTTTCGAAATGTTGGTTATTGCTGGTTAATGACGTAATAAAAAATATTTTTCGAATAGCACAACTAGAGCGGTAGACTAATTTTTGTACAAAATTTCAACTCTCTAGTATAAATACACTGGGCGCTATGACGATAACAGACAAAAACACACACACATACACACGCACACACAGAAAACTTTGCGAAAACCACTCAGGAGGCCTTAAAACGCCTTAAACGTATAATTCCGGGTTTATCTTGGTTTCGGATTTTTTCGCAAACACAATACTTTTCCTATACAATACAGTGATTTATTATTAAAATGTCTAATAATAACCGGTCAGATTTTTAATTCCCTAATGGCAAAGAGAAATAGTTTTTTGAACTCAAATACAGGAAGACACTGATCACTCTTTAATTATAAATCAATTAAATTTACTAGAATTGGGTTAATATAACATTTAAAGGTATATAATACCTTCAATACACTATTTGAGATGAGTTCTGGATGCTTTGTGGTTGGTTAATCATCAGGTTAAAATGATCAAGCTATTCTTCTTCTTTTTCCTAGCTTTTTCTATAAAGGTAACTATTTACGGATTAGAATACTAAGACTTATTATTTTGACTTAAATGAAGATTGATAAGGACATTCAGAATTTTCCTTAGGATATTTTAGGAAGCTTCCCAGGATTTTATCTGAATCCTTTTTGTATGCTTTAAAACCTCCTAAGTGGTTTTCCCAAAGTTGTCTGTCTGTATGTGTGTGTGTGTTAGTCTGTTATCATCGTAGCTCCCAGTGAATTTATGCTAGAGAGTTGAAACTTTTTACAAAAATCAATCTACAGGTATTGTGCTGTCCGGCTAATTTTTGATGATGTCATTAAACCGCAATAATAATAATAATAATAATAATGCCCGTATAAGGGCCTTTCGGCTCTTCAGGGTATTTGCCCTGCGGGAACCACCTCGGGTGGGTCACATCTACTATGCTCAAAGTGAAGCTAAAGTTGGCGAAAGTTTTTTTTTACAACAAATTCTATTCATAATAAACTGAGAGCATAGCCCGGGCTGTGAACCCCGGACCTCCGGTGCCGAAGTCCAGTACTAAACGACCACGGCTGCGGAGGCAGAAACCGCAATAATGACAGCAAAAAAAATCGAAATTTATGTAACGCGGATAAATTTGTTGGTTTGAGATTTGGCACACATGTAGTCATATATAAGACTGACATATATGCTAAGTTTCATCTTATTATCAGCATTAGTTCATATTTTGTCGAAACACTTGTATACGTTAATTAAAATATCGTACACAATCGGAAAATAATCCAACTTAGTTGAAATTCGATGCAATTACTTTACCTAAGAAATAAGTGCTAAGACAGCCTGGATGACAGCTGAAAATAAACCTATTTAACCACAATCTGAGGACGAGCGTAGCGATTCCGGTGTGGTCAGGAAAAGTTCTGAGGCACCCTGTACCTGATCTTTAATATTTTGTAATAATTAACTAACTTTTTGAAATTTTTTGCAACTTTTTCAACATATGATCTCCATGTAGATAATCAGAGGTGACGCTATAGAAGATGAGATAAGGAAATTGGAAAATGAAACGCAGGCTGTGTACGCTAAAGTGGTGCAGCCTTTTCAAGAACATAAAGACTTGTTCCTACAATACGATAAGGTAAGAGAGATGGAAAAGATGATACTGTTCAAACAAAAAAAGTAGTAATGAGTATTGAGTTTTTTATTATTATAATTCAAAAACAACATTTAAGCTTTCAGTATGATTTGGTCTTCATCAGAAAGTTCTTTATAAAAAAACAATGATCTTGAATAAAGGAGATGACGCACTAAGTCGATTTGCCATACAAAAAAGTGACCCCATTGACAACCAAAATATAGAGAGAATTCAACACGAAACACACGTCAAAAACCAACTGCACATGCTTGGTACAAACTGCGTATGCTTTCAATTCTGATAACAGCGCAGGTCTTAAATTATAGAGGTAAACTTACCTCTCAATGCTTTCCCATTGTTTATTGCTTGAGAAGGTTATAAATAAACACCCTTAAATTATCACTCACTGTAGTGGCTAAATATAGTCCAAAATTCAAAATTAAATAAACACAAATGACTTAACATGCGCTACGAATGTAACAATCACGAGAAGCATAGACGAAAGTTGAGAAGCAAACTCGACAACCTTGCTACATAATCTGCGTTTGGCGCATTTTTTTTCATTATAACCAAGGAGAAGGTAAGTTTGCTCCTATTTTTCTATCTCATACAACTTCCATGGGGTCAGAAATGTCCCTTAATCCGTCATCCCCTTTATTCAAGATCCTTGATAACAAACTATAGTTGTTAACAATAAAAAGCAGTTAAGGTATCTAAACATAGCTTATATAGCTGTGTATGCTAACGAAGAATAAACTACAAACTAAACAAAGATCTAGCCAAGGCGCTTAACATTAATTTAGTTTAAGGGGTCAAGAAATTAACTATAGAATTATTAACAATTTTGACTGTAATACGGCACACGGCTAAAATCAGTTGACAGCGTTGGAAAATAATGCGAGGGAGCCAATGAGGTTAGTCCTGGATGTAAAACCACGCCCTCAATATCAAATCAGGCCAACCTTATTGGTTTCTCTATTTTTCCGCTCTGTCAACTGATTTTAGTCGTGTGTTGTACTATAGTAATGAGAAAGTAAACAAAAATAAAACATTAAAATTGAACAAATCGTAAAATAATACATACATTTTAACAATATGGGTTTATGAAAAAGAAAATCTTATTGTTTAGAACTATAAACCAACAAATATTTGTGCAACAATCCCAATGGAGATAACTAATATTCTGGTTCCCGATGCTCTGCCGAGGAACATAACACGAAAGTTAAAATCTTCCATCTCTGTTGCGTATTAAATATTTACAACTAGTTAATTAATACAACCATCAACTCAATATTTTCCCAAAATGACAGGTTAATAATCTTTTTTTACTCTCTTTAACATAACTTTTAAAGATGAGTTGTGGAGTTTCCAAACAGGAGAAAAAGAAAGATGTCACTCCACTTACTATATATTTATTGACAGCCGACTTTCAAACTTAACAGTTCATCATCAGTGGCCTCAACCAAAAGTACCAAACGAAATAAATATAAAAAGCTGCAAAAAAAAAAAAATAAAAAAAAATAAGTAAAAGCAAATAAGTAAATACAATACTTCGCTTTCAACGGTATATATTTTATCTCATTTTATTTATTTTATAAGTTTATGCCTATTTATAATTTTTACTTATTTTATTTATTTATTTTAGTGTATTTTTTTTTTATTTATTTATTTATTTATTTGTTTTATTTTTTTTTTATAAATTTTTTTCGTTTACAGCTTTTTATATTTATTTCGTTTGGTACTTTGTTGGTAGGCACTGATGATGAACTGTTAAGTTTGAAAGTCGGCTCTGTAAATAAATATATACTAAGTGGAGTGACATCTTTCTTTTTTCTCCTTAACTTTTAAATTTCGTGACGTAACATTGGCTGATTATTTTGTTAAAATTTTACTTTATTACTACTTTGTTTGGATTATTTTAGTCTTTTTACATTAAAATAAGACTTAACCTATTTTTAAGTTAAGCAAAGTTAGGCAAAACTAAGTTTGTATGAAAGTAAATAGGGATTTGCAGAGCTCATATAAGAATGATAATCCCAGTCAAGTTGACCTCAGCGAATGATCTTGCACATATCCGGGGAAACTTATCTATAATTAAAGAAACAAAGAAGAAAGGAAATAATAAACCCCCCCAAAAATAAAAAATAAAAAAATTATCAGCCTTATATACCTATGTGCTAGAATGATTAAATGTGCTGTTGTCGGCTCTAAAAGGTAATTGTTTTCATAAATAAATAAATAAATATTTATTTCTCCAAAATAAAACATGTACAATCATGGTATTGTTATATTAATAAATTTAAGTTTTTTCCTATTTTGGAGATCCCAAAAAGGCGAAGCCTTGAGCCGGGACTAAAAGTACGTTTATAACTTAAACGTACTTTTAAAAGTACTACAAAGTACTTCTAAATTGTTAAAGGGTTTAACAATCAAATTAACTAAATTAATTTAATCAATTAATTTTTAATAATATCAATTAAAATTATTTGCAGATAAAATCTAAGATAGAGAATGTTGGTAAGAATACAACAGCATGTCAACAAAGTTTAGCAAGTCTTGATGATGTGAAGACGGTCTTTATGCGCGTTTATGAAGTTCTAGGATCTATAGGAGCATTGACAGATCTATTTATTGTTCCGCCAAACATTAAAAAAACTTGCGCAGCCAAGGATCCTCAACAGTCTAGTATAATTAAATGCATCAGAAATAGATTTGAAATTGGATTAAAACTAATAATCATGGTGAAACCAGTTATTGATGATTATTATAATGAAGCAATTATGCTGGGGAAACAAGCCGAAGAGCAATATGTTGAGTGCTCTAATGGCGGATCATCTACTCCGAAACCTAATCCAGCCTCAGCATGAATATTCAGAAGATTAGCCAGAACGAATAACAATTAATGAAAATTAAAATTGATTGATTTATTTTAATCTTAATGGCACAGTTATTCATGCCCTTCTTATAGAGATATTATTAATAGAGGGGCCTTATAGGTTAAATTTTTGAAACATCGAAAAAGTAACCTGACAACCTTCGCTAAAAATATAATCAAACAATTAGTACACAATTACAATAACTTATATATTAGAACGTTAACAATACAAATCAAAACATAATCAATGTGCGGGAAGCCAAAGTAGTTTAATTTATTATAAGCTTAATTCACTCTAGGAGGAGGTTTCAATGAGGTTACACTGAGCCCCTGGGAGCCCCGAAAAGATGTTTTAGTTGATTTATACCTTACTATACATCAGAGTTAAATTAGTGTCTTGAGCAGCTATTTTAGCGAGTTTGTCAGTTTTCTCGTTACCAGTAATACCTGAATGGCTTTTGACCCATGAAAAATGTATAGCGATATGTTGTTATTATGTTGCTATGTTGTTATTACAGATTTTTCGTATTTCTTAGATTAGTGGGGTTTTGATGAAATAATGTTTTAGTGACAAGCGTGTAGCTAGGCTATCTGTTTTTATGTTAACTTTGTTAATTGCCTCGTTTATATTATGTTTTTTACCCTTTCTAATGCTTAAGAATTGCCAGTTGTTCAGCCTGAAAGTTAGAACATGCTGAGTTTAATCTAAACTTTCCCTCGTCGGTAACTTTTCCTTCCGAATAAACAATAAAAGCACATCCAACTCCATCTTCACTTTTGCTACTATCGGCGTAGAGAGCAAATTCATAATTTGAATCTAGGGGATTATCTATAATGTCTAATTTATTTGTTGCTGCAGGATGAGGCCATTTTTCAAAACATGTTTGTTTTTCTAAAGTGTCACAAGTCATGAATGGTAATTCATGTGTAATAAACCATGTGTAATTCTGTAGAGTTCTATATTTTGGGTTAACTTTTTGCAAATTGGTAGAATTCCTACTATAACACAAGCCGCATGAAAGTATATGGTTTTATTGCCTTTGCAATAAAACTATTGCAATAATTGCCATAATTCTTATGGCAATGATCCTTTGTACTGACTTGAATTGACTCATATTTCTTTTAGTTTGCAAACATTAGCCCAAACAGGTGCAGCATATTCCAACACTGGGCAAAAGGCTCCTTCATAAATAACTCTTAGTAAGACTTAATGAACTAAGCGCACTGTGAACAATTAGTCGGCACTAGCCAGAGTTTAGATAGAGCCTAGTTGGGCTGGATGAACTAGGTTAACTGTGAACTCGTCATATGTGCCGCCATGTACGGAGGGTGTGCTTCCTAGATGATTGAATGTGTACAAACTCTGGGATGGATTAACTGAGTGAGATTTGAGTGAGGAGAAAACGCTATTATGACCCTACAGGTTTAAGTGTAAAAAAATAACAAGATGATTTCATAATACTGACTTCGAAAAGTGCGAAAAATGTTATCGCAAGGAAAATTATTTTCAGAGCTGCCGCTAGATGTTCACCCCCATCTTCTGTCTGACGCTCTCGCGTATACCTTTCGACATTCTATACCTATTATATTCTTTGGAAATACCCAATGAATTAATGTAACCCCTATAAATAACGTCGAAAATATAACTTACCTTATAAGTAAAATAACTAAAAATAGAAAATAACGTCTAACACTGGAAAAAAAACAAACGCAATATCAGGAAAGTAATTGTATTTTAATTAAATAAAATTATCAAATCAGCCATTAAGCATTTTGAGCGGAACATAATTTATTGTCTTTTTATTATTTTTAAAGTTTGTAAAGAATGCTATTAGGCCTGCGTGAAAAACTAATACAGAATGAAAGATTTTATTTATATTTTATAACTAATTAATAAACATCGGAAGCGTTTTAACATTTTGAATAAGAAATGTTTGAATACAAATTTTATCATTTTAGACATACATTAAATTAATTATTTGAAATAAACTAATTTAAATATACTTTTAACATTATCTGATCAAATTAAAATAGTATTTATATTGTTAAAGTGTTTTATTATTTAATAGTTACATATAAGTTTAAATTGTAAAGGCAGTGTTTTAGTGTTAAAAACACTGTGTTTTAGTATTAAAAACTCTGTGTGTTGTAAAATGAAAGTGTTTCTCACATTTTGTATGGCTGTGATGTCCGTTAAGGTGTGTACTATTTTATGAATTTTAATGCAATTATGTGTGTCTAGTATATATATTATATACCAGTGGTTCTTAATGCGTGGTACGGGAAAAGCTTCTGGGTGGTTAGCGGAAAAGCTAATACCTTTCGTAAAAAAATGTTAAGAATAACAAATATTAAAAGGAAAACAATAAGAATTAAAAATAGCATAGTTATTTTAAGTGAAATTTAATATTTTTCACTTTTAATATTTTTCATTATTCACTTTTCCCTTATTATAACGTAGGTTTACAGGAAAAGTATTGTGTTTGCATAAAAATCCGAAACCGGGATGTCTCCTGTTATTCGTTTCAGGTGTTTTGAATACCTAAGTGATTTTCACAAAGTTGTCTGTATGTATGTGTGTCTGTCACCATCGTATCTCCAAGTATATTTTGTATATTGATCAGTAAAACTATTTTTACTGATAAAGAAACTTAAAACCTATTCTGAGTAACCAAAAGATCCTATAAAAAATTAATAAAACATATATAAAGAGGGCAGGGAAAGGATTTATTGGATCAACTAAGTAATACACAAATTTTCTTCTAACATACCTCAGCTTAACTAGGTTATTCAATACAAATCGTTACTCAATGACATAGGATCAGAAAATGCACAATCTCTTGATTCATCTGAATATACAAATAATATAAATGCTTTATTGTCGTATGATAACCACTTACTTTCAAAAGATATTGACAATGTATTAATAGTAACTTCTCTCCTTTATTCAGGAGCTTAAAATCTTTCAATTTATTGGTGAAAATTATATAAAATTAAGACTCCCTATTGCTTACCATAAATTTACTTTACAACTGAGATTGTGTAATCAAAATCTCACTAGATTATATTATAAGGGTAATTCCACTGTATTTGATTTCTCTGTAACCTGTCTTTTCTGTCATTCCTATCCCGATAAAATTATTCATATTATTACCTCCTGTCGTTTTTTTAAAAGAAATTATAAATAAATATCCTATCCTCTAAGTAAACGATAAATTTGATTTCATGTCCTTACTTAATGAATTGAATGATTTAAACTTAAAATATTGTATAAATATATTGATTCTCTATTATCTGCGAGAATGAGATACTTAGACGAAATAATTTGATAAGTTTTTTAAATTTGTTTATTATAAAGAATGTCATCAATCCTAATTAACGTGATCGATTTAACTTATCAATTTAATAATTTATTGTGACTAAATGATAATTCGCCACTTAAAAACTCTATTTCAGAAAAATATTAAAAAATATGAAGTCCATTTACATTTTACAGTTATAGAGGGTAATTATTTTAGCGAATTTCCTTTGGGAAAAAATTCGCTAATGGGATAGGCGTCATGGCGGAATTCGAACCTCGGACCACGACACAAATCCGTTTCAGAGGTCCCTAATGACGAAAAAAATTTTCGCGAGACTTTATATATATATATATATATATATATATATATATATATATATATTATATATATATATGTATATATTATGTATATATTATATGTATATATATATATATATATATATATATATATATATATATATATATATATAATTATATATATATATATATATATATGTATGTATTTCTAGACACTTTCTTGTAAACACTCTATCTTTCGAACGGATTAATATTTTTTTAACCAAACTTGGTGCAAAATCAACCTTCGGGAGGACACGAACCCTATTGAAAACCAGATTTTGTGACGTCATTAACCCGGTTTGCTGAGTCAGCGAAATTTTAAAAAAATCGGCGAAATTCAGGGTTAATATTTTTTGCCGCGAAAAAGGTCATTATTTATGTTTTTTAAGACGCTGAATCGAATGAAACCGGTCCGAAGTCGATACGACCATTTCTAAGTGACCTAAAAAATCGAAAAAACCATTGTAAATTACCGAAACCAAAATTTAGGTCGATAAAAAATAAATTTCGAGTAGGGTGTCGTTTTCTATGTAATTTTGGGCGCTGAATCGAATGAAACCGGTCCGAAGACGATACGACCACTTTAAGTTACCAAAAAGTCGAAAAACCACAAAAAATATAGAAAACCAACATTACGGTCGTTGAAAATTAAATTTCGAGTAGGATGCGCTAAAACCTTTAAAGATAACTGACTAAGCTTAAAGATAAGTAACTAATCTTTAAACTAGTGCAAATAATAGTGCGTACTTCTAATTTTAGAGGCATAGTTTTGTACAACAACTGGATGATTATGCGCATTTTCTTTGGAAAATACAGACAAAATGAGTTACGAGCAGTGCTTGACAATTGAGTAACTGCTTAGGTTCTAAAGCATGAACCGGAACCACGCAATGGGCATGGTTCTTGCATAAGCAAGAAATGGGTTGTTTAGCACGGAAACACGCATTCTAAATGAAATTCGCCCGACAGCGGACCACCGCGCCGGAATTATTTATTTACTAGTTGTAAACTTATATAATGTAAAAAGCACGGAAACACGTATCCAAAGGAAATTCGCCCGACATGCGGACCACCGCGCCAGAATTTTTTAATTTGATTGTTTCCTTATGCGAAATTTGAAGATTGTAATATTATTAACATTATTTTAAACATTCAAATTTTTGTAAGAATTTTTGTACAATATTATATATTTATACTAGAGACGTAAAGCTTAGTGAAAAATCATCTTTGGGGCTATTGTGCTATTCAGAAAATAATTTTATACGATGTCATTAACCCACAATAAAGATTCAATTTATAAAACGTAGAATAATTTGTCGATCGGTTGGAGTTTTGGCATGCATGTAGTCTTATATAAGACCAACATATGTGCCAAGTTTCATCTCATTATCATCATTACTTCAAATTTTATTGAATGACTTGTATGCGTTAGTTAAAAAGTTGCACCAAATCGAAAGATAAACAAAACAATGAAATTTGTTAAAAGTATACCCCTTTATGTAATTAATAGTTATACTAAGTTTCGTTTCAATATAGCAAGTATACCTACCGTTTTGGTGAGGTCAATACCTGGATGAGTGACCGCTGGGAATAAAAGTTATGTAATGTATTTAATATACATCGAAATGTGTTTATAATACTGTGTTATAGAATAAACAAGACGATTTCTATATTGTAAGGACGAATGAAGAAAACCTAACGAGGATTAGCGTAGCGAATCCGATTTGGCGAGGAAAAGTTCTGAGGTACCCGATTTCTATATTTTATTTCAATTCTGTCATTTTTATGTCTTCAGATCATAGCTGGGGACGCCGTTGATGATGAAATAGGTAAACTTCTTAGGGAAGCTCAAAGTATCTATAATAATATTATGAAACCGTTTTTTACACATGAAGAAATCTTCACACGCCTCGATCATGTAAGTATTTTTTTACAAACTACGTTCACCCGCAATAAAAAAACAGTTTTTAAGTCTGAGCCGACTTTCAGATGTTAAGGTTCATCATAAGTAGCGGTGAAAGTGAAGCGAGTAGTTGAAACCTGTACGTTTAAAGGTGAGAATATCATCTTTAGTAGAGGCTGTTCTAAATATTTTATTTTCAAAAAGAACATGTTAGACAGCACTAAAACGTCTCTTTTCAACTCTTATGTTAAAACGCGGGACTAAAGTGGAAATCAGTTGACTGGCTTAATTAGCTTATCGCTAGAGCACTAGAGTTGACATCTAATAGTTGTTTAGGTCCATATCCATTATAAAGTTAACATTTGACAACCAAAATCGTATTTTTTGTCTTCCCCTTAGGTTCATAAGGGGAAGGTGGCATTTTTTATAGAGGACAGAATCAAGTAGCTTTTTACTCTTGTAATAATTTATTCCTCGGCTTTATGCATTGGAATAAATTTATACATATTGTGACGGTTATCAATTATTTATTTCGGACCAGTGCTCGTAATCGGTTATTAACCTTCATACCTGTTGCATTAGCATCGTATTCAAGAGCCTTGAGACAAATATATTATAGTAAAGTATCTAGAAGATTATAGTATAGGAACTAGAGAATATTATAGTAAAGTATCTAGAATATTATAGTATAGGAGCTAGAATATTATAGTATAGGATCTAGAATATTATAGTATAGGATCAAGTATATTATAGTATAGGAACTAGAACTTCTAAACAGACTCTACAGACTAGATACATTACTGACAATAAATTAGATCTACTAGAATATTCTCTAAGCAATATCAACTGGGGTTGATATTGCATCTAAAACAAAGATTTTCAAAGTAAATGCAATATTCTCATCAATACCTTTCAACTACATTTAGATGCTAGTATTCCTTGGCAAACTCGTGTTGTAAAAAATATTAATAAAAAGTCTAAAGACAATCCTTGGTTTGATGACAAACTTAGAGAGTTAAGAGACAGATACAAGTCCTATGAACAGTATCACGAGTGCTTTAATCCAAATAATACTGGTTCATACTTTAAAAAAGAGAATCTAAATAAAATTAAGAAAGAGTATTCGCTTGCTATTAAGCAAGCGAAAATCAAATATAATGACTCCGAGATCCTTACTGCAAGACACGAAAGACTTGGGAAATAATTAACAAGTCTCTGTGTAAAAATCAAAAAAGCTCTACAAATCAGTATCTATCAAAGATGAGCCCTCAAATATTTAATCAAAATTTTATTCTGTCAGTTAATGATATTGTTTCTAATATCGGTCCTTCTAATCACTCTTATTTAAAATATTTAGAAAAAGTACCTAAGCCATCAAATGAATTTAAGTTTAGTAACTGTAGAGGAAGTTTTCTCTATAATTACTAAACTAAAGAATATTAGTTCTATGGATGCGTTTGGAGTTAATTTTAAAATTCATAAGCACTTAGGTCACTCTCTTTGTGAACCATTAACTCATCTTATTAATGAGTGTTTTAAAAGAGGCGAATTTCCTGAAGCACTGAAAATAGCGAGAGTAGTGCCTATTCATAAGAAAGGCACGAAATCTGATTATGCCAATTACCGGCCAATCTCTATGATACCTTGCATTGCGAAAATCATTGAAATTTGTGCTAATAATAGGATAGTTAGGTATTTTGAGAATAATAAATTATTTTACACCCATCAATATGGGTATAGGGCTAACTCGAGCACAACTATGATGGCTGTGTCTAAATTTATTAATATTGTGTTAGAGAATTATGATTTTTTCCATAAAGTTTTATCAATTTATTTTATTTCTCGAAGGCTTTTGACTTCGTTCTAATTAAAATTCTAAAATGTAAATTGTTGTACTACGGGTATGATGAGGTGTCTGCTAATTTCATAGTTTCTTATTTGTCTGGGTGGCTTCAATTTGTCGACTTAGGCTATAACAAGTCTTCTTTTTTTCAAATTTTACACGGGGTCAGACAAGGGTCCATTTTAGGCCCACTTTTATTCTTAATATTTATTAATGACTTGCCCCTTGCGGTAAACCGTAGGGGCATTTTTTCTTTTCTCTTTGCTGACGATTTTGGTGTCATAATAACTTCTGACTGTGACGAAGACTTGGACCTACTACAGAATATGATATTTGACTCGATCTTAGACTGGTGTAATGCTAATAAGTTAAAGCTTAACAAGGACAAGACTGAATCACTCTACTACAACTACAAATCTAATTTAATTCAAACTGTTAAGTTTCTTGGTATCCATATAGACAACAAAATATCGTGGGAGCCCCACATTGAACATGTTTCTAAAAAATTAAGCACAGGGATATTTATGTTGGTTAAAGCTTCAAGTTGTTTATCAGTAAAATCATTACTAATTATATATTATGCTTACTTTGTCAGCCATCTTTCTTACGGCATCATTGTTTGGGGTAATGCTCCTCTAGTTAGAAGTCTTTTTCTTCAACAGAAAAAAGCCGTTCGAGTTATCTTTAAATTGCACCCTCAGAAATCTTGTAGAGAACTGTTTAAGAACAAGAGAATTTTGACTTTGTACTCACTATTTTGTTACCAGACCCTTACCTACATTTATGACACCCGACAAGATTACAACAAGATTGACAGCATGCACAACTATGCGACAAGACAGAATAATAAGTTACTAATCAAGAAGCACAGACTGACTAAGACTGCCAGACTTAACATTACTTACTTTGGACTTAAACTATTTAATCACTTTGGACGGACTCCATGGTTTGTTTGTCATGGATTACCGAAAACAAAACAAATCAAATATTTATTAGAAATAGAGTTAAAGAAATACAAAATTTAACTAATATAATAAATTGGCATCACTTGCCTGGTGATAAAAATCCAGCAGATTTGTTGTCTAGAGGGTGTAATGCAAAAAGTTTTGTTGAAAATAAATAGTGGGAAGGACCTGAATGGTTAAGGAGTGAAAAATTAAATTGGCCATTAGGAAAAATAGAAAAACAAATTAATAATGAGATAGAGGTAGTAGAAACTTTACAAAAGCAACTTGTAATTGAAGCTAGGAAAATTGGACTGGAGATAAACATCGATAAGACAAAGGTGATGTCAATAAATACAATCGAGAACGAAAAAGAAATCATAGTAGATGGTCAAAAGATAGAGGAAGTAAGGGAGTATGTATACCTAGGCAGTCTGATAAACATAGAGGAAAAAGATAGTGAGAAGGAAATAGGAAGGAGGATAGGACTAGGATGGAGAAGTTTTAATCGGTACAGACATTTGTTCAGGTCCAGTGTCAAGATGGAGGCGAAGCGAAAGTTATGGAACGCGTGTGTCCTACCAGTCTTGATATATGCATGCGAAACATGGACTATGTCTGAGAGAGTAGTGAAAAAGATGAGAGTCACGCAACGTTCGATGGAGAGGAGTATGCTGAAGTTAAGTAGGCGAGATAGAAAATCGAATGAGTGGATAAGAGGTCACACTGAGTTAAGAGATATAGGTGAAGTCATGGTAGATAGAAAGTTTATATGGAGCGGGCACATTGCAAGGGTTAAGGATGACAGGTTCACAAAGGAGATAATATCCTGGTACCCGAGAGATAAAACAAGGAGCAGAGGAAGACCAAGCACCAGGTGGGACGAGGAGATGAGGAAGGTAAGTGACATGAGCTGTACATGGCAGAGGATAGCCTTGGACAGAGAAGAGTGGAAAAGGTTGAGGAAATTATATTCACACGTATATTTATACAAAAACTAAATTTAATTTAATATTGTTTAGAGAATGAGATGAATGGATAAATAAATAAATAAATTAAAATTAAATAAGTTAGATTATAATATTAAATAAACAGACGAACAAATTAATTAAAAATAAATATAAACAACCTTGATTAAAAAACATAAAAAATTTCAAGTAGTATAAACAATCAAATAGTAATATAACCAATAAAGTAAAAATAAAATAAATAAAACAAAATATAATTACGACACAAAATAAAATAATATTTTTGTTAGAAAATATGTAGAATAGTATAGTAATAGAAATAGAATATGTTATAAAGTAAAATTGTAAATTATATAATTCAGAATTATGAAATGATTAAATATGGTAAAAAATTATACGTTAATTATTTAGTTTTATGTTATGTGTAAATGTAAAGTGGTAACTCTAAACCCAAAAGGGATACCTCGGCTTCTGGCCGATTTAAAATCAGATTGTAAATATAAAATATAGATAATTGCATGTTAATTAAGTGTAGAATGTTGATTTTAATAAAAGGTTATTTATTTATTTATTTATTTATTTATAGAGGTAGTAGAAATATGCAGTCAATCTAATGTTCAAGAGAGAGATAACGTAGAGGATTTATTTGGCAAGTATTCTTCATTTAATAGAACAGTTAGAATATTGGGTTGGATTTTTTTGTTTTGTGAGGTTTGTAAAATTACAGGAAGATCTAGAAATATGAAACTATTAACAAAGGAACAAGCGAAAATTAAAAGTAGAGAGTGTAATTTAGAACAAGCATACGTAGAGAGAGGAGAAATTACACTTTTAAGGTATATTCAAAAAGTAAGTTTAAATGACGATTCAATGAAGGGCATCAGGGCAGAAAAAGCTGAAGATGGTTTATTTAGGGTAAAAACAAAATTAACTTATGGAGATTTCAGTTCAAATTTTAAGAATCCTATAGTACTTCCGGGTAGTAATCATAATGTTCAAAACTTATTGAGAGAAATTCATTTAAAACATTGTCATTCAGGGGTTCAGAATTTGATGAGTTTAGTTAGGGAAAAATTTTGGGTATTGAAGTGTAGAAAAACTTTAAATAAAATCGTTAGGGAATGTGTGGTTTGTAGGAGATATGCAGCCAAACCTATTTTGAAGGTGGAAGCTTCATTACCTAGAAATAGATTAGAGGGAATAAAGGCTTTTCAGATAGTAGGGATTGATCTAGGTGGGCCTTTAATTTTAAGTGGGGGAATCAAAGTGTGGTTCGTAATATTTACATGTAGCGTATACCGCGCTGTCCATATAGAAGTTGTGACATCATTGTCAACCGAAGCTTTGTTAATGGCTCTAAGAAGGTTTATAGGAAGAAGAGGCAGAGTAACAGAGATATATTGTGACAATGCAACTAATTTTAAAGGAGCGCACAATTTATTAGAAGGCATCAACTGGGAGCAGTTAGGTGAATCAGGGGTAAATAAAATAAAATGGAATTTTAATCCACCGGCTATGAAAGAATTTATTAAAGAAAGAATGATAAAATTAGTCAAAGATTTGTTGAAAAGAGTGCTAGGGTCCGCAAAATTAAATTATATTCAATTAAGTACTGTTTTATGTGACATAGAATCTGTTGTGAATACTCGACCTCTTACTTACGTATCGGAGACTGGGGAAGATTTAGATCCTCTGACACCAGTACATTTTATCCAAGGGGGTGAAAATTGTTCAAAGGTAGAAGATTTAGATCAAGTAGACGAAAAGGATTTAGTAGGAAAAAATAAATATTTAAAATTACTGAGAGAACAATTAAGAAATAGGTTCAGGAAAGAATATTTGAGTTTGCTAGTCCATAAGAGGGACGCATGTAAAGATAGAGGAGACATTCGAGTTGGAGATGTAGTGTTGGTTGAGGTAGAAAATAAAAAGAGAGTGCAATGGCCATTAGCTAGAGTAGTTGAGTTAATACCAGGAAAGGATAGAGTTGAAAGAGTAGCGAGAGTAAAAACAGAAAAAGGAGAAATAGTTCGGGCAGTACAGAAACTGTACCCGTTAGAGGTGAGGATAAGCCCAGAAGTAAAAAAGTGTGATAAGGAAATCAGAAAGGCGGAGGAAATAGAAGAAAACAACAAAGAGACAGAAAGAGTTGGGAATGACGAAGCAGATATTAGAACAGAAAAAGACAATGAGAAAAAATCAAAGTCATGTCTGTCATTGTCATGTCATTTCTCAGCATCCTCATTTCTCAGCAGCCCAAAGCTGCAAGGTCCTCCTTGCCCTTCTATCCGTCCAGCCAAATAGCTGTATGGATACTTGCTAAGAAGGATTTGGTAGAGAAGTTGGTTCCAATATATTTTTCATAAAATAAATAAAATCTAACTCTGGATAAAAAAATATTAACTATCATTTCACCATAACCCTGTCAAACAAACATCTACTCTAACTAAATAATATTTTTTCCTAAATTTCCATGCATTTTTAAATTTCAATTTTATTTCATGATTTCACTCCCTAACCCTTAAACAAATATAATAACAAACATTAATCCCAAATTTTACTTCAAAACTAATTTTAGGACCTATGAACTCAAATTCTTTAGTCCTATTACAAGTTACTTCTTCTAAAATTCCAGACCTAAATCTATTTACTAACTTCACTGATGTGTACCTAATTTTATCTGTAAAAGAAATACATAGAATTATTGAAAGATCCATTCTTGTTTGAAACAATAGTATAGGATCTAGAATATTATAGTATAGATCTAGAATATTATATATAGGATCTAGAATTATAGTATAGGATTTAGAATATTATAGTATAGGATCTAGAAATTATAGTATAGGATCTAGAATTTATAGTATAGGATCTAGTATTATAGTAAAGTATTTAGAATATTATAGTATAAGATTTAGAATATTATAGTATAGGATCTAGAATATTATAGTATAGGATCTAGAATATTATAGTATAGGATCTATAATATTATAGTATAGGATCTAGTAATAAATCATCAGAATTGATTGACGTAATCAATGCCGGAATCTCACCCTGGAGTGAATAAGTGATGTTAGACTATAGACAATAGATCTTTCAGGTAATCACTAACAAGAGTCTAAGTTTAGAGGTTTCAGTATAAGTCAACTCTAAATGCAAAGTATTCATATTTAATGTCAATAATATTAAAATACATTTTTACGCTTATTTTGCAGATTAGAGAAGACAGTTTAACACGTCAAAATTCGACATCATGCCAATCGACTTTGGAAACTGTAGCTAAAGTCAATACCATATTTGAAAAAGTTTTCGAGACAATTGGTACAGCTGGAACAAAAGCGGAACATGATATCGGTATGGATGTCAAGGATGTTTGCTCCAAAGACGAGCAAGATGAGGAACTTATTATCAAATGTATTAGAGAAAAATATGTATCTGGTTTCAAAGACCTAGAGGATGCCAAACCAGCAATAGATGCTTATTATAATCAAGCATTTGATTTAGCTAAAACTGCAATTAAGCAATATCAAGATTGTCGAAGAAGCCAAGTTAATGTTACTACTACTACTACTATAACAACATTTCTTAATGTTTTATAATTATATTATGAACAATAAAGTACATATTGTGCTATAATGTGATTTAATTAGAGAAATTAGATTTAATGATTATCACTGTCTCCAAAAAAAGCAAAAAAAAAGCAGAAATGTCGACTTTAAAGTGTTAATTTTTATTTACTATGACACTAATCTGAGTACTTTTTTGCCTAGAATTAGAATTTCACTTATTTTTGAGGAGGGAGGGCTCACTGATCAAGAAAATGTGCATATTTTAAAGTTTATACATATATGACACAATATAATTGTGCGAGAGACGCCTAGGAAATGTATCAAGCATAATGCAATGCTACATCTGGGAACTGTTCCATCATTCGACATTCGTCATCATTGATGGCTCGACATAATGTCATGTCCCCTCAGTTTCGTTACGTCTAACTCATTAGGGCGCCAACAGAGCCTGAAATGAGGCTCAAATTCAGGCTCTATCGGCGCCCTGATGAGTTAGACGTAACGAAACAGAGTGGGACATGACATTATGTCGAGCCATCAATGATGACGAATGTCGAATGATGGAACAGTTCCCAGATGTAGCATTGCATTTTGCTTGATACATTTCCTAGGTGTCTCTATATTATGTCAACTATTCATGTTTTCGGTAGTATCAAATATATATATATATATATATATATTATATATGAAAAAGTTTATTTACATTTGTGTCGATCTACCGCATAAGATTTAAATGATAAAATAATTTCATATATTGAATAATGTAGAGGTAATATTCTTGTAAAGATTAGTAAAGAATTAGTCCAAGAGCCAAGCCTTAAAAATGTGACTCATTTTGTACTACTTCAGACCAAATTATACTGAAAATAAACCTTGAATTATGAAGGAAAGCATAGTCTGCCTTCAATGCAGGAATAACAACTAACGGAACAATACTAGAGCATAGTTCCGTTTTGTATAAAAATAATTTTAATAGTATAGAATCATAAATATTTCATAAGCAGTTGGGTTATGAAATAACAGTTTACTTTGATTGATTTTTGTACCAATTTCACTCTGATCGGAGAAAGCGATCAAGTTAGGTATGGGACACGACTTTTTATATAGGTATGGGACACGATAACTTTCGAACAAGTTATATAGGTATGGGACACGATAACTTTCGAACAAGTTATATAGGTATGGGACACGATAACTTTCGAACAAGTTATATAGGTATGGGACACGATAACTTTCGAACAAGTTATATAGGTATGGGACACGATAACTTTCGAATGCTTTCTCGGATCGAAATGAAACTCGTGTCCGCATAAGATCTCTTGTTTTCGTTCATGTTGTCAACTTGTACGTCATGTATCGATTTGAACAGAATTAAAATAAATAAAATTATAAAATACAATTGATCAATTCACGATATTATTATAATATAATAATAATATTATTATAAGTTTATAATTAAGCCAGGTAAAACTACTTGTCTCTTTCTAATTAATTGATTGATTACCCCCCAAAAAAAACCATACGCAAAATTAATTTACAGCATAGGCTGTACAGTTAAGGGTGTACTCACGCACAGGCAGACTATGAGGAAGGGCCTAATACCTTTCAAAAATCTTACTAACCAGCCCCAAATTTAATTTAATAAGCCTACTTTTTCTTTGGTACACTGCATATTTTGGATTCTCCCAATGGCTTTGTCTCTATTTAACTTGGAGACAAAATTTCATATTTGTTTAATAAATAATTTAGAATAAAAAAATCCAGACATTTGATTTTAAAATTGGATTCCTTTCCTCACAACTTTGGACTCGCTCGTCTTCAGAATAAGAATTGATCCCAAGTCAAGGGTGTTTTGACTTCGGATTTAATCTAGTGATTTTTATTGCAATAAAAACAGTCGAGTTTTTATCTCTGCTTTATTTCCTCTCCTATAAATGAATGGTCAACAAATCCAACAAAATTATTATGTACAAAAATATTAATAAATAATTTTATTTACATTTAAGGGAAATATCAGAGTGTAATGAATTCAACTTTTTATTAAAAGTTGATTCACCATAATGTAGACGTAATAGAGCCCAAGAAACAGCCAACAGTAGCGATCTCTAGCGTAGCGTCCTCGAACAATTTTGGTGTTTTATGTTGTTAATTTGATTGAAGTCATAGCATGAAGTGATATTATTAGGTGTGAGTTTTAGTCAATTTTTTCTTTGTTTGATATTGCTCAATATTATTATATTTCAGACTACAAGGCGATCTAGTTGAATTCATATTCTCATTTGTTAAGTAGGGTTTAAAAATAGGTTTTCTGGTTTACCAAAAGTGCCACCAGGGTTTCTTGGTTGGCTTGGGTGTAGTGACACCATTATCTGGTTTTTGTGTTGGAGCTGCAGTTTTTTGGGTTGGCTGTTCTGTTGGTTTTTGTGTTGGTTGTTCTGTTGGCTTTTGGGTTGGAGCAGCTGTTGGTTTTTGTGTTGGAGCAGCTGTTGGTTTTTGGGTTGGAGCAGCCGTTGGAGGTACTTTATCACCAACGCAAGTTAAGAATTCATCTTCTACCTCAGCTACGACATCCATTATAGCTTTTTCGTAAGTTTTAATCAATGCCTTAACACTTTCTACTTCATGCCTGATGACATCAATGTTGTCAATGAAACATTTGACGTCGGTAACTGGATTCCAAGACTTGGAACAGTTTTGGGTCAAGGCGTTGTAACTGTTTGTTACGTTTTGGATCATTTCTCTAACTGTCATGGAGATGTTGTATCCTAGTTTGACTGAGTCCTCGATGGTCACACCAAGGGATGTACAGGCGGTAAAGTTGATGTTTGAAAAGCTGAAAGCTTCGATCTGTAAAATAAAAGAAAATTAATTATATATTAAGCGGCCATTAAACAAATAGTTGATTGTCCTCAAGACAATTAATAATTTTCAAAATATAATCTGTGGTATAATTTATGTTTTATTTTGACAAAAAGGTTAAGTTTATTAATTAATTTTAAGCTCTCAAATGATTCACGATAAAATATTAATATAAGATTTTTTGTTATGTAGAGTAAATTTTACTTCATGAGCTTAAATTTATAACGTTAAAAAAGGGGGGATGGGGGGACGAGAAGAACAGGTGCCGCCAATTACCATTAATCTCCAATAGGGGTCCACTAAGCTCTAAAGTTTGCACATATCCCTGTACGCTTAAAAAAAAACTCGATAATTTAAACTCAATAATCTCAGAAAAGAAACTCAATAATTTTAAAAGATTAATAAGCTTAGAATAATACTAATATAGAAGGAGCATAAGACCGTAAACACAATGTAATTCTACTGATAACACGAAAGCTGGTTGACTGGTGATCATAAGTAGGTGTACCACCCTAACAACTAAACTTTATTTTAAATATGTCATATATTTATTAATGAAGAAAGATCGTAAAGAACAAATGTAATAATTAAAACACCTGCTGTCTATTTAATAAAACCGGATAGCGGAATACAAGAATCTACATTTAGTTGACGAGGACTACTTTTAATGTAATTTTAATTAAAAACGTTAAACTACAATTTAAAATGCTTAAAATATTGTAATGCACCGATATTTATATAAGTATTTTATGAATGATCAATCATTAATTAATAATAGAACATAATAATTCAGCAACCGGAAGTATTGCCAACTTTTTTATAAGAAAATTGTAAAATGTTAGGGTGGCAGCATTACTTATGGTTGCAGTGAACCGCCTTTCGTGTTATCAGTAGTGCTCCTTCTATATATAGTATTATTCTAAGTTAATAAGCCAAGATTTCATTTGTTTGTTGTCACCAACGAAAATAATTTAATGTATAAACGTAACTGTAATTATTTTGATGACTAATCTTCTTATCGATAAATTATTAATCAAGTGGATTCATTATGTTTACTTTTTTAATTAAAATTTGTTAGAATATTTTTCATTATAAATTGAAAACGTGACAGCAATCGTGTCTTTGCATAAGAGATTCATAAAATTGCACTTTAATCAGAAAATTGTATTGTTTATGCTGAACAATGCCTGCGTTTGGTTCAAGAGCCCTCTTAATGCAACGAGATTGAATTAATGTAAATAATTAGTCACATTACTTGGATTAATTTTACTTTATAGGTCTGTATTATACAGGAGTTTTAAAATTCATCAAGTTTGATAAAATTTATCAAGTTTGATAAAATTTATCAAGTTTGATACAATTTATCAAGTTTGATACAATATATCAAGTTTGATACAATTTATCAAGTTTGATCAAATTTATCACGAATTTTATACATGTTAGTGCTTAACCCATGTCAAAGTTCAAAGGTTTTTACGTTGGGAATATTCATGGTCTCTTTCTTGTTGTCGAAAGAAGGGGGCTGGTTTAGAAGAACACAACATCTTAATTTTGCAAATATGAATTTTGAAGGCCCTTTTATCAACTTCCTAAAGGTTGTGAATTTCTTATCCTTGCGCCATGGAACCAATTTTTGTTGGTTTTTCTTCTACTCCATTTCCTACTCCTAAAGGAGTAGGTCAAATAGCTTTGCTTTGAAATCAAAGCAGTGACGGGTAAAGTTATGAAAGGAGAGACATTTATTAATGGAAAGTATCTTCCTTTTTGGCATTTCCATCAAAATTTGCGTGGGGCGCTGCTGCAGGTCCTGGTTCTGAAATACACTGAATACCAGAATAACAGGCCTCCTTCGTTGTCGAGGTCACTGAGGCGTCAGTTATTATACTGACCTTTGACGCAACGGAGGTCTGGTTTTCGCATCCCAGGTTACGCTCTCAGATTATATAAAATAATTGATCAAATAAATTATTGCCAACTTTAGATTACACTTTGAGCGTTACGGGTGCCACTACCACTTGACTTGGTTCCCGCAGGGGTTATCCTTGATGGGCTGCAAGGCTCGCGCATTATCATTATCATGTATTACCAGAATCATAGCTCTTACTGCCCATTCATACTGAGGCAGCTATGGTTTGGTTTACAGTAATTGTTAGGAATCTGGGAATAGCATGTACTTCTCAGTAATATTATCGACAGTAATATTAATGGGTATAAATTATTTTTTTTCTATTGAGTTAATTCATTTCCTCAATAGAAAATACGGAAAATCAGAAAATACGGATATCGTATTTATAGATACCGTAAAGATTTAGGTCTTCCGTTGATGATCGCATCAATTAAGATGACAAATTTGAAGTATCACTTCCTCTATTGGAGGCATCGTTTTGGATGATAGTAACCATTAGAAGTAATAATACAATTTTCCTTGCTACAATCCTAGTCTAGCTACAACGAGTCAGCCTGCTAAAGCAGGAGCGAAACATTTTTAAAAATGCCTACAACTCTCTATCTATTGCTGGTAATGCCTATTCATCTCTTATGAAGGTAGATATTCGCTCTTCCAATTTCCTTTTTTTCTCAGAGATTAGGGACACTCTAGTACACCATAAAAATGGTTTATTTATGGTAAAGTTAGTTGGCACTTACAAGCGTAAGTGGAACTACACAACTAGAGAGATGAGAGGGCAATCTTCTCTCTAGTTGTACAACAAAATGCATGTTTAAAATACGATAGTGTTTAGCTTACTTCAGCCTTCCTCAACTCATACTCTGCGAGCCTGGACTCTAAAGTCTTAACTCCCTCATTGATTGGTTGAACCAGTTGTTCTAAATCGTTTTCGATTTCATACCTTAAGCCCGATAGACTTCCTTCTACTGTATCTATCACTCCTCCTGTGATTTCCTAAACAAATAATATAGTTTTATTAAAATTAAAAAGAAATATTATCAATTACATCTTTAGTTGTCCACCAAGGATATAAAATGTTAGTTAGCTAAGCTGTGAGTAAACAGAAACCTAAAGATTGTGATTGGTTAATTTCTTAAGTTGTGAAAGATTTTAATTGCTTCCAAACAGTATTTGGAAACACTGTGCTGTATTTTAATTTATTCGCCTTGAAAACATTTCATCTTAACGTCCTCCCAAGAATTGTAATTTGACGAATTGTCATGAGAGGTCCCGTATAATGTTTGGCTGTAAATGTAGTGGAATATTTAAATAACAAAAACAAGATGTAAGCCCTTCATCTAGTCAAAACTCAAGTTGGATGTGTTTTTGGTTAGGAAATTATTACTCAGGAATGTACTGAACCTTACTCAAGAACTCAATAATTCTGTCATTGGTTTTCCTATCATAGACAATGTCATCAGCAATTTTTTTAACGATTAAACCCGTAGAGTCATTTTAGCGTTTCCCCCTCACTCAAATCTCACTCAACTAATTCAACCCAGAGTTTGTACACATCCAATCATCAAGGAAGCATCCGTGCATGGTGGCACATATGACTAGTTCACAGTGTGTCCAGTTCATCTAACCCAACCAGACTCTATCCAAACTCACTGCTCTTGCTATCAGCGATTTTTATTTTCGTATAAACACTCTTTATATAGCCTCTAATCGAATATTAATTTTAATTGATTGTTTTATTTAACGCAGTTTGCGTCTGGGAAAACTTGTTAATTTAAGAGGTATTCGCTATTTTTAATTAATATTCTTCTCTTGCCTGAATACAATCTCTGGATAATATCTTTTGTGTATAACCAACTATAGATATTAGGTGCAACCTACAATGGACATTAGGTACAACAAACTATAGATATTAGGAGCAACCTACTATGGACATTAGGTACAACAAATTATAGATTATAGGTATAACCTCAACTATGGATATTGAGTACAACAAAATTGAATTGTTAAAGTCACTAATTTTTTTCAGCTTTATTTCTTTTTTAAGGTTTGTCAAGCAAAAGTTGTAATTTGTAAAATTTCAATAAATTGAAGAATATTAGTTTTGAAATTAGAAGCATTTTAAATTGCGCATGTTTGTTAAAACAGGGATGAAACAGTCATGCATTTTCTAGGCGTATGCGGGGGCTATAGGAGCGCTAAGGATCAGAATGTTCGATCCTAACCGTTTGCCAAAAATTCCATTTCAAAAATTCCTTGGAAAATACTTTGAATGAGGGAGATATAAAAACCAAATTTAACAGGACATAGAGTAATTAAACAAAGAGGGTGGTAAAAAGAGTCAGCAATAGCTTAGTAGCAGTAGTAAGTAGTTTGAAATAGTAGAAGTAGTAGTCTCAGTAGTAATAGTAGAAGTAGTAGTATTAGTTGCAGTAGTAGTAGTAGTAGTCGCAGTTGTACTAGTAGCAGTAATAGTAGTATTAGTTATAGTAGTAGTAGTAGTCACAGAAGTAGTAGTAGTAGTATTAGTTGCCGTAGTATTAGTAGTCGCAGTTGTACTAGTAGAGGTAATAGTAGAAGAAGTAGTATTAGTTATTGTAGTAGTAGCAGTTGCACTAGTAGTAGTAGTATTAGTAGTAGTAGCAGTAATAGTAGTCGCAGTAGTAATATTAGTATTAGTAGTAGTACTATGATATATATTGACATGCTCTTTCCTTTTTACATAAATACAAATTGTGCATGTAAATTCAAGATGCACTAACTTGTAGAGGCAATGCAAGGGAATTAACAAAAGAGTAGGAAGTAGGTTTCTTATTTACTTACTCCCCTTACTATATTTATATGAAATTATTAAATAAATGTAACTAACCTTAAACAATACTGCTGTTAAGCAGAAAGCGACCAAGAAAAATTTCATGTTTGATTTGGATTGTTAGACTGAGAAATGATGACTCTGTATCATCCAATTTATTGATTACCTTGATGGCGAAATTCACATATCGCATTATCTCTTATCACAGTGATAACAATAAAAGTACTCAAAATCTGTTATTTACGAATTAAAAATTACGCTATTAAGATGTAGAAATAAGGTAATCAACAAATTTAAATTAAATTTTTGATTACACTTTTAATGACGGTGCGACGGAAAGTTGAATGAGATTTGTTTAATTAATAATTAAAACGTTATTGAAGGGCTGCCGAAATAATTTTCATTTAAAACTGGCTTGTTGATTAAATCTTGAACAACTTTTATCAAACCTTAAAACGAAAATTACAGAAATACCGATTAACTTTACCTTCGATAGTCAACAAATCGGTTAGGATCATATCGGAACGTTTCCTTATAATATCGTACTCGCTTCGCTCGTCCTCAAAATATGGAAATCACCAATCAGCTAATTTATAATGCAGACTCATCTTGCTTAAACTCAGACAATGATGATATCATATTATTCCTTACCCATCTAGGCAATGACCTCGCTCGAATTGACGCGTGTAATAAAATGGACATTGCAAGTTTAAACAATCAATCAGTTCTTCAAGTATTTGTTAAAGAACAAAAGCATTGTTGCCTCTTTTGGAGGCAACGGGCTGATTTCATAATTCTAAAGCCTTTGCCTTGTCTTCCCGTTAGTTCCAAAAATATTAGACCTAGTTTGTAAAGACCGTTGTCATCAAAGTTCACTTGTTTTAAAATATTTTTTTTTATTATTTTGGATCTGGTGAACTTTTGTGAAATTAAAATTTGCTTCTAAATTAAAAGTTTGAATGCTAAATGTTTTCCCAGATTATTTCATTAGTTCCAATTGGAACATATGAACTTTTCTGATTTGTTGGAACTAGTGATCTTTGGAGACAACGAGTTTTGGAGGCAACGTATGATCCAAATTTAAAAAGGAGAATTCAACAACAACAACAACATTTAATGAGTGTGTCTAAGAGATTATTTTGCGGCTACGGAGCTGGAAAACCCTCTTTAATGCTGAACAGAAGCTTTGTGTCAATAAGCGTATCCAAGAACCGTACATTTTTTACATCAATTTTTTTTAAAATACTCTTTAAAACACGTTCTAGTATCGACATTTATCTCATTGTCAGTACGTTGATTAATTAATATGTTTTGTTTCGAAAACACTCGACCCGCTGTTCAATCAAAACGTAGAACGTGATGGCAATTAAAACGTAAAGTAATAATGCCAAGTAATTAAAAGAAGAAAGATGTCGAACCGAACCTGACCTCACTTTGTCGGAACCGATTGTTTCCGAATCATTCAATATATTTATTTTTATTGTTCATGATTTTTCATTTTTTGTTACAAGTGGTATTAAAATAACTATATATGCAAACAGCATGATGTCAACAAGTTTTCTTTCAAAATAGACATCAGTGGCAGTTCTTTGCTGAAATAGTGAACTGATTTTTGTAATTGGTCTTTTCCTTATTATTTTCTTTTACCAGATTATGCGCTTCTGAAGCAACTAATGAGGTACCAGTTCGACCGACTGCGTTATCATTTTGCGTTCCAATAAGAAGGTACAATACAAGAAGGTTGAAACTATGACGCTCTAGATCTATCCGTTACGTTACTTCCTTGTGTGGATTGTGAGGGGGGGGGGGGAGTGCACGTTGACAATATCTAAAGTGTCTTTTTGTAAACTTTTGGAACGGATGGTTTCAAACATCCGATTTCGAAAGAGCAGAGTCAAATACTGGCCTCAATGATATCTAAAAATGTAACAAATTTGAACTATTAGCGTAAGTTATACTTGCTTAACAGAAACGCTAAATTGTGACAGAGTCGAAAGCTTTTATAGAGATTGATGAGCAAGTCTAAGACAAATTTTTGTCTAGGGATTCTACTATACCAACCCATAGAGGGGGCTACTTGAGGGGGCATATCCTATCTCATTACATTGAGAGGCCTGAAACATCTTTTTGGGACTCTCAGGGCTCTGTGTAACTTCAATGAAACCTCCTCCAAGAGTGAGTTAAGGTTATAATAAATCAATTGTTTCGGCTTCCCGCACAATGCCTGTATTTTGAGTTGTATTTTGAACGTTCTACTGTATAAGTTACTGAAATTGTGTACTGATTATTTGATAAGCAAGGTAGTCAGGCTATTTATTCGATGTTTTAAAATTTAACCTATACGGCCTTTCTAGTAATAATATCTCTATGTACCAACCCCATTGCGCTGGTAATGTTCAGGCCAGACCAAACCTAACCTTTGTATATTTTATGACATTTTAATTTTATTGTTTCAGGTTGATTCAAATAATACATTCTTATATTGGCTCTGATAAGCAACCCAACGGTCTGTGCAGTAATACCTGAGCTTAATTGCTATCAATTCATTACTTATTTGATGATAATTTGCAGGAGAAAGAACAAAGAGAGGCATGAATAAATAAAATACCAATAATAGCCTTGTTAGAAAGAAATTTTTAAAGGGTGTCAAAAATTGACTGAATTGTTCTATACACCTAGAAGAGTTGCGTGGCAGAGTAGAAATTAGAATAACGTCCGAGAGATTTAATGTAAAATTTGCGCCCGGTGGTAAAAGTAAATTATTTATTGCCTTGGAATATAATATTTTTTACCTTTAATTTTACAGCCACTTAGTGCCTTCTTTACACCCGTGAAGTGCAAAAGTTTTTATTGCATTTGAGTTGAATTGTCCAATGAATTACCAGCCTTACAGCCCTTATTTTACATCACCTCAAAAAAGATTCCCTTAGATTGCTTGTTGAAGCCGTTTCAAAATAAGCGGGTACGGAAAGAGGTATACCCCTCACACTCTGCTTGCTGTTGAAAGACTAAATGACAGAGGTCCACAAACCCCTAGGGGTCCGTGGAAAGATTTAGGGTGTCTGCGAGCTGATGTTAAAAAACTTATATAGTAATACTCGTACGTGTGAAGAGTCCATTAACTTTATAGTTCACATGCTTTATGTGATTACTAAACTTTAGCTAACTAAACCATGTTTTTTTTGGTAAACGCAAATATTACTCATTCGACTTTTCTGTTATAAGTAAAAAGGCGATATAAGTGGGAGTCACCACCAGGGGGAGTTAACTTAAGTGAGGAAAAATTTGGATTCGATTATCGTAAGCTACTAAAAATCAGCGCTACGGCGGACCAGTGCGGACAACTCATAGTATCTTGCCGGTGTAATTAAAATACAGGCTGCATTAAATGTCAAAATCTATCTTTTAGCACTTGTAAACTTTAGCCACTATTTCATTATTACTTGATTGAATTGACTAAGTTAATAAATTACTTAAATGAAAAACTTAAAAGTAATCAGAAGCGTTCTGTGTAAGTATAAAGACGACGAAGGCCGTGCGAAGCGGTACGGCTAGTTTGAAGTATAACTATAGAAAGTATACAAATTTAATTTGTATGTGGGCAAAAAGTAACTGACTGTGGCCAAAAGCGGGAAATTAAGACACACCAACTCAATTCAAAGGTAGGTCCCCCGCCGCGCTAGTGTCGACCGGAATCCAAATTTTTCAACCATTGAGTCGACAGTCTTACTGTTTAAGTATCTAAAGACTCTGCTATAGTCTCTGGTAAATACATTAATTGCCGAGATTCTGCTTGTTGTATTCTTCTTGTTTAAAACATTTGTTGGCGTGGTTTAGTAATAGATTACTAATTACAATTGGGGTCGTTCGTTTAATGATTTCAATTAATCTTTTAATCTTTAATTAATATTTTCTTTAATTAATCTTTTCAATTAATTGATGGTAAAAAATGATCTCAAGTTTCCTACTTATGCAAGTGTCAATCTGCTTCTTAATCCGCCATGAGAAACGTTAAACACAGCAAGATTAAAGATGAGCGTGTTTCAGATTTAGTAGGGAGAGGGTGGGGGTGTGTAAAAGAACAAAGGGGGTCCATCAAGTACCATTTATGAGAAATGGGGGTCCGCGGGGATATGATGATAGCGTAACGTATAGGATGTTTGTCTAACATTAGCAACTTGTTTCTTAAGGAAAAATCAAATTTTAAATAAAATCAATACAATTTTGAAAAAAACATTACTTTAGATTTTACCAATAAATACTTGTGTTCAAGTGGAGGAATATTTCCTCCTTGCATCATTCCATTTCAAACATTAATACTTTTTTACCTGCTGCCGTAGGTATAAAGAAAAATATTTTGTTCACCTAAAATCCGAAATCTAGGTTTCATTATAATTATCCGTTTCAGGCATTTTCATAAAGTTCTAAAGAGTTTTCATCATGCTGCTTATATGTGTGTGGGCGTATGTGTGTCTATCCGTCTGTCTGTGTCACGCGTACCTCCCACTGTTATTATGCTAGAGTTGAAACTTGACACAAAAATCAGACTTTAGATCTAGTTGTATTGCCTAAAGTGAAGACTACGATAATCTATTTTGTAGCATCGAAAATTTGTCAAAAATCTAAAATTCAAATGCTCGAGTTGACATTTGATACTAATGTGCATCTGTAGGAATTAAATTGTAAGTAAATATCAAATGATATTTATTTTACTATGTTTTTTATTTTATAAAAAATTAAGGTTGTTTTTTACTGAGGGAGGGGAGTACATGGATTAGGTAATTTCAAGACGTAGGTTAAAAAACAAACGCAGATGATAAAATGCGATTTATTGAAGATAAACACATTAATCGTGAGACGAACTATTGCGATTCTGCCATATCGAAGATACTGACTGCCATAACGACTGCCAAATCGGCTTGGAAGCTGTTTCTTGGCTTTTCAAACATTCTTCGTATTTAACTTCTGCAGATTTAGACAAGGCTAATATATCAACTAGATATTTATCGAGTTCTGGTTTGGTCGATCTCATATTGTCATGAACGAGATTGAACGTTTCTTTGATACACTGGATTACAGCTGATTCATCAGGATTCTTTGCA